>CM071571.1:14880102-14978418 GCA_036426205.1 Ascaphus truei
CTAAAGAAATCCAAAGTTGCCCTGGATCTTTCTACTTTAATTTGGAGTGAACACATTTTTTTCCATGACTTTGCATAGTATTGGGAAAAGAGAGATTGGCCTGTAGTTTGAGACAGTGTTTTTGTCCCCACTTTTGAAGATTGGGACAACTCTGGCAGTTTTTCAGGTTTTAGAGATATGGCCTGCAGACAGAATAGAGTTGACTATGGAAGTAATTGGTTTGGCAATGGCTAGGGCACCAAGTCTTAGGAACTTCGTTCTCCCTATCTACCAATTAGATTGTAAGCTCCTCGGAGCAGGGACTCCTTCCTTAATGTTACTTTTACAGTATGTCTGAAGCACTTATTCCCATGATCTGTTATTTATATTATTTGTTATTTATATGACATGTATTACTACTGTGAAGAGCTATGTACATTTATGGCGCTATATAAATAAAGACATACAATACAATACAACTTAGATTGTAGCAAAGTCAGGTCTACATTTTAACACCCATTAACAGCCAAAGGCAAAAAAGTTGCCCGGTAGGCCAAAAAAAAGGCAAAAGCATCTTGGATCCTGGGACTGGGGTTGATCAGCACGGACCAGCCAGCCTGTGAGACCTCACTCCACGATCCTCCGACAGCGCCTCCGGCCGGAGTAGGGCTCGATCTGCCCCACCACTCAGCAGAGTACCTGCTCTACAGCCTCAGAGGAGAAGGAGGGTCCAGGCCCCGGTGCTCCAGGCACGGCCTACAAAACAGCCGTTATCTGCCGGTTTTCTTCATCCTCTTACCTCAGAAATAGAGGGAGAGGTGCCGCTGCTCTTCCCCGCCGATATCCGGTCTTCCCCTGCATCTGCTCTCGTAATGATTTTCTTTTTAACGGCATTTGTGTTTTAATACTAATGTGCGGGAGCAGGGGGTCTTCTGAGGTGAACCAAGTTGATCTCAGCCTCGGGACCCCCTACTTCCCGAGATACAGGCCCCGTTATGGGGTGCCGGTATCCCAGTGCAGGATTTAAATCCCATGGTTACGTGACGCGGGAGATTTAAAAGCATAGGGGATACCTATAAAGAGGCCTGTATCTTGGGAAGTAGGGGGTTCCCGAGGCTGAAATCAATGCAGTTTAGCTCAGGAGACCCCCTGCTCCCACACACTATTACCAGCATCTCCATGCAGCTCTTCAAGGCTGTAATTGTTTCTATCAGTTGCCGCTCGCTAGGCTCGAGTTAGCACTAAAAAATAATCTGGTCGGGAGATAATTCTGCCACATTTTCTTACAATTCAACAAGAAACTCCATATAGGCATACCCCGGTTTAAGGACACTCACTTTAAGTACACTCGCGAGTAAGTACATATCACCCAATAGGCAAACGGCAGCTCACGTATGCGCCTGTCATCACGTCCTGAACAGCAATACCGGCTCCCTACCTGTACCGAAGCTGTGCGCAAGCGGGGAGACTATATAACTTGTTACAAATGCGTTATTTACATCAGTTCTGCACGTATATGACAATTGCAATACAGTTCATGCATCAATAAGTGGAAAAAAGGTAGTGCTTCACTTTAAGTACATTATCACTTTACATACATGCTCCGGTCCCATTGCATACGTTAATGCAGGGTATGCCTGTATAGTAATTATCAGAAACGTTGCAAGTTACTGACATGAAGGGAGTTCTGTGATTTTTTTCAGCACATTTTCTTGTTTAAAAATATATTTATTGTAGTTTTTATATCAATTAATCTTCTCCTGAGAAATGTTCCAATAGGAACTGAAACATTGGAGAAATAAACACAATGTGGATCTATAGGAGTGCCTACATCACCTGTATTAATATAAGTGCTCTGACACTGACAAATCATCCTATCGGCTTTTTTCCTATCGGCCCTTACAAAATGGCCTTAGTTTACCCCCCCCCCCTCTTGCTTTTGGGAGTTACTCGGCCGAGTAGGATAAAGGGGAAGGGCCAATCGGTGTGAGGAACAGTAGACGCCCCTTTTTCTGTGGAATGTTGAGGAGAGAAAAGTGACAGTTTTCTCAGAGGAGGAGCTGAGGAGAGGACTCAATTGTACATATGTTAAATAGGTTCAGTATAGGTTAAGATAATTGTTAGGTAGATAGGTAAGAATAGATTAAGGGGGTAACATTAAGTAATATTAAGTGTGCAACTAGTTATAGATACAGTTAGGAGTATTGTAACCCGAATAGGACTATCGACAGGTACTATAACGTATTGTAAATAGATAATTTAAACGTTATTAGACGCTTGTAAATGAGAATGAACAAATGGTGGAGAAGACTGAACACTTTATGAATATTAAGGGGTCTCTCATGTTGCATGTTAGAGTTAAACTGACAGATGTTCAAGTGTAGACGTAGTATAAACCAGGGCGACTGACCAGGAGGAGAGAATTTAAAGATGTGATATAAACCGGTTGACAATATACAGTCACATCGTTATACAGTTTAAATTGTTGTTATTGTATTACTTAACAAAATGGGAATTTAGAAAAGGTGTAATATACAGACGCAAAGTGGAATTATTTAAATAAGCAACATGCTGTATTATCTATGTACAATATTGTATAAGATTAAAAAAAAAATTAAAAAGGTCGGGAGGGGAAGTTCTCAGCGGAAGTTTGTCACGCTGTGCCCACCACAAACTAGACGAGACCCTCGGTACTGAGGTGGGAATAGAGAAAACACCACCGACAGGCACGGGGATCCGGTCTGGAGTGTGCGTAGTTGATCTCGCCGGGACATGAGCAGGGAGAGTAGAATAGTCGTAATACTTGCCGAGGTGAGGGTAGGAGAAGTCTGGAGGTTGGAGGTACTAGTCGCTGGGGTCGGTGCAGGAGAAGGTAGAATGGTCGAGGTCCGAGAGCCGAGTTCAGGTTAGGAGAGTTGCGGTGGGTCGAGGATAGCCAAAGTCTGGGTTCCAGAGAAGCGGTGGTCCAAAGGCAAGCCAAGGTCGGTACGCGGGAGATCAAACAAGACAAGGCAGGATATCTTGGAGACAAGAGAGGTAAGCACAGGAACAGGAAGCTTATGCTCAGCCGATGTGCCAGTGGTACTGCTGAGCCTAAATACTGTAGGTGAGACGGTACAATCCGAACCGGAGGCGGAACCGGGGGAGTGTCAGTGCGGAGCCAGTGATAGGCTAAGTTAAGGTAGCCAGGTGAGGGTGCTGAGGGCAATCAGTGCCTGTTGCCACAGAGATGCAATGCATGGTGCGCGCCGCACACAGGGAGTGTGCACCGCGATCCAGAGGCGGGAACTCCCGCTGTGACCCCAGCCCGCGTGCGCCCGCGTGGGAACGCCGTCGGCACGAGGATGAGCCGCAGCATGCGCGGAGAAGCGGGAGTGCGCTTAAGAGCGCTCAAGTCCTGAGCCCCATCAGCGAACATCAGAGCAGGTAGGAGGGCTATGCACCTGCGGGTAAAGGTGCGTAGCACCTGTAGACGGACGTTTACAGAGGTACACAATTGGAGACTTTATAAGGTGAAATTATAATAGGCTTTATTGTGCCTTTTCCTTTTCATCAGGAAATCATCCAAACACAGGGGGGAACAAAGCTTCCATTCAGTTGGGAGTATCTCTAGTGAAAATACCATGCAGTTAATTCACAACTCCCTAAGTAAAGCATGTCTCGCAGCCCCAAAACATATAGCATGAAATAAGCAGTCTCTTAATAATGAAAGTCTTATCTGTTTCTTGCTGTAGAGTAAGCTTCTCTGCTCTCCTGGAACCGCACCCGTGCGTGCACAGAAAATATCAGCATCCAGGTTTAGAAGTCTTATTTGGTGTCTTGCAATCAGCTATGCTGGGCAGAGCTCAAGACCGGTCAGCTCCAGAGATGTGTGTTCTCTTGGTCAGTCTCACCTGGGAGACTCATGAACACTGCTCTGTCTCCAAAATTCAGCTCTCAGTCAGAGCTAAGGAGTTACTTCCTGTCTCAACAGAAAGGCTTTTGTAAGCAATCTAAATCAGGCAGGTGGTGTCCACTAATTGACTACCAGCAGTTAACCACCACACTGCTAGATTAAAGGCACATTACTTGAACAGGGATTACTCCCTTGTTACATACCTGTCTCCTGACAAAGTTATAGATAGATTAGTAATGAATCTCAATGCACTGCAGCCTCACCAACACCTCCACTGTCATAAATACTGTACTGCAAATCAATAATATCAACATTCAGCCTCAAAGGAAGAAAAAAATATGTATATATTTTAATTCTTTTTAAATCATGTTTAACGCCAGATTCTTTACACACCTGTGTGATTAGATTTGTTTTATTCATTGTCCCACTTATGAATAAGTCATTTTTTTCTCATTATCCGGCTATTTATTAAACCCTCTGCTGTCAGGAGGTATTAGGAACACATTGCGCCGGTCATGAGGAAGGTACTAAGGTACATTTTCTAACACTACCAGAAAAGCCTGCAATGTCATTAATACATTCAATTAATACACAGTTTATAGGGAACCTCATCTTACATTATAACAGGACCGCTGACAGGGGGGAGAGCCAGGACAACTGTCCCGGGCCTGGTGGCTGCAGGAGGCCAAGCGGGCTGGCGCTGGCAGTTGAGCCCAGCTAAAAGTCTGACCCAACATCAGCATCCAGCTGCCAGGCCCCAGCTCTCTCCTCCCCTGCAGCGGGCCTCTCTCTCCTCCCCTGCAGCGGGCCTCTCTCTCCTCCCCTGTAACTGGCATCTCTCTCTCCTCCCCTGCAGCGGGTCTCTCTCTCCTCCCCTGCACCGGGCCTCTCTCTCCTCCCTTGTAACTGGCATCTCTCTCTCCTCCCCTGCTCTCTCTACTCCCATGTAACTGGCAACTCTCCTCCTCTGCAGCGGGCCTCTCTCTCCTCCCCTGTAACTGGCATCTCTCTCTCCTCCCTTGCATTGGACCCCGCCTCCGGTGTAAGACCCGCCCCAGCGCACGAGAAGTTGGGTCCAATCTACAGATCGTGCAGCACAGGAGGCCTCTCCGCCCCAAGAGAAGGGGTGGTGTACTGTATGTGTCTGTGTTTTGGTGGAGGCTGTGCTATAGGGGAATTATTATGTTGGTTGCTTTGTTGGATTGGGGGGGTGAGAGGGGGAGAGGTGGAGGAGAGAGAGAGGTGGGAGAGAGAAATGGAGGATGTGAGAGATTGGGGTCTCACAAGGCCGCTGGCACTGGGGGTGGGAGGGGGCAGTAGAAACTCTAGTCCAGGGAAAGCTGCCTGTGGCCCTGCACTATAACACCCAACACATATTCTGTCATTCTCTTGATTTCTTCTCAGTAAACGGGGTTAATGAATTCTACCTGAAAAAGAAAGAATCCAACTATATATTTTCAATATTCCCATAAATAGTACAATCATCTAACCTGAAAGTAATAAGAGTGGTTGCTACTTGTGTGTCCAGGGACATGTGCAGATATAAGGTATGTTTAGTTCTTGGTTTGTTTTGGAGATGCCCTACTGATGGTGGAAGAACGTCCACAGATCAACATCCGACTCCAGGATCTCTCACAGACAATAAATAATTTCACTTAATGGCATAAAAGCCTCTGAAGTGCCAGCTCTTGTGCAAATCCCTGAACACCGCAGTGCGCCCATTGGTCTGACTTACACATATACACATGTGACATTGTTCCCCTGGGTACATACAGTATGCCGTTATAACCCAGAATATCACAGAGTTTTCATAGGGTTCACAGGCAGTGTCGGGGCACTTATATTAATAATAAGGTGATGTAAGCTCTCCTATAGATACACATTGTGTTTATTTCTCCGATGTTTCGGTTCTTATTGGAACATTTCACAGGAGAAGATTAATAATATAAAAACTACAATAAATATATTTTTAAACAAGAAAATGTGCTGAAAAAAGTAATAAATCACAGAACTCCCTCCCTGTCAGAAACCTGCAATGTTTCTGATAATCACTATATGGAGTTTCTTGTTTAATTGTAAGAAAATGTTGCAGAATACTGCAGCCCCGTGTACAGTACGTACACATACACCTGCTACTGGAGACTATGAAGGCTGTAGTAGTAGTTACCTGGTTACAGACGGGCTTGTGCTTCAGTCCAGGTTTGTTGAGGATCAGTTCCAGCTGTCTGCGGTTAAAGTTGGAGACTCCAATGGACTTCACCAGTCCTGCGTCTTTACACGCCTCCAGAGCCTGGAAAAGCACTAGTTCGTTTAGAGTCACAGGGGGTTATTTATTATTTATAAAATATTTTACCAGAAAATAATGCATCAAATGTTACCTCAGCATCCATATACAGTAGGATAGTATCATCAGCACATATGTGCAGAGAAGTTGTTTTACAAACTGTGGGCAGGTCATTTATTAAGACAGACAAAAGTACAGGCAGTCCTCGGTTATCCGACACAATGCGTTACTCAAAATGGCGTTGGATAGCGAAACGTCTTAAAGCTAAACACGTTTTCCCATAGGAACACTGTTTAAATGGAAGGTTCCTTTCCTGAAGGCATTTTAAACACTAAAATACACCAAATATTTTAAGCAGGCAATAAGATATGCAGCACACACAAATTATATAGTGTACATACTCTATTTTATATATATATATATACATATATATATATATATATATATATATAATATATAATATAACAATGTATAATATAATAATATATATTATATAGCAGAATATAATATTATATAATATATATTTATATTATATACACATAAACAACTTTGCAAAGAATCGTAAGAGCGTTGGATAAGCCGTTTTGGCGTTGTAAAAATGAACATAGGTATACATTGCATAGCGTTGGATAAGCCATTCTATGTAAAACGAAGCGTTGTAAAACGAGGACTGCCTGTAAGGGTCACCAGAACAGAGCCTTGGGGAACCGCACAGGTAATTTCCCAGCGGTTAGAGTTGGAGCCTGAGATTGATGTCTGCTGGGATCTTCCTGATAAATAAGAGTTAAAACGATTTACAGTATGTGGTCCAATACCAGAGCACTGGAGCTTGTTTATCATAACAGCGTGGTCAACAATATCACAAGTCTTTGCAAAATCTAGGATATTGCACCAGTCAACTGTCCATGTTCCATACCACACTGGATCTCAGTGCAAATGTTTAAAGCTGCAGTTCAAGCTCCCGGTTTTTTTTGCTTTTTTTATTTATTTTTTTAACTTCAATAGTTTCATGTGGGCAATCTCTACTTACCTAAAGAACTGCATAGCTGCCGGTCAATTCGTTCTCCGTCTATTGATCGGCAAAGTTTGGCGACATCTTTAAATATGGGGAATGTAAATCATTGCTATAGGAACAGGCATGCTTGTTAAAATATAAATACAAGAAAATTGGTCTTTCAAAGTTGTTCTTTTTTTAAAACAGAAAATGCTAAAAGTATTTTTTCTTACTACAGAACTGATTTATTAAAAAAAACACACATGCAGGATATTGCCTGAACTGCAGCTTTAAGAGGGGCGTTACTGTGAAGTGATTTGGTTGGAAGCCAGATTAGAATTGACTAAGAAGAATTCGACTTCTTATAAAAGTTGTTTAGTTTGGAATGAACATTTTTTTCCATGACTTTGGACGCCAGAGGTTATGTGTTTTTTAATAGTGTGTAGTCAATCAGCCATCACAGGTTTACATCATTTATATGCCAGTTCATTATTGCTGACGTCAGATTAGTACTTTTCAATTAGATTATCAGTGTCAGTTTACACCTGAGGAGCGCAGTCTTTTTCTGTTTGTATATATATATATACTAGCTGATATACCCGGCGTTGCCCGGGCGTGGAAGGGCAGGGGGCATGGAGTGGAAGGGCGGGGGGGGGGGTTGATTTTACTGGGAATGCAAGAGAGGCTATGGGATAGGCTAAACCATAATACTGAGTTAAGTTATGGTGAGTAAAAAAAGTGACAAAAACCCTCCACAGGAAAGCAAATATGCAAATATAGCTGTATGCTCATCTGCATGTCTTAGGCAGGTCTGCAACCCCGCCTTTCCCCATTATCACCCAGCATACAGCACTTCCACTGCAGCAAGGGATTCTGGGAAATGACAGGCAAATGAGCACACAGTGTCACTTTTTGACTCAATAACCATTTTTAACATGGTTCCCTATAGGCTTATATATATACACACACATATATACATATATACACACATATATACGGCATATGCTTTCTCTAAGGCTTTGTCCATAGCTACAGAGCTACTAGCCTCGCGCGATCTTTACTCTCCGGCGATGTGTGGACTGTAGCGAGGGGGTGGGCGTGTCAAAGAAGTGTCATGCATGAGAACACGCATTTAGCAAATAATAAAATGCATAATGCCATGCAATAACAGGAGTTTGCAGAAATATATATACACCTTATCATGCATGAGGAGACACCTTTAGCTAATAATAAAATGCATAATGCCATGCAATTTACAGAAGTACAGTATTCTGCAAACATATATATACACTGTCATGCATGAAAACATGCCTTGTTCATTTTTTTTTTTAATAAAATGTGATGTATTGAAATAAGCATTGTACACTACAAATAAATAAAAATAAACAATTATATACAAGTGTAGCCCCCTGTAAATAGCACAGGCTATACATATCTTTCTCCTACTGTCGTAAGTCCTGTTAAGGGCAGGCACCAGTAGTAATCATGGGTTTTCCCCCCTTCAAGCCCTGCCCTGAGTGATAGATGCAGGCCCCTGACTCTGTGGAAGGCATGAGACAGAGGGGAGGTCCTGTTGACATCATGGGGGGTGGGGCTGAGACTATTTAGCAGCCCATTCCTGTAAGTGACAGTTAGTCTACTTCTGGAAGTCTGTCCTGAGAGTTGGAAGAGAGAGGAATAGGTCGAGCTCTCTCCTGGGAGCAGGAGAGATACTAAGAGGACTCTGGCCTATGATAGTCAGCGAGGGAGCAGAGCTCCGGTGGGATCAATGACTCTCACCCTGATGAGGGGGTGATGGGGAGGATCTACCCCCGCCCAGAGGGGACCCTCTGAGGTGGGCACTGGGGATTGAGGCCCCGCACAGACCATCCTGTGGAGTACCATCCTGGAGGAAAGGAGAGGAGGGGTGAAAGGCTGTGTACCTTGGGATCACTGCTGTGTGCTGCTACTACTGCTGTTGTTGTTGCGGCTGTATGCTGCAAGGCTGCTTTGTACAATAAAGAGAGACACTGCTGATCTTAATAGAGACTGTGTGTGATTCTGGAGCATCCACCCTGGGACCAGGGGTCACTTCTTCTATACGGGACCTACCCCATACCATGGGAAGGTATAAAGGATGGAGGCGCTGCACCACCACTAAAAGAATGAGGCAACTACCCCAGAAGCCTGGTCCTGTCTCCCCTACAACATCGCGGGAAGCTCAGGCCCTCCTGTTACCGGCAGGTATGCACCACTCATACACGTGTAGCCAGCCCTCCCACACCCTAGATATAGTATCTGTGTCTGGGGGCGGGGGGGGGAGACAAGGGTTACACAAGTAATAGAGAATACATCACAAATTTATCATTGATATTTCTGTCTTGGTATGAATTAAAGATTCACATTTTAAACCTCAAAAACCAAATTTTCAATAGCTGTTGTCCATATTCTCACAGCAAGCAAGCACAACTCAACTGCCAAAAAGTAATTTGAACAGTTTCCGGGCAGAATAACTCACTCCGTATCTTGCACTATGGGCGAGGCCTAGCAACGGTAAGCCCCTCCCCTATCAGAAGTTGCAGGAGCAGAGGGAGAGCAGCACAAAGTCCGACAGGGGACCTAAAGAGATGAAACTATACCCTGGCCGCCCAGAAGATGGCCACATTAGGTAACATAGGGGGATCAAGCCTCAGGTGCAGCTAGGGAAGAAAGGTCCAAAATAGGGTGACCAGATTATCCAGTTTAGCCGGGACAGTCCCGTTTTTTTTATGGTCTGTCCGGGATGCCGACTTTCTTTAAAATGTCCCATTTTTTTGTGAGTGTCCCGGTTCTGGCCATCAGAGCAGGGGGGGGGGGAACGGGGCAGCAGAGAGCAGAGAATGCAGGCAGGGAGGAGAGCGGAGGCTGGGTCTGATCTGCAGAGTGTGGGGTTAGCTTGAGCAGAGCCCCAGCAGTGAGTCCCGGAAGTGAGTAATTGAGAAGTTTGGTGTCTGCTGCCAGGGCACAACTGAATAAAACTTTCAAGTGTGGAAGCAGCAGCTCTGTTGTCTGACTCCTCTCTTCCCGTGCTCGTATTTGTCTTTGTTTCGGAGACTGCTAAACCAGTGCTGTCCAAATCTCCCTAGGTTGAGTAAAGTGATTCCTACCAAAGTAAAAAAGTAACCCTTTCACTCAGTATCAGAGCTGAACTACTCAATTTAGTGCTGCCTCTTCCCTAGTACAGAGGGGGAAGGTACAAGGACTGCACCCAGGATTGGGCCGCACACAGACCATGTCCCGCCTCCACTCCTGTCACTCAGAGAAAGCTGCTTGTGGGGGCAAACCCAAGATTGGCCTGACACTGCCTGCAGCTACCAGGACTTACGTGTCAGGGAGGGCAGATGAGTAGCCAGAACCAACCATGGCGACACAGGAAAATGTATGTTGCTTCTGGGGAAGCTAACCTACTCCAATGTTGTGTGTTGTATTTACAAAAGATAAAACATCAAATTGAATTTGATAGAATGTCAAGTTTGCAGAGTGGAATTTAGGGAGCTGTACCATACACTATATCCCTATAGTCAGTAATTGGCATTAGCATCTGCATTCCAGTTTTAGTCTTTTAAATAACCCAATTATTGGATAAACTGACCTTAAGCTCAATGGGTGAGTGGATGATGAACAGATCGATGTATTCCAGCTGAAGATCCTTCAGGGATTTTTCCAGGGCTGGACGAACCTTGTCAGGTACTTGGAAAGTGCTCCAAAGCTGAAAAGGCAGATGGAGAAGGAGTCAATTTAGTTTAGCATTGGAAAGGGAAAGCGTTGATTAGAGGAAGGCTCCGCAAGATCTACATGGAAGACCTAAGAAGTATATGTGGTCCGTTTAATGTTGCCCAAAATTGTAATGCACATATAAGTCCTTCAAGTTCTGAGATGAGCACAACCATGTATCAATGTTTCTTGGCTAAAAACAGTACAGGAAGTCCTCGGTTATCCAATGGAACCCGTTCTGGAAGTAGCGTTGGATAGTGAAACCGTTGTAAAGTGAGTCCCATGTTAATCAGTGGCGGTGAGCTTTGGATAATGCATTCCGGCGTCGAAAAATGGCCCGTAGGGATGCATTGTAAAGTGTTGGATATGCCATTCATTGTAAAGTGAAACGTTGGATAACGAGGACAACATGTACTACGTTTATCAAAGATCAAACAATGACATTAGTCTAGATACCTTCCCAGTGTAGAACAGGTTTTCTCTCTTCACTGTCCCGTCTGCAATCTTCGCCTTTATGGCCCGGCCAACCTCTGGCTCGTTGCCGTATATGAAGGCACAATCAATGTGGCGATATCCAACTTCAATGGCCACCTTGGTGCCCTCCTCTGCCAGACTCTTGGGAAACTAAGTAATGAAATATCATAATAGATGATGTTTGAGCAATTTGTCAGAGTTAAATAAAAAGATCCACCACATACACACTGTTAAAAAAAAAACACCTTAATGAAAGTATGGGCTTCCAATTGTATTTTATTTTTATTATCCTTACGTGAAACATTTGGCAGGTTGCTTAGAAGTTAAGCCCATTTTTGCAGCTACGGGATGAAGTATTTGTTTGCCCTTCAATAGGATTTTGACTATGGAACAATGAGTTTCAACCAAATGTTTCATACACCCTACTCCATACAGCCCTTGTTATCAGCCCAGTAAGGAAACAGGACAGGAGAGTTGGGGGCACTTTCCTTGTGTAAGGTACCACTGAAGACACCAAAACATTACACAAAAGGGAGATTTTAAATTAAATTAACCCCCCGTACATTGTCGGCACACTCTACTGTGAAGCGCTATGTACATTAATGGCGCTATATAAATAAAGACATACAATACTACAAAAAAATCATTTTTAAATTGTATCTTTTTTCTGTTGAGAACCTATGAAAAAAATAGAGCAGCAGCCCAGGATACTTTTGATATAATACTAATTTATTTCAATCTTTGAAGTAATGCACTTAATCAAGATAAGTGCCAGCGCGTCACTTGTGTTCTTCATAGAGACAGCACCTTAAAGATTCAGACCCTCTTAGGACGAAAGTAAACTAAGGACAGTGGTTTAATAAGGCAGCACACCAAAAGCCTGTCTGCAGGTGATGTGTCCAGCAAGGAGCTGGTTAATGGCAGCTACAGTCAATTAACCAGTCTCCACCTTGCTCATCAAGCAGGTTTAAAAGGTGTTCTGCACAAACTGCACAGGTTTGTCTAGAGCACGGAAGGACTGTGCTGCCAGAAAGATCCCAAGTAACCAGACCCTCTATTCTAGGACACAACGGTCACTGGAACCCACCAGAGGGTGCAGCCCACGGACACCAACCCAGACCTGGAGAGTGATATAAAGAGCCCTCTGCTTTCAGGTACCTCTTGGGACTTTGTGGGCAGAGGCTGGAAAGAGTCCTACACCTCCAGCCCTTCATATAGGGACTGGTAGAGTGTGTTAGCACCTACAGGTGATAGGCTGTTTTGTTTATTTTGTGTGCTGCCTTAAAACTGTATTGTTTGAAGCTACGGGCTGAATAAAAGCCCAGGTTTATTTTTCCCCTTATGTCTCCCTGGTTGTAAATCTGCACTCGTCTCCTACAGGCCAGAAAATGTCTCTTCCTCTCCTGTGCACCTCCATTAGGTGACATTTCTGCCATGTGATCGCAATTTGCCATAGGGGCTGTGGCATACTGGAGCTTCTGGCGCTCAAAGTGTTAATTGGTTAAGCTGCACTGATCGAAGTGTTTAAAAGAAAAAAAAAGTGTAAAATATTACTTTTTATTTACTTGGTAAACAAATGTCAGTTTTCAAATTTACAGCTAAATTGTTTGTTCTGCTTTCTCCATTGCTGATAAAGTAATTATGAAGCCATAATTAGGCAAACAGAAACATTAGCAGCTGATATGCTTGAATTTAACAGACCTGTAGAAAAGGAGCACTGCACCTTTAAAGATATATTTAAACAATGGGTGGCATGTATCAAACATGGTGCAATTTGCGAGCAGCGGCAGATGGATGAATCATTGTAATGCTGCTGCTTACATTTGGCACGGATCTCTGTAGAGCAGAGGCTAACACCCCCTAAACCTGGCACAGAGAGGGCGGAAAACTGCACCAGTTTCAGACGCAACTTTTGATCCATCTCATTATAATAAGGAGTGGCTCAGTGAGTAAAGACACTGACTGGCACCGAGTTTGAAGCAGGGAAACCTTGTGACCTTGGGCAAGTCACTTTATCTCCCCGTGGCACCAAAAAATAGATTGTAAGCTTCACGGGGCAGGAATCTGTGCCTGCAAAATGTCTCTGTAAAGCGCTATGTAAAACTAGCAGCGCTATACAAGAACGAAAAAAAAAAAATCATACATTTTGGGGAGCGGTTATAACAGGAGTTACTGGATGACCCAAATGCCTCTTATAACTGAGCCACCCCCCTCCCCCCCAAATGCTCACGATGCAAATTGGAGCAAAGAATGAAAGCGCCTTGCTACATTGAAAATGACACAATGGTGAAATTTTGTGGAGCAATGCTCCAGTTTGTGATACTTCATACATATTCCCCACAAGCATGCAGGGTGTCTGCCTGTCATCTATCAACCCTCTCTTGCAGAGAGCCCCTGAAGCAATTTCCTGTTCTAACTAAATGGAGCAGGAAAAGAACACACTTGGAACAGCGTGTTACATACTCACCTTTTCTGGGGCGTATGTTCCAAAACCAATGACTGGGATTTTATGCCCATCCTTCATCACAATGCAGGAATCTTCCTTGAGGTCCATGGTAGGTCCGACACGTCAGATCACTCCCGGAGTCATAAACGTCTCTGCTCTCCCAGATGTCAGCTTGGACTTTAACAAGTAGAATTCTAACCCCACCTCCCTGACTCTCACTGCTGAGCTCAGACTGAACCAATCAGAAGTAGACGAAGGAAGGGTCTGAGATTAGGAGATTTGAAAGGTGGTTTTTTTTTCCACGGCTCCACTCCCTCTGCAAATATAAACACTGATTTTTGTGCAGTGTCATTGTGCATTAGTTTTTTTTTTTTTTTACCATTTCATCTGTAAAGATTTAAAACAACAATTCCCCCTTTTTATCCTATTTACATTCCTAAATAGGGTGGGTGCTCCTAAGCTGTTCTGTTGACCCCAAACTTTCAGGGACCCCCAGGTTACCAAGTTATTTAAGTTTATTTGTGCCGGTGTTTGACACGAGACTCCACACAACCCCACGGCCATTTTGTATTCTTGGCTGATGCAGGTATTTCGTGAACCAGGGGTCCCCGGAGGTCAGGGAAATATTGACCAGACACCCTGGTAAGCAGAAATATATATAGTGTAGCACATGTACCCCCACCCTCTAGGGATGCGGCTACAGGGGTTATGGTGCGGCATACCTGTGAGGGTTCAGGAGAGCTGAGTTGTCTGCGATTATATGGAGACCAGGACAGGCTTTTGATGATCACTGACGTTCCTCAGGGTACTTAGCACTTCCAGCTGTAGTGGGCTCCAGGGTGCCCAGAGATCAGTCCCCACCAAAGCACACTTCTTTACTCCTGCCCAGGGACTGACACTCAGCAGGAGTATGATGAAAGCAAAGGGGTCTTGTAGGCGGACGCTCACAGAGGTATGCAAGGGAGACTGATTATAGTGAAATTAAATAAGCCTTTTATTGCGCCTGTTTCCTTAACATCAGGAAACCATCCAAACAAGGGGTAAACAAAACTTCTATTCACTTGGGAGTATTTCTAGTGAAATACTATGCAGTTCACAACTCCCCTAGATAAGCATGTCTCCCAGCCCCAAACATATAGCATGAAATAAGCAGATATAGAAAGTCTCATAAATGAAAGTCTTATCTGTTCTTTGTGGTTTGGAGGGAAAATCTTCTCTGTCCCTGGTTCAGCTCCCTTTTCCTCAGGGTGTGTCAGCATTCAGGTTTAGAAGTTTCCCCTGTGTCTTGAAAGCAGCTCTGCTGTTTCTTCTGGCAGGGCTCAAGACAAGTGTCTCCAAGTTCAGATCAGGTGTGAGCTAAGGAGTCTCACTTCCTGTCTCAAAAGACAGGCTTTTCTAAGCAATCAGACAGGTGGTGTTTGTTAATTGACTACCAGCAGTTAACCACCACACTGCTGGATTAGAGGCACATTACTTGAACAGGGATAACTCCCGTTACAGGTCTTTATTCAGCAGTCACTGCAGATCTTCTTTGCTGCTGTGCATAGGGTCATCAGAGGATCCCAGGCCTCTGGATGGTGCTGGCTCTCATAGTGTGGAGCCTTAGATTTTCCTGAGCCAGCCAGCCATGAGAGCCTGGCTAGCCTGTCTCTCCCACAGGGAGAAGAGTCAGGACCCACACCTCTACTCGGTTGGAAGGGTGGAAGAGAGAGAACTAAATGTAGCACTGCCTCTCTGATGAACCAGAAGGGGAGGGTTCAAGGTCTGCACTGATACCTGATAGGCCATACACAGGCCATGAGTCACCACCACACTTCTGTCACTCAGAGAGGAGCATGAGGAGGAGGGGGGGTCTAAAGCCCACAGAATAGCCTGTCACAGCCTAGACTGCTAAGGACTTACGTGACAGGGGGAAGAGACAGGCAGAGTAGACTAACAACGTTACACTAGTAATAAAGTAGCGCTAAGGCTCGGGTGCTTTACGTATTGATTGGGAAAGATGTGTATCTAATATACAATGTATATATTGTGCGGTGTAGAAAGGGATTGGTATATAATGAAAATAACCAGTGTTAAATGTTTCAATAAGGTGTATACAACAATATAATAAAGTGTTAAAACCAGTCCCAGTGAAGAAAATAAGATGAGAAGTCCAATTCCAGAGAACAGCCCCTTATGGAGGAGGTCAAGGGTCTGCAAACCTCTCAAGGAAGAGGAGCCATTTTATAAAGAAAAAAACTATTTCTCCAAAATAATCTGGGAGCCCCAACACATTCATGAATATTACACCCTCACAAACACATACATATACTGTACACACCAATAGGTATATGCTGTATAAGCATTAACATACACCAACATATTTAGGGGAATAAAATGCATCTCACAATAATAAGTCCCTTTATTTAGTTTTTTTTCATACATATGTAACGGATTTTCTGGACCTGCCTGACCCACCCAATCTCACATTGGCCCCTGTGGTCTAACCGGTCCCCATTACATGGTCGTGTCTGGTGGTGCACCTGTTGGCAACAGGACTCCTGAGTCTCCCGCATGATGTTGTGTGGGGATTGCCAACCCAGACAGGCAGCTGAGGTAGTGTGCATGAGTCCTACCTATATCCAGTGCAGCGCCTCCACCTCATCAGGATCTCTGCATCCGCAAGGAGATGGTTCTGATGAGGAACTCCTTCTTGGTGGTGCCTTCCGCTGGAGAGTAACTTCACACTCACACAGTGGGGTTGTCTTTGAACAGGGCATCTTTATTGCTTGTGATGGTGGTATGGGCCAGCTGCCCCTCACAGCTAGCAGCTTAGCCGCTCATTCCTTTGCTGAACTCCATTAGGAAGGTTCCTTCTCCTCTAATAGAGTTGCTCTCCACCTCTCCCCTTAAAGAGATGCACCAGCTTGTCTGTCTGCTTTTAGCTGCACAGACTCACAGCTCTTGCATCAGCCTCTGCAACACTGTTGCAGACCTCCACATGACTCTCCTGAACAGAGTCAGAACACCAACAGGACTGAGCTGAACTAATAACTTTAGGCAGTTCTGTGCCTTATATCACCTCCAGAAACAGACACCCTCTGTGTCACTTCCTTTGGGACATATGACACCTCACCAGGGTTTGAGGGCAAACCTCCATGATTGTTACTGGCAATCCTGCATACTTACCAGGTTTACTGCCAGTATGAGAAAGAGATATGTACACCAATTTTACACATGGCTACACATACATACACTACCCTCCCCAAAAAACACAACCTCCCCCCAAATACACACACACTAACCCCCCCAAATACACACATATATCCGTCGTATCCTTAAGATAAGAGGGAAGTTTAGTTACATCTTTTTGCAAATATATATCTATATAGGCCGATAGATGGGACGTCAAAGAGTCGATACCTGCTATTATTGGCCTACCTGGGGGATTAGTAATACTTTTATGAAGTTTGGGGAGGTAATAAAATATACTGTAGGTCTCACAGGATTTTCTCTATATAGAAAATTATATTCCTCATTACTTATAACTTCTTCTATTTCACCCTTGTCTAACAGTACTTTTAGTTCTATTAAAAAATCTATAGTTGGGTCTTTTTTCAAAGGTAAATATGTATTCATATCCCCTAGAATCCTTTTAGATTCTACAATATAGTCAGTTCTGTCTATAATTGCTACACCACCGCCTTTATCGGCTTGTTTTATAACAACACTAGCTAATATACCCGGCGTTGCCCGGGATTTAATTTTCCCGCTCCTCCTCGCTTTCCGCTCACCCCCTTCACAGCTGCGTCCCCCACCCCCCACGTTCACATGTCCGATTTCCCCCCCCCTTTCACATCTCTAACCTACCATGGGTGGGTGACAGTGAGTGAGTGGGTGGGTGAGCTGAAAGGCAGGAGGGGGGGTGAAAGGCAGGAGGGGGGGGGTGAAAGGTATATGTTTTGTCAATGGGATGTAGCATTGGGCACCCCTGTCTCTTGTTATATACAATTGCCACGCTCAGTTGCTCTCTGGTTGACATAAATATATATTCATGATGTGGTGGGTGTGGGAGTTTCAGCTAGCTGGGAATGTGTGTTTTATTTGTGCGAGCTTTCGAGATACACTGATCTCTTCTTCCGGCGATGTCACAATGAATGAAGCAAGCAAAGGGTATGCTTAAAAACAGTGTCTCTTGGAATGTTATCTGTGCTTGTCCCTCCCCCGTGTGTGGATGTGATTAATGGCTAGAGGTGTTAAATGTTATATATATATATATATATATATATTATTAATGTTATTAATGTTATTAAAAGTGAAAGCCAATAAAATTACTTACAGACTGCTTTTCATATAGCGTATGTTTTGGTTGAGGGCATCAAGAGTTTTTGTGTCTTCATCACTTAGCTGGAAGTCAAAGACCTGAAGAAAAGATAGGTTCAGTCTTGGGACAGCAAGAATTACTGAGCAGGAAACGACAGAAGAGGCGCAAGATTCAAAGAGCAGGGAGTAAGGTCAGCGCACAACACAGGGTCATTTATCTGGGGTATACGTTAGGCAGACATACAGAGGCATACAATAGAATGTAATATGCATCATTTTTGCACAGGTTTACATTGGAGAGTTTTATTACTTTCCATGTTGAATCATATTGCTGATAAACAAGACCAATATATGTCAAAGCCATTAATAGCTAAATAAAAGCCCTGACATTGCTCTGTTAAAAAACACATAATAGGACTATTGCATTTTTCCCTAGAATTATAAACATCTCCCCTCTGTCCTCTTATTACCTGGAAGTTTTCATTGATCCGGTTATACTTGAAGCTCCTTGCAAGAACAACAATGCCACGCTGAAGCAGGAAGCGTATTGCCACCTGAGCGGGGGTCCGGCTGTGCTTTTTAGCAATCGTGTTCAACGCGGGATCCTCGAGGAGGACGGGACTATCTTGGTCTACCCTGGAAAAGAGGAGGTGTGATGTAGTGCAGTGTTTCACCAGCTGGTAGGTTTGGGGGGCTCAGTGACAGGAGGGAGGAGAGAGGAAAAAGGGAAAACCGTGAGAAAAATACAAAGAGAGGGCTTAAGGGAAAAGGACAGAGAGAAGGTGACAGGCAAATACGTCAGTTTCCTGCATTAATAACACAGCTGTAATATTCCACTAAATAAAAAATGTACAGCGAATTAAAATACTGTACCACTTGTGAGCACATTCACATGTCTCAGACAGGTCTACAACGCTGCCTTTCCCCATTATCTCTTAGCATACAGTGCTTCCACTGCAGCCAGGGATTCTGGGTAATGTCATGCAAATAAGCAATCCCACGTGTCACCTTTTGCTCCCTGTCTATTTTAACATGGACCCCTATAAGCGTATGCCTGCTGTATTGCACAGTGTTTTTACAACAGCCTGGGTTAAAAAGGTGCATAGCCAGTTTCAACTTTTTGGGTCTCAGCGTGAGGTTGGCTACTGGCCTTGCAATGTAAAGCTGGTAGTGCCTACAACCCGACACAAAGTAAGTTATGGGAAGTTATGTTTTTTTACTCACCATAAACTACACTAAAAAAATCCCTTTAAACCAAATTTTTGGAGCCCACCCTCCTAACTGTAAAGAATGGGTGTCCCAAAGGCAAAGCAATTCTTTTCAGACCCCAGGGGAAGGTAAATGGGGAACCCCTGTAGGAGTGGTAGAGCTGGTGATCTTAAATGTTTAAGATTGCAAACTGACTGTTACATTAACTGCTGACACTGTGGGTGAGAGTCACTAAACTCAGATCTGGGATATTGTATCACATTGCCTTAACGGCCATTCATGTCACACTATGATACTGTACTCCTACTCAGAGCTTAGTGTGCGGTCTTTGGCAAACTGATTTATCATCCTGTTCCTCATATTATCCTCCCCGGTAATAACAGACAGTTATACACCGCTCTTAC
Organism: Ascaphus truei; assembly: GCA_036426205.1. Classification (NCBI taxonomy): domain Eukaryota; kingdom Metazoa; phylum Chordata; class Amphibia; order Anura; family Ascaphidae; genus Ascaphus; species Ascaphus truei. The sequence goes on from CM071571.1 coordinate 14,899,822, forward strand.
TGTATGGTCAAAAGTCTCAAATGAGTGGACCAAATAAATTAGATTTAAATGGCTAAAGATTTTACTGACTCAATGAGGCTGCCAGCGCTACAAATGAGAAAGAGACTGTACCCCAGTGAGTGAGGCTCACTCCAAATCAATGAGGTAGGACAGGTCTGTTAATCCATCCTCACTCAACACTTTGGATGTTGCAGAGCAGACACGAGAGACACAAGGATTCCCCCTCATATGTGTAACACCACACAGATCTAGGGGTGATGTGCCCCAACCTAGTACAGTAAGAACAAACTCTAACTATTGCTGTACTGGTCTAGCAGGGATTTCATGGTCAGTAAACAGAAAGTCCAGTTTTAAGCTGCTTCTTACCACTTCTCATCCCTGTTGGACCCCAGCACGCAGTATCCCACCAGCACGATGTCCTGGGACTTGCAGAAAGCCAGCAGTTTGCTCTGATTCAGGTAGATGTGACATTCTACCTGCGGAGGGAATGGAACTGTTTAAGATTGAATGATTTACCACTCCAGCCGTGAAACATTGTGACAACCACAGCACACAAAGGGACAAATGAGAATCAGGCCACACCAGTTTCAAGATGTATCTAATATGGATAGATAAGCTAAACAAGGTGTCTACATTTTCATCTGTGGAAAGAGGAGTCTGCTAGCTGAGGTTTGGGGTGTCATTTATGAAAGATGCTGTAGTACATTGAGATTCATTGCTATATGCTCTGGATCGCGCTTTCTGGAAGATCCCTAACTGTTCTCTTTCTCACCCCAGAGAGTAAAATGCAAGATCAAGATGAATGGTCGGGAGGGGCAGTTCTCAGCAGAAGTTATAGATTGATTCAGTGACGGATTTACAATTTTGCTGTCCCTAGGCCCATACCTTTTTGACGCCCCTAAATTTTTCATCTTGTCCTCTCATCAATACACATGATACCACCCTCTCGTCAATACACAGAATACTCTCTTCCTCATTACACATAATACCACCCTCTCCTCAACAGACATAATACCCCCCTCTCCCAACACACAAAATACCCCTCCAACACAAAACACCCACCACGCTCCAGGCCACACAAAATGGAACTCTCGACCCACTGCACACAGACAAACATGGCAACCCCCTGCAACACACACCCAGCCCCCCCCCCCCCCCCCCCCCGCAACACACACACAACCTGGCACTCCCCCCTGCAACACACTCACACACACACAACAACATAGCACCCCTCCTCAAACACACACACATACACACACAGCACACACCCCCTGCAACACACACAACATTGCACACCGCTGCAACACACACCTAGCACCCCCCATGCAACACACATAAAACATGACCCACCTCCATGCAGCACACGCACACAAACATGGTACCCCCTGCAACACACAAGTTACCCCTCCTGCAACACACACACACAGCACCCACCCCCTGCAATACACATGGCACTCCCCTTGCAACAGACACACACGGCACCCCCCTAGCAACACACACAACATGGAACCCCCCATGCAACACACACAAACATGGTTCCCCTTGCAGCATACGCATACACATGGAACCCCTCCCCCCTGCAGCAAACACACTATATAGCACCCCCACCCTGCAACACACACACATGGCACTCACACCCTGCAACACACGGTGTGTCTCAAATTGAAACACTGTTCCCGCACTGTGTAGTTGCTTGTAGCCCCGCCCATTCAGCCATCTCCTCCAATCCAGGCTCTGGGGAGGCGGTGAGCTGAGGACTGTGACTCATGATGCAGGCAAATCTGCTATTATGTTGGATAGGGGGTTATTATGTTGGGGGCGTTATATTGGGAGTGGAGGGATGAGAGAGGTGGGATACAAAAATCGAGGATGTGAGAGATGGGTGTCTCGCAAGGCCGCTGAAACCGGGGAAGGAGGAGGGGGGGCAGTAGAATCTCTAGTCCTTGGCCTCGGAAAGCTGTCTGTGGCCCTGCACTCTAACGCCCAACACATATTCTGTCATTCTCTTGATTTCTTAGGCTGGGGCCATGGTGTCGCAGACCGTGCGGAGGCGTGTGCACGCTGAGCGAACAGACTGCCTTAAGGCAGTGTTCACATCCATGCTGAGTGCGGGTGCATCCGCGCGGAAGCAGGAGGGGGCGCGCGTTGCGTGAGAAATCAGTTAAACTGATTTCTCAGAGCGACAGACAGGTCACTTGAGCGGTTCGCCCAATGAGGGCAAACCGGCTCCATGACATCTCTAGGAATGGCCCCAGCCTTATCAGTAAGCGGGGTTAATGTGGTCTACATGAAAAGGAAAGTTTCCAGTATTTTCACTTGTCCCATGAATAGCACATTCAACTAAACCTGAAAGTAATAGGAGTGGCTGCTACTTGTGTGTCCGGGGACATGTGCAGATATATGGTATGTTTAGTTCTTGGTTTGTTTTGTTTTGGAGCTGCCCTACTGGTGGTGGAAGAACGTCCCCAGATCACCATTTCTCAGATGTTTCGGTTCCCATTGGAAACATTCTAAGGAGAAAATTGATTGATATAAAAACTATAATAAATCAATTTTTAAACAAGAAAATGTGCTGAACAAAATCCCAGAACTCCCTCCCTGTCAGTAACCTGCAACGTTTCTGATAATCACTGTATGGAGTTTCTTTTTGAATTGTAAGAAAATGTGGCAGAATACTGTAGCCTAGTGCAGGGGTTCGCAATCTAGGGGGGCGCAATAGATTTTAGGGTGGTGCGGCGGTTACAGAGACCCCGCGCTATTCACTGCGAGGCCTCTGTAAATTCCCTAAGGCGCTTTGGTTCACGCGTCTCCATGGCGACAGGCATCAAATTATGCCGCGGTGTCATTTGATGCGTGTCGCCGTGGCAACGCGGTGTCAAATGAATACGCGGGTCACGTGACGTCACATGACACCGTGCTGAATTCAAGGTAAGTGGGGGGAGGGGGCCACCCAGGGGCAGAGCAGGCAAGGGGGGCGCAGCCAAGGAATTTTGCACCCCTGGCCTAGTGTACAGCGTGTATATATACTGGAGAATATGACGAGTGTAGTAATAGTTACCTGGTTACAGACGGGCTTGTGCTTCAGTCCCGGTTTGTTGAGGATCAGTTCCAGCTGTCTGCGGTTAAAGTTGGAGACACCAATGGACTTCACCAGCCCTGCGTCTTTACACGCCTCCAGAGCCTGGAAAAGCACTAGTGTGTTTAGAGTCAATGGGGGTTATTTATTATTTATAAAATATTTTATCAGAAAAAAAAATATGTAAAATTTTACCTCTCGTTTCCAAGTATGCCCTGGGCACAAAATAAAGTTGACAACATTACAATTTACAGTTCGAAATGTGTTTAAAATGGGAAAAACTGAATTCTTATAGGAACTTAGACAGGAGGCAGATTTGAAGGACTCCTATAAATTGTTCCAGAAGTGGGGTGATCGATACGCAAAGGAAGAGCGACCAGATTCTTTATTGAACAATGGGACTATGAGCAGGGTTCCCAGAGGTGGATCTAAGGAGATAAGTGCTGTGTACAGTAGGGGCGAGACAGGAAAGATGGCCGTTGTATTTGAACTCAAGGGATAGCCAACCTAGTCCAGTTAACTTATCACATTATAATTACTGGTGTTGATTTTACATAGTTAGTCAAAACGGCATATTGAGTGGTAAAAAAAATTCATGTTTCCTCCCCATATTCAATAATTGACATTAGCATCTGCTGTGTAATGCGCTTTCTGCCCAATGTGCTTAGACAGGATTTATTTCTATAAAGTACACCCAGTGTGGAATAGATTTTGGATGTCAGTTTGTTGGTATGTAAACCAAATGTTAAATGGGAGTCAAGCCACATACCCAAATATTTAAAGCTAGTACTTGAGGCAAGATCACTGATAGAGCCGGATATAATCAGTAGCTCTGTCATGGGAAGCTTACGAAATGTAGCCTTAGTAGCAAACCACACAGTTACTGTTTTGTCATGGTTTAAAAACAGTTTGTTTTGGGTGATTCAGTTTTCAGCCTTTCAGATTGCAAAACATATTCAAGGTCAAAGAGGCTGGGACTGCGTCCATATAGGATAGTATCATCAGCGCATACATGTGCAGAGAAGTTGTCTTACAAACTGTGGGCAGGTCAGCTATAAAGACAGACAAAAGTAAGGGCCCCAAGAACAGAGCCTATCGGAATCCCATAGGTAATTTTCCAGCGGTTAGGGCCTGAGAGACATATGCTGGGATCTTCCTGATAAATAAGAGTTAAAAAAGTTTAGAGCATGTGGTCCAATACCACATTGCAAATTTTTAAAAGGGGCGTTACTGTGAAGTGATTTGGTTGGAATCCAGATTGCAATTTATAAGAAAATTCGACTTCTTATAAAAAATAGTTTAGTTGGGAATGACTGTTTTTTTTTCATGACTTTGGACGACAGAGGTTAGAATAGAGATAGGTCGGTAGTTTGAGACAATATATTTGTCACCACTTTTGAAGACAGGGATAGCTCTGGTGGTTTTCCAGGCCTTATGGATTTGGCCAGACGACAAAATTAAGTTGATTATGGAGGCAATTGGTTTAGCAATGATGTAGGCACCAAGACGTAGGAACTTATATCGCAATTGGTCAAACCAATATTGATTGTTTAGCTTTAGGAGCTCCAGTACAACAGCTTTTCAGACATGGGCTAAACTGAAATTCATGAGTACAGTGCAATAAACTGCAATTGTGCCAATCAGGGCATTAATGAAGAGAAACGCATATTGACTGGGCATTTTCATGCCATAGTGCTCCGATTGGCAATATGACAATTTAATTATGAACTCCCATAGTTTACTAGTGATTCCCACCCTTATCCCCTACAAGGGTGAGTAAACTCTATATACCAGAAGGGCAGGAAATGACTAACAAGCATCCCAACTTTATCCCAACGCCCATGTAAACATCCTCTTGTATATAAAATCACAGACAGAGCTTGTCGCCTAAGTGTATTTAGTACAGTAAATCCCCAGCAGAACTACAACTCCCAGCATTCCTGCTGGTAAAAGAATATGAGATCGGTGCTACTGAATCCAGTCAATGAACTGGAACCACTGATCCAACAGACACATTGTCCGTGTTACTGGCTCCTGTGTGTACACTCCGTACCTCCCAGGTATCTCGAATATCTGTGTTGTGATAAATACTGCAACCGTTTTCATCCACAGGAAAGAGGTCATCTTCAGGCTTAAAAAGAAATAATAATAATGTATATTATAACATTTAGGGATTCATTCAGCCTATTCTTTTTTTACTGTTCAGCCCCACTGAAAAGGTGCATTCACAAGTTTACAAAAACAACATTTTGTAAAAAGAATTTAACAATGTAATTGTCTTCTTTAACAAATGTAACCATGCTCAAGCAAATATTTGAAAAGAAATACAATTCGTGATAGTGCAATATTGTTAAAATTAAAATCTGGATTTAATATCTTGGCTCAATAGTTAATACTCACAAACGTGAGAGGGTATAAGGCACATAAAGGTATCTTTTAAGATGCTGCTCACTTGGTGGACAGGAGATGCAGAACTCAATGTTCCCCCAGATATGTGGACTCCCAAGCACCTTAATAAAAGATACAACTTAGTGCAGACCGTCTGAACAATTTATAATGGATAAGTGAAAAAGGGAGTTACACTCACATGGTATCAGTTAAAAACAAGCATTTAGATCTCTCTGGATCTCGCTCGCGTTTCACCACATAGGTTTCATCAGGAGCCCAGTGAAACGCGTAGAGTGACGTTTTTCTTCAGCGCCGGCCGAAACCCCAGGAAGTGGACGTAGCGGATGACATCACTTCCGGTTGAGTGGAACGCACCGCTGGAACGCACGCCACGAGAGAGGGGAAGAGGAGACACCATCCATCTGGCCAGCGAGATCCAGAGAGATCTAAATGCTTGTTTTTAACTGATACCATGTGAGTGTAACTCCCTTTTTCACTTATCCATTATAAATTGTTCAGACGGTCTGCACTATGTCCAGTTGTATCTTTTATTAAGGTGCTTGGGAGTCCACATATCTGGGGGAACATTGAGTTCTGCATCTCCTGTCCACCGAGTGAGCAGCATCTTAAAAGATACCTTTATGTGCCTTATACCCTCTCACGTTTGTGAGTATTAACTATTGAGCCAAGATATTAAATCCAGATTTTAATTTTAACAATATTGCACTATCACGAATTGTATTTCTTTTCACATATTGCGCTTCCCGGACATTTCTTCATACTTCATATTACGAGGATTGACCGAGCAACCTCCACCGGGTCACAGCTGCATCTTACCATTGATTTGTATAAGTATCACTGTTTATATATATATATACTTTTTTTGTATATAGTTTGCACCAGTATCACTGTGTATTAACTGATAATTTAGAGCGCCACATTTTGATAAGTTTCCTTTTTTATCAAGCAAATATTTATCTGCTTGTGTTTTTTAGAAAGTAATTACAAATCCCTTTTCATCCGAGTCTCTAACTGAGAGAGCTTGTCAAACACTGACTCACTTCGGGTCTCACTGCTGGGGCTCCGCACTCTCCTCCTGCTCTCCTCCCTGCCAGCATTCTCTGCTCTCTGCTTCTCCCCCTGCTCAACTCCCCGCATTCTCTGCTCTCTGCTTCTTCCCTCTCTCTCCCCCCAGCATTCTCTGGTCTCTGCTGCCCCCCCCCCCTGCTCTGATGGTCAAAGCCGGGAAAAGTCATTAAAAAATGGGACATTTTAAAGTCCCGGGGTTTTAATGTCTGTCCCGGCTAAACCGGGACATCTGCCCTTATTGGCTGTCTATGCTATTTAGAGTCAGCCCTTCCCCCCAGGAAGCTGCTGAGCATAGATCTCCTTTCACTTAACTGTGCTTGCCACAAGTACCTCTGCTTGGCCTGACTTGGCCTTCTTGTACTGAAGCTTCCTGTGCTGAAGCCCCCGTGCTTAAGCTTCTTGTTCCTGGCAGACTTCGCCTTCATTACGTTGAAGCACCTAAGCTGAAGCATCTACACTGAAGTCCTCAGTGTTTCTGTGGCCTGTCTGCATTCCCTGTTTCCAGAGGCCTTCTTTATGTCCAGTTCCTGTTTCCCTTCCAGAGGCCTTTCTTACGCCAAAGCACCTATGCTGTAGCGCCTTCACTGAAGTTTTCCTGATGCCGATCCCAGCCTGTGCCGCCTGCCCTGACCCCAGCCTGGAATACGTTTACTCTGCCATCTCCAACCCCGACCCAGCTACGCACGACCACGGGAAACACAATCCGAACCGGCTTCGTGGTCTAAGGTCGTTATTTACCTATCCCCACCTCAGCCCCGTGGTCCGGTCCTGGTTTGTGGTGAGCATTAACGTTACACAGGGGCCCTAAAGAGATGAAACCCGATGGATAAAGCCTCAGCACCTCCTTATTGGTCCAAGATAGGGGCAGCTACAGAAGAAAGGTCCAGACTGGTCAGGTCAGGGAGAATGTGATTATGTCCATAACAAGATCATTGTGTCTTGATGTAACAATAAAGCTGCTGCTTGAATGAATAAAGTTCCTGGCATCCATCTTTGTTAACCAACGCCCAGGAGTATAATGCGTGGTGCTAAGAACTGTATACAGCTATGATGTTAATATGAAGATGATGAATCCTATATGAGGTCTGGGATATATTCTTGATTGTGGGGGGTACTGGGTGTGGTATCCTAGTTGGCAAACCACCATAGATGGCACTCAAATTGTCCAGGAACCCAAAGGCTAATGATCACCCCAATGAAAAGTACCCCAGTCCCATTGTAGAATAAAATGACCATGTAGCATGCAAGAAAACTCATGAATTTGCTGCAGCATCCATGTTGATCCCACCAGACCTTCAGGTGTGCCTCCGTCCTTGGAGATAGATAGCAGTAGAAGAGAGAAATGGCAGAGCACAACTGGAATCATCCAAAAAAGAGAGAATTAGGAGGAAAGTGCATTATCCATAAAAAGATTTAATAGTCATGGAAGGAAAAAAGGGCAAGGCATTACCCTACTAACATGTTTCGTGTTACACAGAGCACTTTATCCCATCATCATTAACATATTTAAAGAGTAAAAAATAATTGGCTTACCAAACATAAACCATGTCTGGGATCCTCCTCATAATCTGCCCGATGAGGTTCTGGTGTGGGGTCACCAGAGCGCGCACACGCACCCCCACACGCAGCCCTCGCGTCCCACATGCAATCCCGGACCAGCAGAGAGAGGAAGAGCCCAAGCTGAGACGCGCTTACGCAGAGCCAGCAAGGTCTTCGTTACTATGGTTACCATGGAGCGTGCAAGAGCAGGGGAACGCACCAGATGCGCGCGCGCCCGTCGGCGCCATCACACCTATCACCCTGGTGCGCATGCACCCCACACACACACCACTGGAAGAGGGAGAAGCCCTAGATCCCTCCCCGTTGCCGCGCACACAAGGGGATGCAGACAGGAGCCCCGGGTGAACGAGCTTGCGTGTTATGTGTATGCCTTGATAAAGTGCTCTGTGTAACACGAAACATGTTGGTAGGGTAATGCCTTGCCCTTTTTTCCTTCCATGACTATTAAATCTTTTTATGGATAACGCACTTTCCTACTAATTCTCTCTTTTTTGGATGATTCCGGTTGTGCTCTGCCATTTCTCTCTTCTACCGCTATCTTAACCAACGCCCAGCCTGCACCCTCAAAAGGTAACGCATTCTGAGTAGCCAGTATTACAGACACTGGTGTAAACTCGATAAGAGAAGGGCATGGAGGGTTACATTTAAATATGAAACAGTTGAAGCCTTAAAAATCCTTAAACTGGAGGCCGTTTTGAGAGACTGAAAATTGTTCCAGAAGTTTGGTGTTCAGTAAAAGAAGGAAGAGCTTCTTTATTGAACCTTGGAACCCAATCAGGGTTCTGGAGACAGATCTAAGATAAGTGCTGTATACAGTACGGGGTAGAAGACGTCTCAGATAATTGGGTAACTTGTCCAGTATTTGAAGGCAAGACAGGAATAATGTACGTTGCTTCTGGACACAAGGGAAAGCAAACCTAGTCCAATGTTGTGTGTTGTAGTTACATAAGAAAAAACGACAAATTGAATTTTATAGAATGTCAAGTTTGCCGAGTGGAATTTAGGGTGCTGCACCATACACTATTCCCTATAGTCAGTAATTGGCATTAGCATCTGCATTCCAGTTTTAGGCTTTAAAATAACCCAATTATTGGATAAACTGACCTTAAGCTCTATGGGTGAGTGGAAGATGAACAGATCCATGTATTCCAGTTGAAGATCCTGCAGGGTTCTTTCCAGGGCTGGACGAACCTTGTCGGGTACTTGGAAAGTACTCCAAAGCTGAAAAGGCAGAGGGAGAATGAATCAATTCAGTTTAGCACTGGAAAGGGGAAGCGTTGATTAGAGGAAGGTTCCATAAAGTCTACATGGAAAACCTGAGAAGTATGTGTAGTCCGTTTAATGTTGCCCAAAGTTGTAATGCACATATATGGGCATATGCTATATGCGTTCATAAGTCACTTATTGGCCAAAATGCCTACTGCTATTCAGTAAGCCTTGAAAGTGGCCGATAAAAAAATTAATCGCTCAAATTTTGAGCCTTCAAAAAAAAAAAAACGCTGTTTGAGTGTCGATAAGCCACTTATTGGCAGGTTGTGAAACTCGTGCATTTCTAGTAGCCTCCATTAGCTTAGAGGCCTATCGAGGCTAATCGCGGCTCTAGAATGGCGAGTTTCTCCAAACATCCTCACGCCAGGAAAAGTTGGCGTGAGGCTGGCGAGAAGCTGCTGAGAAGCGGCGACACGGGACGTAGAAATTGATGCCGAGGTCGCCGGAGCTGATATCCATTAATATAAGCACTGGAGCGCCCAGCATGAATCCCATGCAATAAAAATGCTTTTACAGTCAACTTCATTACCTTAGCGCCTAACCGCTAAGGCAAGAAAGGGGTTAACCCCTCCCGCTATCCACCAAGGGCCAAATACCCCCTTCACCCACCTCGGCTACTCACAGTAAACAATAATACCCACCTCCTTTACACCCACATGATTGATACCAGAGGCCACGGGTGTCCGGGGGTCCTCAGGTGGTCCCCGTGGGTTTCCAGGGGTCCTCAGGTGGTCCCCGCAGGTGTCTGTGGGCCCTCGGGTGGTCCCCGCGGGAGTCTGGGGGTCCTTGAGTGGTCCCTGTGGGTGTCTGCGAGTCCTCGGGTAGTTCCTGTGGTTGTCCGGGGGTCCTTGGGTGGTCCCCATGGGGGTCCTTTGGTGGTCCCTCAGGTGTCCAGGGGCCCTCGGGTGGTCCCCACAGGTGGCCCCTAACCCCTTAATCACATTAGCAGTTAATAACCGCTATAGTAATTAAGTGGTTAACCGCGGACCCCGCTACCCACCCGGGAGGCCTAACCACCCACCCCGGGACCACTATACCCACTCTGTACCTATTGATTGGCATAGTGGTACATCATATCATATAATTTGGGCATGATAAGCCACTATAGCAGTCAATGGTCACCCTAATAAAAAAGCATGAAGGCCAAAAATACACAATAATAAAAGATATACACAAGCACCTAAACAAACAAATTCAAGAAATAAAAGCACTAGCCAACTAATTAAATAAATAAAAGCACTAGCCAACCAATCAATTTAATAAATAAAAGCAGTAGCCAACCATTTAAATAAATAAATAAAAGCACTAGCCAACAAAACAATTAATTCATTTGAAGCGCTAACAAATCATTAAATGTACTTAAAACAAGCCATCCAAATTCCAAACAATTGAATCCAAACAATAAAAACAAATAGAAAAAATTACAATCAAATCAAAATAAGCATTTGCCAAAAAAAATGCATTGGCTGTCCTGTATTTTTCTGTACCCCACAGATTAATACATTATCAGTCAATGGGTAATCACAAGAAAAAATATAATCAAAAACCTGTAAAAATAAAATTACATACATTCAATATTTTTCTTACCTTTAGAAGTGTTGACCCTCCGAATCCCGGCGTTTCTGCAAGTTCTCGTACCGCGACGTCATCAAAGTCAATCCAACACAATCAACCTTGAAGATCCGGAACAGGTAACACAATTCTTCTTTCTTTTATCTTCTATCACCTTCTTCCATCTTCTTCTGTCTTTAATTATTTCATTTCTTTAATCTTCTATCTTCATCTGTCAATCTAACCCCATGGTAAATCCACACGGATGTTGTCTTGTCGTCTTCTTCCTGTTAAATGAGGTGTCCAGGCCTTATATATGGCCTGTGACATCACATTTTCAGGTCAGATGGTACAGCTCCAATCTGATTGGACGCTTTATCTTGTGTCCGCCTCTTTTTTTGTTTTTTTTTTGTTTAACGATGTGACATCATCTTCAAGGGAGGTATTATCACATGGTACAGCAACCAATGGGATTGTCTTCAATCCCATTGGCTGCAATACCATGTGATATAGCCATGTGGTTTTAAGGATATGACGTACATCCCTTGGAGATGACGTCACATCCTTAAAAAAAAAAAAAAAACAAGAGGCGGGCACATGATACGGTGTTCAATCAAATTGGAGATGTACCATTTTATTTCTTGAATTGGGGTGTTTAGGTGCTTGTGTAGCTTTTTATTATTGTGTATTTTTGTCCTTCATGCTTTTTTATTAAGGTGACCATTGACAGCTATAGTGGCTTATCATGCCCATATTATATGGGTATGATGTACCACTATGCCAATCAATGGGTACAGGGTGGGCATAGTGTCCCAGGGTGGGAGGCTAGGCCTCCCAGGTGGGTAGTGGGGACAGGGGTTAGCCCCTTAATTACTATAGCGGTTATTAACTGCTAAGGTGATTAAGGTGTTTGGGGCCATTAGATTGTATTTTTTCTTGTATTCTTGCTGACATCGGAGGACATGGACCTGCAGTATGCTGATGAGGACGTCCTTCATGATGGCAGGGGTAAATAGAAAGGATTATTTACTTTTTGTATGCTGGCTGGCTAATGTTTTATTTAATAATGGGCAAATGACCTATTATCCATTTCTGGATAATAGTTATTTTGCCCATTATGGTACTGTATGTGTTGGGGGAGGGATGTATTTATTAAAATGTATATTTAAAAAATGTTTTGCCACAGGATTAGTAAAGCAGTCCAGCAGGGACCTGAGGCACCCAGACAGCCGCGGGGACCACACAAGGGCCCCCAGACAGACACAGAGATAACTCGAGGGCCCCGAGACAGCCACGGGGTCCACCCGTGGGTCCGCAGACACCCGCAGGGACCACCCGAGGGCCACAGACACCCGCAGGGACCACCCGAGGGCCCACGGCCTCTGGTATCAATCATGTGGTAGTAGAAGAGGTGGGTATTAGTGTTGTTGTGATTTTAAAGTTTATTGTGGGTAGCAGCTGTTTTAATATAAATGTTAAACTAGTGGAAAGGCAGGTGGTCTCCGGAGCAGAGCCACATTGATTTGAGGTCCAGGGACCCCCTGCTTCCTGAAATACAAACCCCATTATGGGGTGCTGGTATCTCTTTTGCATTTAAATGTCCCGCGTCACGTGACTGTGGGAATAAAATGCATTGGAGATACCGGCACCCCATAATGGGGCCTGTATCTCGGGAAGCAGGGGGTTCCCGGACCTGAAATCAACGCGGTTCTGCTCCGGAGACCCCCTGCTCATCTACACTAGTAATACAATTTATATTAAAAATACATTAATTTGCGCAGGGAGAGGCGGCTCTCTCTGCAGCTGAAAGAAATCGCTGGGTAAGGCCTTTTCAGAGAGGCGATCATCACGCTGCCGGAAACTCGCCAGTTTTTGGAATTTTGCTATCAGGTAATCGAGGCTTTCTGGATACCGTGATTGCAACACTAAAAAAAATGGCGATTTCATATGGCCCGGCGTTTTTTTTTTATGAACACTTATAGCATAGGCCCCATAGTCCTTCAAGTTCTGAGAAGGAGCACAACTATGTATCAATGTTTCTTGACAAAAACAGCACCACATTTATCAAAGATCAAACAATGACATTTGTCTAGACACCTTCCCAGTGCAGAACAGGTCTTCTCTCGTCGCTGTATTATCTCGGATCTTCGCCTTTATGGCCCGGCCAACCTCTGGCTCGCTGCCGTATATGAAGGCACAATCAATGTGGCGATATCCAACTTCAATGGCGAACTTGATGCACTGCTCTGGCACTAACTTGTGAGTCTAAAAGTAATGAAACATCATAATAAATTATAGTTGGGCAATTTCTCTGAGTTCAATTAAAAGACCCACCATATACAGTGTTAAAAAAAAAAACATCTTAATGAAAGTATGGGCTTCCAAATTCATTTATTTTTATTATCCTTACTTGAAACATTTGGCAGGTTGCCTAGAAGTTAAGCCCCTTTTTGCAGCTTCGCGATGAAGTATTTGTTTGCTCTTCAATGGAGATTTTGAATATGGAACAATGAGTTTCAACCAAATGTTTCATACACCCTTCTCCATACAGCCCTTGTTATCAGCCCAGTCAGGAGATGGGACAGGAGAGTTGGGGGCACTTTCCTTATGTAAGGTACCACTGAAGACACCAAAACATTACACAAAATGGATATGCTAAATTAAATTAACCCCCTCGTACCAGTGCTGAGTACATTGTCGGTACACTACAAAAAAATTATTTTTAATTGTATCTTTTTTCTGTTGAGATCCTATGAAAAAAATGGAGCAGCAGCCCAGGATACTTTTGATATAAAACTAATTGATTTATATCATTGAAGTAATGCACTTAATCAACCCAGACCTGGAGACTGATATAAAGAACCCCCTGCATACAGGTACCTCTTAGGACTTTGTGGGCAGAGGCTGGAAAGAGGCCTACTCACCCAGCCCTTCAGATAGGGACGGGGAGAGTGTGTTAGCACCTATAGGGGGGTAGGCTGTTTTGTTTATTTTGTGTGCTGCCTTAAAACTGTATTGTTTGAATCTGAATAAAAGCCAAGGTTTATTTTCCCCAATATGTCTCCCTGGTTATAACTCTGCACTCGTCTCCTACAGGCCGGAAAGGGTCTCTTCCTCTCCTGTGCACCTCCATTAAGTGACATTACTGCCATGTGATCGCAATTTGCCATAGAGGGTTGTGGCACACTGGCGCTCACAGGGTTAAAAAATTAAGCGGCACTGATTGACATGTTTAAAAAGGAAATCTATAAAATTTACAGTACTTTTTATTTACTTGGTAAACAAATATTTTTATCATTTTTCAAATTTACAGGTAAATTGCTCGTTTTGCTTTCTCCATTACTTATAAAGTAATTATGAATTTATTTATTTATTTATTTATAAAATATTTTACCAGGAAGTAACACATTGAGAGTTACCTCTCATTTTCAAGTATGTCCTGGGCACAGAGTTAAGATAAATAATACATGGTTACAAATACAGTTACATAAATGAACAGGGTATACATTATATACAAGACATTGCATGCACAGTTAAAAAAATATATATTATAGGCGAATGAAACAGTTACAGAGCAGATTAAAATGTGAGACAGCCTTAGATTTGAAAGAACTTAAACTGGTGGTGGATGTGAGAGTCTCTGGTAGGTTGTTCCAGTTTTGGGGTGCACGGTAAGAGAAGGAGAACGGTCGGATACTTCGTTGAGCCTTGGGACCATGAACAGTCTTTTGGAGTCTGATCTCAGGTGATAAGTGCTGCATGTGGTAGGGGTGAGGATAGCTGGGTAGCTTGCCCATAAAGAATTTAAAGGCAAGACAGGAAAGGTGAACTTTGCGACTAGACTCTAGTGATGATCAATCTAGTTCCATGAGCATTTGGCAGTGATGTGTGTTATAGTTGCATTGGAGAACAAAACGACAAATTGAATTGTAGAGGGTGTCAAGTTTGCTAAGGTGGGTTTGAGATGCCGAGCCATATACTATGTCTCCATAGTCAATAATTGAAGCCATAATTAGTCAAACAGATAAACATAAGTAGCTGATATGCTCACATTTAACAAACCTGGAGAGAAGGAGCACTGCCCCTTTAAAGATATATTTAAACCATGGGTGGCATGTACCAAACATGGTGCAATTTGCGAACAGCGGCAGATGGATGAATCTTTGTAATGCTGCTGCTTACATTTGGCACGGATCTCTGTGGCGCAGAGGCTAACACCCCCTAAACCTGGCACAGAGAGGGCGACAAACTGCACCAGTTACAGGCGCAACTTTTGATCCATCTCATTATAATAAATTATAAATTTTGGGGAGCGGTTATAACAGGAGTTACTGGACGACCCTAACTCCTCTTATAACAGACACCCCAAAACGCTCACAGTGCAAGTTGTGGCAAAGAATGATACATTGAAAATGATACAATTGTGGAATATTGTGGAGAAAAGCTCCAGTTTGGGATACTTCATACATATCCCCACAAGCATGCACGGTGTCCGCCTGTCATCTATCAACCCTCTCTTGTAGAGAACCACTGAAGCCATTTCCTGTTCCAACTAAACTGAGCATTAAAAGAACATGCTTGGAACAGCGTGTTAAACACTAACCTTTTCTGGGACGTATGTTCCATAACCAATGACTGGGATTTTATGCCCATCATTCATCACAATGCAGGAATCTTCCTTGAGGTCCATGGTAGGTCTAACCCGTCAAATCAATCCCGGAGTCATAAACGTCTCTGCTCTCCCAGATCTCGGCTTGGACTTTATCAAGTAGAATTCTAGCCCCACCTATCTGGCCCTCAGTGCTGATCTCGGACTGAACCAATCAGAAGAAGAGGAACGGAGGGCCTGAGATTAGGAGATTTGAAAAGCTTTTTTTTTTTAAATGTATCTGCACCCGCCACTCCCTTTGCAAATTGAAACACTGATTTTTGTGCCGTCTCATTGTGCATTTGTGTTTGTTTGTTTTTACAATTTTATCTGTAAAGGTTTAAAGCAACAATTTACCATTTTTATTTTATTTACTTACCTAAATAAGGGGGTGCTCCAGAGCTGCTCTGTAAACCCCAAATTTTCAGGGACCCCCTGGTTACCGAGATATGGTTTTTTTCTGGTGCCGGTGTTTGACACACGACTCCACACAACTCCACATCTATTTTGCATCTACCAGGCAAGAATTCTTGCTTGATGCAGGTATTTCTTGAAACGGGGATCTCTAGAGGTCAGGGAACCAGACACCTTGGTTCAGTTAAGTAGAAATATATATTATATAGTGAAGTTCTGAGGAACCCCAACCCTCTATAATAGCGCGTCTGAGATCAGATGCATCGTAAATTCTGACCTGAAAATTGCACAAGACACTTTGGGGATGCCTGGGGAACCCCTGTTGAAAAACACTTATCTATATTGTGCTCACAAGCAGAGTTGTTGTTGGGAAGTATCAGGGCCCCCTGAAACAAAATGTTTCGGGTCCAGGAAAAATTAAAGGAGCAGGGCTCTGTCTGATCCCCCTCCTCCCCCCCATCTCCCCATGGTAATCCCCACATCCCCCCCTCCCCCACCCATTAATCCACACACCCAACATTGTATTATGTGTTCTTATGGGGAGAGACAGAGGGGAGAAGGGGGAGGAAGCAGGGGATGGGGGGGAAAGGGAAACAGAGGGGGGAGAGGAGGTGAGGGAGAGAGGGGGGAAGGAGAGGGAGAGAGAGGGAAAAGGAGAGGGAGAGAGAGGGGGAAGGAGAGGGAGAGAAAGGGGGAAGGAGAGAGGCAGAGGGGGAGGGAGGGGGAAGTTAGAGAGAGAGATGCAGGTGTAGATGTTTGCAAATTCACATAGATAAGAGCAAACACAGGTTCTTTATATTGAGTAGTTTATTGCCTAAGCAGCATACTGTATGTTCATACGAGAAAGTCAATGAGACCCTGCAAGGGGAGGTCCCAAGCAGGCTTTATATACACTTTTCATATTCATAGTCTAACATTGGTTAATAGGCAGATTATAATGATGTGACGCATACATTCGGTGATCACGCAAGCTACTCCCTATTCTAAGCCTATCATCTTAAAGGTCACTAAACGTTAGTAAAAACTGCTTCAAAACAGCTCAGTAGAACAACAAAGTACGTCATGGTACATCTTATCATCTGTTATACATCTGTATAACAACAGAATATGTCTTATTCTTATCACTATAATTCTGGGCGTTGAGCCACAGGCTCGGAGTGAAAATCTACTGTCAGTGAAACTCATCCTTACAAACAAACACATTCTCTCACACAGAAATGGATTCTGAGACATGACAGACAAAATGGATTCTGAATACAGCTAATAATTCTTCTCCAGAGACCCCCAGGCCATTTCAACAGTCCCGTTTTATACTTTTCGAAATCTTCAGTGATAAATGTATAACGTTATTCTTGGAAAGCACAGTATCCATACCTAGTAGAGGTTATTCCTTGACGTAACCCTTGGTCCGGTAAATCAATCCCTTGGAGTCTCATCCACTCCATATTCATTCGCAATTGTTTTTCCCTCTCCTGACAGGTATTTATTTGTCGTTGGACCAAATCAGGAGGGTATTGTTTCATTTGAGGGGTTTATGTCTGGTCTTCATATATCTTCTTGGAGGGGCATGGAGGGAACGACTTGAAAGGTCAGCTTGGCGATCAATCCTTTAACACAAAAGATAACAATGACGACAAAAACCCATACACATATAATCAGTCCTTGCACCAGTTTCGCTCCCACTGATCCAAACCACGTGCCGAGTGTCACGGTAGACCAGGTCTTATCTACACATTAATACCGGGATTCTTGACTGAGCACACAAGATGAGTAAAAAAAAATGTAATTTATTTCCCTTTTAAAAAAACACACAATACTTGCACAATTACACTTAATAAAACACTTACTGGGTACAGGGAACGAAATCAAATGTCCTTGGAATGAAACAAAGACTCTGGGCACCCCTGAACGCATGCCAGTGGGTGCGCAAATGGAGCCGTATAACAGTTCCTGGCTAGGGGCACAAGTTGCCACCCCTATATCTTTGCCAAAAGGAAAAAGTTTGTTCAGTCCTTACAGGGTTCGTTCGGGAACCCTTAGCTCTAATGAATTCAAGAAGAGGGAAATGATCCTTGGTTGTGATGAAATTAACCCCTCACACTCCAGAACCAATGGCACTGGAACTTGATGACTTCACTTGGAATCTTGGATGAATCTAACTGGGACTGGGCTGCAGGCATCTTTATAGGGTTAAGGGTCCTATACTTAATATACACACCCAATCCCTTCCATGGGAACACTTTTCCCCCTATCCCAGACCTTCCCATGCTATGAACTATTGTCAAAGTGGCTTCCTGGTTTGCACAGAGCATGTGTCAACTTCACACCTGCACTCCTTAGCATACCAGGGTCAGTCCCTTACCTGGGGATAGCAAGTCTGGGATCCGGCCGCAAGGTGTGAACAGCCCACATGTTGGACCGGTTCCTGGTACTTCACAATTTCCTGGCTGTCTTAACACCTAGGGTCTCTGAGGCTTCTCAACTCCGACACTGCGGCATTCACTTCGCAGGGGGCCCTTTGAAGGGCAGAGATGAAAGACCCTCAGCTCATTTACTATTAACATATATGCATGTTAATACAGTACATTCATTGCTGGGCTGACAGGAAAAAGCTTCCTGCCAGTCCTTTTAAAACATAACTAAAATACAAGTTATTTATATATACTTTCTGTATGTGTGGGGGACACCAAACAATATGTATGGGCTTAGTACATTCTTAGCTAGCTGCACTCCAAAAATTAGAGTGCTACAGTAGCTTGCTCCTTGTGTCTGAAATACAGTTGTCCCAATTTGCATACATTGCTATTACATGCAACATGGGGACAATAAAGATGGTGGAGGGACAATATGACAATAGGGGTGTACATGGAATTAACTCCTTCTGTCCCAACACAAATTAGGGTTAATCAGCCGGGCATACTGCCTTTATTATTGGCCTGATTAACCGCCATTCGTCAAACCTCCCCCACTGAAAGGATAGGCACTGCCCTGGCCACCTGGTCCGGTGGTTGGGCTGGCCTGGCACCTCTTGAGTGCATTAGTCCACAAAGATTGTCCTGGCGGGAAAGACCCTCCGCATCACCATGTCCACGGCCCTACTCCCCCACTTGGCTGAGCAAAACAATGATGCCATAGCCTAGGCATCTCCCTGCATGCAAGACTGGTTAGAAACCATGGGTTTGTTAGGGACAGGACATGAGTCAGGGTTAATGCCTGCAATGCAACTCTGCAGGCAGGAGTCCAGACAGCCAGTACTGAGAATCGCTCCTTGATCACATCAGTCCGGGATTCAGTCTCAGTCCTCAGCTGTGGAATAAACTTCCTACAGTAGCCAACGGTGCCTAGAATGGTCAGCTGGCTGCCACTCACCTTGTGCCCTAGATGTAACACCTTTGCCATCCCTGCTGAACACTGGGTGGGCTTAACAGCAAGCCCTGTCTTCCCAATTCTTGCTAGCACTGCTGCTACCTGTACTGGATTCAAATCCCCTCTCTGTCCACAGACAACTATTCTAGCCCTACATTCCCTCTCATAACTCTGCGCTCCCTCCAGTGCCCTACTGAACAGGCTTTGGAGGGCAGCCTGGGCATTCCTCATCCTGAGTGGCATACTAAAAAACTTACAGAGGCCACTCGGAATGCTGAAGGCTGACTCCCTTCTAGCCTCCCTCTCTACACTGCCTTTCGCCTCTGCTGATACACCATAGGCATCCCTATGCAGAGGATGCAGATCACCTGGCAGCACAGGATGATCTGTACTATGTGTTTTGCCCGGCTTGTAAAGGACAGACCCCTATGCTGTTCCATCCTAGCCCTGGCTTCTGCTCCTGGCTGCCTACCTCCCCGGGACCCTAGCTCAACTAGAATCCCACTAGGAAACCCTATCCTGTCTAGGAGGCCTGGCACTGCCTGACCTACTCCCTGCAACAGTTTCCCCATTCCTGGTAACAGGTTCAGGAGCATCCGCACACACTCACCCGCTTTACCCTCCGGCTGGCAGAACTCGGCCCCTGATGCCTCCGGCCAGGAGTAAGGCTGCAACAGCTGGGTTCTCATCTGAGTGACCCCCTGATGCGCTGCTAGTGGAATGGAGTGGGCTTCCCGCAATCCTTGCTGCCTACACTCCCTGGGTCCCACTAACAGTCTCCTACCTGTCCAGACTACATCTAACCTGCTAGGTCCAGGCTCCCTACTCCAGAGCCCGCGGTTCCACAGCAAGTGGCCTGACCCCCTGCTTTCCCGAGACTCAGATGCCCGCAGTCTCATGCCTTCTAAGTTGGGGTCAGCTTTCACCGCATCCCTAAACTCTGTCCCTAACACTAACCACCCCCCCCCCTTTAGTCTCTAAGTCAGGGGAAAAAGGGACAGGTAAAGGGAACAGTAAGTCAGTCACTGGTTGCAACTCAGAAGTCTGGCTTACCTGTCTGGTCTCCGCAGAGATCGCTGGAACTGTTGGTCCCAAATGCAGGGGGACGGGTTGATTCTGTGGTGATCCCTGATGACTGGCTCTTAGGGATCGCTGTAACAGGAGCCAGCTCTGCTGTAAACACACAGGTTACATGCCCCCGGTCATTGCCGAGCAAAACTGCGGCTTCCAAACCAGGCAATAACCCCACCTCCCTCATTCGACAACCGGCACCCCAATCCAAAAAGACCCAGGCAACCTGGAGGGACCTCGGTCCTCCATCTGGCATGGTCACTTGCATCCCGGTGCCCGAGAGCAAATCCTCTGGCCGCACCATATCAGGACACACCAGTGTAATGGTGGCACCAAGCACCGCAAGCCGTCCACTTGCCAGTCCCTGATGGTCACCCTTCGCAGATGCCTCTGCCGGACATCACTGAGCTAAATCCTCACTGACGCAACCTGATGTCCTCCGATCTCCGCTGCTGGTCCCGAGGTGGCAAGTGCAGGCTCTCCCGTAGACGTCCCTTTGTGGGTTGATTCCACGGCTGTGCTTGGCTCCTCAGTGTGTGTCAGTCGCCAGAGACCGGCCTCGCAGCTGGTGATTGTTGCCCCTAAGGGGGTCCCCCGGACTGGTCCCGGTCCAGGCAGTCTGGCCTGAGATAACTGACCTTATTGCAGGAAAAACACCACCTCTCATGTCTAAACTCTGCAGCTTTGGGTGTGTTGCCTTCTGCTGCAGGCTTGTGGGTCCACTGAGGGGTGGTTTTAGCTGGCCTCATCTTTGGGAGCCGCTTTCTTATGCTTCAAAGCCCTTCTGGTCTCATACTTATCTGTGAGCCTTGCAGCTTCTCCATGGGTTTTAAGTTTCTGATCAAAGACTCATGCTCTCATGTGCGAGGGAAGCTGCTGTAATAGTTGCTCTTGCACGATTAAGTCCAGTAAGGTATGGAGCTGATTAACCCCCTTACACTCTCTACCCAATGCTGGGCATACAGCGCCAGGCGGGTGTTACGGTTGTGCTCGCCACAAACCAGGGCCAGACCGCGTGGCTGAGGCTGGGTTATGAAATCACCGATCTTAGACCGCGCAGACTTGTCCGGAGTGCGAAGTTCATAGTCAAACAGGCCGGGTTCAGGACTGGAGAGAACAGCGTAGTCGTTGGATGAGCCAGAGTCGGGATAGGAGATGTCCAGGTAGTCGTAGTCCATGCAGGGAGCTGGTAACAGGAAATCAAGCAGGTCCTCCTGCTTCAGCGTAATCGCTGCAGGTCGGGAACGGGGTTTGCGCGAGTGGCGTCCATGGCCCATGGCACCGGTCTAGGAGAGGGAAGGCAGACCGAAGTGGGAACACCGCCAGGCAGCACCGGTAAACCAGTGCTTCACCGCAAGAGTTAAATCTGGCCTCTGCAAAAAGAGAAAGAGCAGCAGGCCACGGGTCCAAACAGCAACCTCTGCAAAGGGTAGAAGCAGCAGGTTGCGGGCTCCAGGGCGATAGCACACAGCAGGTCTCCGGGTTACAGGAACACAGGCCTTAGCAAAGTAGCTGCAGACTACGAGGGAACAGGAACGAGAACAACGAACTGGAACAATAATCAACAGAGATTAGTAACGAGAGATAACAAGCCAGGAGGCTTGTGGCAAAACACAGGTAACATCCAAGAAGGATTATGCTCGGCAGAAAAGTATTGTGGGAATGCAGTATTTACAGGTAAGTGACCCAATAACAGAAGGGACGTGTGAGAGCATTGCTCTAATGACTGAACCCAGGCTGGAGCTGCAGTCATAGCTTGCACAGCTGCTGTAGATACCAGGGGGAGTGTTCCAGGACTGCACGGCAAGGTGAGCAGTAAACTGAGGTGTGGATTCATAACAGTGGGCTCCATAGTTCACGCAGGACTCCTGGGGGTATCTTTCCCCTGCCTGGAACTTGCCCCAGTAAGCTTCAGGGGTCAGGGCGTACTGGGCGAGCAATAAGTTTTTCACATGCCCATAGTTGTTGGCATCCACGCATGGGATGCCCTGCACAGTTTGTTTGGCCCTGCCAGACAACAAAAGACGTAATCTCATGACCATGCTTTTTCGTGGGACCTTGTAGGAGTCACACTGGGTTTCAAAGTCATTAAGAAAAGCATCTATATCATCTGTTCCATCTACAAACTTGCTCAAGCTCTGATGGTCCACCTTGGGAATATTCTGTTCCCCGTTGACAAGGTGAGAGTGGGGGGCTTTTCCCAGCGCTACGGCCAGCATCTGCATACACTACGCCGCCAGAGCGCCCACTCGCCATGCGGCTAGGAGAGCTGTGAGCCATGGGGTGGCAAGTCCGGCAGCCGCAACAGCCACTTCCTCCTCACCCGTTGGTGCCAAGCAACCAATATTCAGGTGGTCACCCGCTCCCTCCCCGTGTCCTTGAAGCCCCGAAGCGGGATTAACCCCCTGCACTGGCTGGTTGGTGACCGCTGCAACTGCATTGCGAATCTCACAGGTAAACATACCTTAGGTTAAAATGGGTCAAAAAAATTCTGTTGAGGGACAGGCGGGTCCCGAAAAACGAATTCCACAATTGTTACATTTATTTTATGCATATGTTCAAGGTAGGGGAAATTATTTATCCCCAAGAAATGTTAGTAGGCATGAATGGCGTACATTTTTGCAGTAGGGAAAATGGTAAAGTGCAAAAGTAAGAGAGCAAGAAATTGAAGAGGATCTAGAAGGAAGAGGTCTGCAAAAAATAAGTTTGTTTGCAATAAATTAATATGGGAGGAAGTGTAAACCTATGGGCAGCCGCACCGGTTTTCTTATTCGTAGGAATGCGAACGCAAGGGCTCATAGTGAAACCTTCTAACCTTCAGTAATTCCTGTGTGTTCGTGGCAGAATAAATCTTCAGATTTCATGAGGCTTTGTGACTGAGGTTAAGCATGGCATCGTCCGGATAACCAACGCTGCAGAGTCAGGCATGCGAGAATAAGCTTTAGCCTCCATTTACCCACAGCAATAAGTGGTTATAAGCCATGTTCTGATACAAACTCAAGTCTCGTTGCCGTTAATTAAAATGTTGTGCCCTTGACGAGAAGCTGTAAAAATGGATCTGATCACCTCATGAATTTAACCTGAATGAATCCCCGTGTGAGAATTGAATCATGGTGACACCCGCTTATTACATGTATACAGAACACCATCCAGGAACTTGCACGTGCTTACAAAAATAAGAATATTGTTAATTGCTCACGATGAAGTTTACATTTCTACAAGTTTTACACGCATTATAATACGAAGTGATCAGCACTGGACAAAGGCAACGAGAGGGAGAGAATTAGAAAAGCAGGCCAAACAGCCAGCCCCCCTCCTCCAGTTAAAAGAATGTGAGAGACACAATCCAGACATGAAAGTTAACTAGCTCCGTAGCTTCAAATTAGATTCAAAAACAGGTTAGTTATAGAATGGGGAAAGAGAAGGATATTTTTAAACTAAGTTTGCAGGATCAAACTTTTCTCTTTTTTGTTTTTGTTCATTATTACTTTTGTAAAGTTGGTTTACTTGGGCGAAATATGAAATTATGCTTGTTTATTGTGCTTTCTGTCTGTGTGTAACCAGTAAGTATATTCAATTTTATTTGTTCTGATTAGGATATGTTTGGGAATATTTAAAAAAAAAATTGCTGGTAAAAACAAAAAATAAACTGTCCAAATTATATGTCAAGAATGTATCTGCCCCTTATAATGTCCCGTTGTTTTATTTTTGGGATGCCATGAAAAATTTAGTCTGCATTTGGGCTGTGGAAGAAGCTCAATTTTTACACTTTGAACTGCCCATATTTAACAGTGTATATTACCAAACCAGCAGTTAATATTATTTGGAATACTGAATGCCGTTATCGGCTACCCCATGGACATTTGGCGCAACGTTCAGACTGGCTGTGCGCCCGGATGAACAAGCGCTGAAATTATTTTTTTAATCAAATAGGATAATGCTGAGTGTCTTTCTGTATAGCACTGTCCGCAGATATGCTCAGCACTTCACAAAGAAATTACAGTACAGGAAATTGGTGTGGAGTCCTATACAAAATCATTTGTCTACTATAAATTTAACTGAATATGTAATGTATTTTATAACTTTTGACCATTTTTTCTCTCCAAAGGTCTCCCATTTTGAATTCCTCTCAGCAAACCAGATGTTATTTTGCATTTTAGTGGTACCTGTTAGAGAAATGTAACGGATAATTTGATAACAGATTATATTTCTCCCCAGCATGAGGTTTATTTGCAAATCTCCTTCCCAAGATTTTAGCTGTTTTATTACAGCAGCAGGTTCACCAATACATAACGCTGAACATATAAGGAATCTGCTAGATGCATTTTTACTCCCTCAGTCAATATCAGCTTTAAAAGTAGCAGCCCATACCAACAGAAAGGACACCATATCACAGGGCAATGCTTTTGCTGATTCTACTGCTAAACAAACTGCCGGACGGCCGTATGTCCAGGCCTATGCTATCACTTCACCCACTGATCCAGACACAACCATTACCATACCATTTGATCTATCCTCCTAGTATAAACAGTTAACCACAGAGGTTGTCCAGGACTGGACAAGCAAAGGTTATCAACAAAAAAGGGAATTTTGGTATGGCCAAGATGACAAACCAATTTTACCTCCCTCTTAAGGGCCTAATATTATTCGTATTACCCATGGGTTATCACTCTTTCATGGAGGGGGGATGCTGCTATCCATCAGAAACGACTTGTTTGCACCACACATTGGCCTTTGGGTAAAAGATTTTTGCTCTGCATGCCACATCTGCCAGTTGCATAACATTGGTAAACATGTTTCTGTTGGTTCAAGAAAAATCATATGCCCACAGGGCTCATTTTGCAATTTACCAATTGATTTAATTGAAAATCCATGCAGCCTACACTATCAATATGTTTTAGTTGTTGTTTGCATGTTCTCTGGATGGGTTGAAGCATATCCTTGTCAGCACGCGGACGCGCGCTCAGTGGCTAAAAAGCTACTGCATGAGTTCATACCCATATATGGAATACCTCTGCATATTTTTTCAGACCAAGGCACACATTTCACTGCCGCTATAGTTCAGGATCTGGCTAAGGTTCTAGGTATTATCTATCATTTACACTGTATTGTATGTCTTTATTTATATAGCGCCAAAAGTGTACTCAGCGCTTCACAAAGAATACAGTACAGGGAATTTTAAAAATACAATAAGTGCAGCAAAAATCAGACAATGGGAAAGGAAATCCCTGCCCCGAAGAGCTTACAATCTAAGAGGTTTGAGGGGAAACTTACAGAGACAGCAGGTGAGGGAATAAGTGCTGTAGATGGGTGTTAAATGAAAAAGTTAACACCATTTAAAGGGGAAGAGAGGGCAGGGAGGCGTGAGTGAGAGCAGGTGTGTATGTCTGGCTTCAGGATTAGGGGAGATCCCCAGCAGCAGGAAGGAGGAGAAAGAGGGTATGAATAGAGGATTTGTGTGGGTGTTTTTTATTGAGGGGTAAAGAAGATGGAGATATATGAATAGAGTTGGAGACATGGGGCTGGTAGAAAGAAATGTGTATTTTGAAAAGAAGCGAGGTCAGAGCAAATATAAATATTAGCAGCATCATGGTAGCAGTAGTTTAGTGCTGAGATGTGTGGTATGGGATAGAAAATGTCCACCTTTCCAGCGTAGTTCACATCCAGGATTGAGGGTCCGTTGGTGTTCTGTAGTCCCCTTGTTTCCCTCCTGTTAAACTCGACCATGCCACTTAAAACTGGGCCACTTTGAATCTTGGCCTGCTTTTCACAGCTAGGGCTGCTCTGGTTGCTCTTATAAAGGCCTAATAAGTCACCTGACAGAATTTATTTCAGCCCAACCACCTTAATTAGCACACTTGAGGCATATTAACACAGATGGTTTTTTCAACAGGGTCTGGTCATGCCTAAGTGTTAGGGTAAGTTAATTTAATTAAGACTAGACTAAAGACTACAACTACAAATACACAGAGCACAGGATTGCTTGCACACAGACAATTCAGATATGTTTTTTTACCTGTGAAGAGAAGAAAAAAGATAATCAGTAAATCAATAATCTTCTAACTCCCTGTTAAACTCGACCATGTCACTTAAAACTGGGCCACTTTGCATCTTGGCCTGCCCATACCATCCTCAGAGCGCAGGGAAAGTTGAGAGGACTAATGGGGTCCTAAAGAACAAAATCAGCTACATTTGTGCTAAGACAAAGTTGCAATGGCCAGATGTGTTACCACTGGTGCTTATGTCAATCAGAAGCACTCCACAAGGCAAAAGTAAATTAAAGCCACATGAAATTATAACGGGTAGGCCAATGGTTAGGGCCGGCACATTAGCATTAATGTTGCATGATCATGCTCTCACTGATGATTTAATCAGTGTGTATTGTGACATTAATGAAATCTCTTAAGTCTCTCAACTCACAGGTACAAGCGGTACAGTCTACCAAAGAAAACACAAAGCAGCTTCATCTCAAGCAAGGCGATTGGGTAATGGTCAAGCATTTTCTACGCAAGAACTCTCTTCAGCCCAGATGGAAAGGCCCATTTCAAGTAATACTCACCACCAATACAGCACTTAAAGTGGCCGAGATCTCTTCCTGGATCCACGTTACGCATGTGAAGATTGTCACAGCACCGCCACAGCCACTTCAAGTTAACGTTTGAAGGGCCAAATCAACCCTGACCGTTAACCAGCGGGGGAATAAAACTCCAGGCAAAGCCCGGTCTTATCCGAACCATGTCTTTCTTTTTTCCAG
The DNA here is from genome assembly GCA_036426205.1 of Ascaphus truei. Classification (NCBI taxonomy): domain Eukaryota; kingdom Metazoa; phylum Chordata; class Amphibia; order Anura; family Ascaphidae; genus Ascaphus; species Ascaphus truei. The sequence continues at coordinate 14,927,008 of CM071571.1, forward strand.
GACTCAATAGTATTTTTTATTCTTTAGAGTGTGTTTAAGTTAGAATTTAGGATGTATGCACCATTGGGCCTGCGAAAGTATCGCCCGCAGAGAGATGACAAAATTGTAGTGGGAATGCTGGCGGGGCATTGTCATTAATACTAATTTTTCTATGGTCCCTGTATTTCACAGATACCATGTCCCAGGTAACACTACAGTTAACACCATCTCACCCACCAACATCACACACAAGGTCCACCGTTATACTCCGAAATAGGCGTGACCTACATTTAACCCCTTGGGGAAAAGACAATACGTTTGTGGACAAATGCAGAACAGTGTACAATAGATCTGGTATTAACGAATCTTGCTGGGTATGTGGGTATGTGCCTCATAATCAGGAGTCACCCTGGATTGGCATCCCTTATACTCAGGAAGAGTTAACACCTGCAGTTAATGAAACGGCACGATTACCTGAAATGTTAAAAGGAAAATTCTCCAAAAAATATAATAGGGTACCCTTGATGAATACAATCCCAATTGGAGGTGGTTACATAAGCAGCAATACCGGCATAGGTCAAGTCCTCCCTCCTACTGATGACACTTGTTTAAACTAGGAATACATGTAAATAAAGGACAAGGGTTGATTTCCTATTGGTACAAATGCATAGATAGCAGTACACTAAATCTGACACAATATAGAGCAATACAAAAGGCAGCCACGAGATATATAGCCGAAAACACATCTTTATCAGCAGACACAATTTTTCACGGATTTAGAAAATTTAGTCTACCCCATGGAGTCTATTGGCTCCATGGGAATTGGGCATATAGGGTATTACCTTGTACATGGATAGGGTCTTGTTATTTAGGAAAAGTGGTCCCTGCTTTTACTATCACCAAAGAATTATTTACAGGGCGTCTCAGAAACAAATGAGAAACATCCAATATTTCAGGGCTTAAAAGTAGTTTATGGAAAGAACAGTTTGGGGCTAGTTTATTTCCAAATATAGGAGTTGGGTTGTGTAACAGGGACTTATCCCGTTAAGAAACTTTCCTCTAATCCAGCAGTGTGCTGGTTAATTGCTCACTAGCAATTTGCCAACTCCACCTGCCTAATCAGAGCTCTGTGAAAGAGTGTTATATGAGACACAGGAAAGGATTCCTGAGCTCACAATTAGAGATGACCCAGGAAGGACAGACCAGAGAGTTCCCTAGTCCACAACTGGGCTGACCTGGGGAACAATAGATATCTTGATCTGCAGAGAGACTGCAGGCTGACAGCAAGACAAAGGACCAGACCTGTATACCTGGACAGACATTGCCTTAGCACACAGGGGTGCTGACCCAGGAGAGCAGAGCGGCCTTCCCCTACAGCTAAAAGAAACAGAAAAGATTTTCTTATGGGACTGTTATATGTCTGTATATATGTGTATATATTTGGGCTGGTAAATAGCTTAGCTAACCACCCAATTAGAGAGGGCTGGACTACATGTGTAGATATCCTCCAAAGCGGAATAGGGTTTTCTTTGGCTTATTTTGTATGTTTTGCTGTGTTAAAGGGACAGGCGCAATGAAGCCTAATTTTAGTTTCACTTTAAACGGTCTCCATTGCATACCTCTACACACATCGTGAATTTGTATAAGATGAGTTGTGTCTTTAACAAATGATTTTTGATTCTTAACATACTTTTGTTAAAAGGTATCGATGTAGGATGATAAATTCTATGTTAATGAGTTAATGCCTCAGATTATTTGCAAACCCGGTGGATTATTCAATCACATATGTATCTTGGGTAAATAATAGAACACTGGTAGTATAGGGTCCTCTACATTTAAGAAATTAAATTCTTTCTCATTCAGGATCCCTTGAACTTTACTTTATTATATTCAATAGTGTTAGGAGTTCTCCAGAAAATCTTTTTGTTGGATCATGATTGAGTTTCAGATATGTTTTGTTGTCCCCAAGTAGTCGTTTTACTTCTGTTATGTAATCCCCTTTCTTCAGTATTACCACTCCTCTGCCTTTGTCCGCTTGTTTTATCATGATGGTTTCATCTTCTATCAATTCTTTGAGGACTACCTGTTCCTGTTTGTTTAGATTATTTCTAAATTTAGTCTTTTTATTCGTGAGTTCCTCTAGATCTTTTTGGATCAATTGGCGGAAAACCTCCACGTAATAACCTTTACTTTGATTAGGATAAAAGACGGATTTATTCTTTAAATCTGTATGTATCAAATTTTGTATCTGGATGCCAGATGTACTGGGTGTGGTGGCTGTATCTTCTTTCCAGTTCCTCAGTTCAGCCTCTCTGTTCAGAAAAAAAAACCTTTTTATAGTGAGTTTTCTCACAAACATTTGGGCATCTATGAACAAGTTAAAATTGCTCGCGTGGCTCATGGGTGCGAATGTTAGGCCACGTTCAATCACTCTTGTTTGAGTTTCCGTTAATGTTTTAGTGCTTAAATTGAATATATTTGTTTTCACTATCTTTTTTATCTGGATTTTGTGTTTCTTCCTCTTCCTCTCTTTCCTCTGTTCTTGCTCATTTTTTTGTTCATTGCTGTTGTGTCCACCTCTCTTAGGGGAAATAACTGGTTGAAGATCTCCCCGATCGTGGGATATCTCCGTTGTTCTAAAAAAAACCCTGTATCAGGAGTTTCTGCTAGATCTGAATCTAATCTTTGCTCTCTTTTAGGTGTTACATCTCTCCTTTCTCGTCTATAAGTAATAGTAAGTAATATTAAGAGGAAAATCCAAACACATAGCGTATCTAGACATTTTAATGAATTCCATCAAAGTGATGCCACAGGTCTTAAATACAAAGGGATCGAACAAGTCCCAATTCACTGGAGAGGTGGAAATAGGAACACCCAGTTAACTAAAAAGGAAACCTTTTGGATTCACAGGTTAAAAACTCTAATACCTAATGGTCTTAATATAGATATCGAATTAGGTGTGCTCTTAGTATAACGAATATTTTAGCTTTTATTTATGAGCACTGCATCCTCTTAGTATCAGTCCTGGTTTAACTGTTTTTTAGTGCTCCATTTTATTTACCGTGGCTTTTTACCCCACCTCTCTCCCCTACCCATCCATGACCCCTCTTCCCCTTGTTCACGTCCCATTGTGTTTTTTAACTCCCTTTTTTTAGTATTCTCCTCATTCTGGCATTTAGATTTAATATTCATTATTTTATTCATTGTATTTTTACATAATTTTTTACTGACATCACCAACTCATTCAATAGAGTTTTTTGCACCATAGTCAGTTTTTTTTAGATTTTATCCCTTTTTTTAGAGTGCATCATTTTTTTTATTTTATTCGTTTCTTCCTTCATTGAAGGATTGCAACCCCAATGAGACCACTTGCTTGACGACAACTGTTTTGTTTATATATATATATATATATATATATATATAAAGCAGAAAATAGCCGTGTTAGTCCAGTTGCGATAGTGCAGAATAAATGAGTTCTTCAGTATTAGGTGATACCTTTTTTATTGGACTAACAATTTATGTCATAAGACAAGCTTTCGAGAGTTATCCTCTCTTCTTCAGGTCATAATACTGATATACAAATGATTCAATGGCTAAAAGAGTGTAGAGAGAGGGAAAAAAAAACAACAGATATTTACTGTAGATAAGGTAGGGTCTTAAATGTGTTTGAAGCCAGGGTACAGTGTCAAAGAAAGGTGGGGAGGGGGAGGGATACTGGGGAGGAGAGAAAGAGTGTGGATAAGAATAGAGGCAAGCAGGATAATTACAAGCAATTTTGATAGGGTGTGAGAAAACCCATGTCCGCATTACCAAAGGACTTAATGCGTTCATTGGTTTTCTACCCCCATTGTATCTAAAGCCTTCTCCCGCCTTAAACCTTTTTCACTGACTGCCCCACACCTCTGGAATGCCCTTCCCCTCAGTACCCGACTAGCACCCTCTCTATCCACCTTTAAGACCCACCTTAAGACACACTTGCCTAAAGAAGCATACGAATAGCGCTGTGAACATTCTGAACACATGATATATAAAGCTTGGCCCCCTGCAGACGCACTTACCAGAACTCCCTCCTACTGTCTCTGTACGTTCTCCCTACCTACCAATTAGATTGTAAGCTCCTCGGGGCAGGGACTCCTCTTCCTTAATGTTATGTTTATGTCTAAAGCACTTATTCCCATGATCTGTTATTTATATTATCTGTTATTTATTCGATTACCACATGTATTACTACTGTGAAGCGCTATGTACATTAATGGCGCTATATAAATAAAGACATACAATACAATACAATACAATATATATATATATATATATATATATATATATATATATATATATATATAAAAAAGGAGAGAAAGTGTGGATAAGAGTTGAGGCAAGCAGGATAATTACAGACAATTTTGGTAGGGTGTGAGAAAACCCATGTCCACATTAAGTCCTTTGGTTTTGGTGTCAAAGAGTCTTATCATTCTGAGCTCAAATGTTTTCTGTTCTTGGGTGCTTTTATACATTCCATTGAGGATTTTGATTTTTAAATCATTTATGGAATGATCTGGTTGTGAGAAGTGATGTCCCACAGGTGAGCAGTATCTTCCTTCTTCGTGATGGAGTATAGAGTGTCTGTGCATATTCAATCTTCCTTGTAATTTATGGCTGGTTTCTCCAATGTAGCAACCTTGGTCACATTTGTTGCATTGAATCATATACAGGCATACCCCTCATTAACATACGCAATGGGACCGGAGCATGTATGTAAAGCGAAAATGTACTTAAAGTGAAACACTACCCTTTTCCTACTTATCAATGCATGTATTGTACTGCAATCATCATATACGTGCATAACTGATGTAAATAACGCATTTGTAACAGGCTCTATAGTCTCCACGCTTGCGCACAGCTTCGGTACCGGTAGGGAGCCGGTATTGCTGTTCAGGACATGATGACAGGCGCATGCGTGAGCTGCTGTTTGCCTATTGGGCGCTATGTACTTACTCGCGAGTGTACTTAAAGTGAGTGTCCTTAAACCGGGGTATGCCTGTACACTATATTCGTGGATGTGCAGCTGTATGATCCTTTAACATTGAATGTTCTATGGTTGTGACTGGCTGTGGGATCCTGGCAAATATGTTTGCAGAGCTTGCAGCGTGTGTTGCTGCACGGTTTTGTGCCGTTATTCATGTCTTTAAAATCGTTGTGAAGTTTTCTGCTGACTAATTTCTGTTTGAGGTTTGGTGGTTGCCGGAATGCAAGAATGGGAGGTTTGGGAAAGATTTCTTTTAATGTCGCATCCTCTGTCAGCATGGGTTGCAGATCTTTGATTATTTTTCGTATTCCCTCTAGGGTAGCGTTGTATGTGGTCACTAGTGGTATGCGTGTGGTAGGTTCTTTCTGTCTGTATTGTAGCAGGTGTTCTCGTGGGGCTTTTAGTGCAGATATATATATATATATATTTGTAAGCATACAAAGATACTTCAGATCTGTGATTGATGAATAATAAGATTCAGTCCTGAGACTGAATGCTTCGGGTGTCTATTAAAGATGATGCATTGTATATGTTCACCATACAGACTGCCATCCGCTCTCCCCTCTTCTTCTTTTATTTTGAGGATCATGGTGTACCAATGAAAAACCAGATGAAGGCCTCCAGTCTGTTATGCTCTTAGTTAGTATGCAGAGATCACTAGAACCGGTCGTATGTTAAGACATGATGAATTCGCATGATGGTCTGTCTTACGTGATATCGCGACTTTATAACAGGAGTAATGCGCCCTTTGTGTTTACATACTTGTAGTATTACAGCATCCATATAACATTTGACAATATTTATTAATCTTTCACCCAAGAAGCGGTGAATCAGCAGATACAGGACGGCAACTTCAGTCTCTCATAGTGTGAATAGAGGAGTGACGAATCTGTAATGTCCAGGTCTGGAATAGTTTTATGTGAAGCTTAATACCGCAGCCGTCCTACTTTTAAAACCCTATTGTATATTATTATTAGGATTGATTATTGTATGTTACGACTGCCAATCCGGACGAGTAGGAATGTAACTTGCAGTTCTAAATGCTGTTGTGAGGAATCGGCAGGTGCCGAACATTAGCCTTAGTTTCTTGTTAGCCAATAGGAGACTAGCGCTAGGTATTTCAAGAGTAGGTAGGGTAGTGGATTATATACTCCTGACGAAGCAAGACCCCAGCTTGCGAAACACGTTGAGTGGAGGAGGAGGAATCTTGGAACCGGGAAGAAGTGACGTCAGACGCCCTTCAGCCAACCCAGTGACAACCCCAGCGGCAACTTTCGGGGAACACACACGGAGGACTCAGGTGACACGGACTCACACCAGGCAGCAACTGCTGATCAAAGAAACCTTTATGTGCCCTGAGTGGCAGTACTAAAATGTGAGTGTGCCCTCAGGAGGGATTTTTATTTGTTTGTGTTATGCATTAAAGTTTGTTTTTAAGCATACTGCACAATCAGTCCTTTATCTTCCCCCCTACTCAACTCTACCCTACCTACTGATATCAGCTATACTGCAGTGATAAGATACCACCAGGAAGCTGCAGACAAATAGAGACTTACTTGTCTGTGACGCACTACCTCATCCCCTGTGCACCTGTATCTTTGGAGGAACCCAGCTTTTCCTTTTTTGAGGTTGAGTGGTCAAGACTTTTTCCAATTTATTTATTTATTTTTTCCATCTCATATATATATATACAAATGGAAAAAGAATATATATATATAATATTATATATATATAATTCTTTTTCCATTTTGTATTTTACATTTGTACTCCTTCATTTGAGTTCTGATGTGATTTATTCTGCATGCTGCACTGTTGGTACTTTTATGGTACTCCAGGTTCTCGTCCGCTAAAGTTTCACTTAATATAAGAGTCTGCCTTTTTTTCCCCACTATTATGTGGTGCTGTATCATCATTTAGATAAGCGCCAGTCAGTCTAGTATCTGTTTTTAATGGAGGACATGGCCCTGCAGTATGGTGACGAGGACGCCCTTCATATTGGCAAGGGTAAGTAAAACGATTTTTATTTACTTTATTTATGCTGGCTGGCTAATGTTGTGTTTAAAAATAGGCAAATAATCTATTATCCATATCTGGATAATAATTATTTTGGCCATTACTGTACTGTATGTGTTTGGTGGGTGGGGGGAGGTGTATTTATTGAAATGTAGGCCATGTTTTTGTGTTTTTAAATACAGGAATGTACCGCAGGCCAGCGGGGACTCACGGGGACCATCCGAGGACCCCCAGACACCCACGGACACCAACTAAGGACCACGGACACCTGCAGGTATGAACCGGAGACCCCTATGGGGCCCCAGGGACACCACGGGGACCACCTGAGGGCCCCCAGACCCCCATGGGAACCACCTGAGGGCCCCCAGACCCCCATGGGAACCACACAAGGACCCCCAGACACCAATGGGAACAACCTGAGGGCCCCCAGACACCCGCAGGGACCCCTGCCGGCCTGTGGTAATAATTATGTGTGTAAAAAATAAAAGATGGTTTTATGTGGGGTTACAGGGGATGGGTTGTGTTTTGGTGGTCATTACATATTTTAATTTAAATGTTATTACTAGTGTATTGTAGCAGGGGGTTTCCGGAGCAGAAACGAGTTATTTTCAGGTCCGGGGACCCCCTGCTTCTCGAGATACAGGCCCCATTATGGGGTGCCGGTATCTCCTATGCATGTAAATGTCCCGCATCACGTGATCGGGACATTTCAATCCATAGGGGATAACGGCACCCCATAACGGGGCCTATATCACGGGAAGCATGGGGTCCCCAGACCTCAAATCAATTTGGTTCTGCTCCGGGGACCCCTGCTCATCTACACTAATAATACAATTCAAATTTTAAAAGATTTTTTTTCTGCCGAGATTTGCGCAGAGAGTGGGGCGGCTCTCTCTGCAACAGATAGAACTCGCTGGGTGAGCCCTTTTTCGTAAGGCAGATCATATCGGCGCCGGCAACTTGCCATTTTTGGAAATGTTGCTCTCACTGGTATTCGGGGCTTTCTGCATAACGTGATAGCAACGCTGCCAAAAATGGCGATTTAAAAACCTTGTTTTTTTTTATATCAGACTTTAGTGCATTAGTATGCTACGTATTGTTGACCCTACTGGTAGTGAAGGGGTTAATACTGTCATGGGAGACCAGCACTTTTAACGTCTTTGTGCTCTGATTTCCCACTAGAAATCCTAGCCCAACGCCTAATGATCCCACTTCTAACACCAGAAAAAAGCCTGTCACAGGAGACCAGCACTTTTAACACCTTTTATACCTTTCTGGGATCATTCACTAGGCAAAACAAGGTAGTGGAATAAAATGAGGTTTATTCGGATGAAACCCGCGGACACACAATGAATTAACAAAATACAGAAAGAATACACACTAACAGGGGGTCTGGAGGTGAAAACTAGCCTCAAATACGTGCAGGGCACCTGCTTCGGAAGGCTTAACCTGTCCAGGACCTCATCCCGGGCTACACGGTACTCTTTATAGGTCGACCGCACAACCGCAACCGCCACATTCTTTTCTGAGAACTTGGTCCTCGCGTCTCAGCTAGGCAGGCTTTTCCAGCTCAAGAAACGAAACCGGTTACTGTGTTATTCGCAACAGAGAAACTTTGAAAAGCACGCCAGCGCCTCACCGACTAAAGCCACAAGATCATCTGGTTCTCTGATTGGCCAGTCCCTTTACATAGACCTTGGTGTTCTATGTCTAACATGGAAAAGGGGCTGCCGACCAATCAGAGCACAGATCGCACTTCAGGCAGCCAATCAGAATGGTGGCTCGTCTGGCTGCTGACATCAGAGGAGGAGGTGTGCCAAGTCGGCTCAGAAAGCCGGGGGAGTGGGAAATATGAATTGGCCAATGTGAATTGCACCTATGAGCAGTGGCTTACCCCAGCCAACAAATTACCACCCGCTGGGCAGTCTCCACCAGGTCTGGCAGTCCAAAAGGTGCCCCAGTGGGGAGCTCTTGTTCTCCGGACCTGGTACTCCGCCCTGCCCACAAAATGTTTTCTCAAATCTTGATATCCCTTCTCTTCTTTGATCTACGATGTCTATGCAGATGTCCGGCAAATATGTAGCTGCCCGAGCTGACTGTATAGACATTAATACATACAGTATAAAACATGATTCATTGTTTTATTAAATGTCTACTTCTTGGGGAACACTATATGGTGGGGAAATGTGACGGGAATACTTGGGCTCGAAACCCAGGATTCTGAGGGACACTGTATAGCCCCGATGCCATTCTACTCGCATACCTGCAGACCCTGCTGCAGGTCGGGTAGAATTATGGGACTACCGGTAACTTTGTCCCCGAATTCCTACACAGAATCTGAATGCCAAATATCCCCCTTGAAACTTACACTCCCAAAATCCCACATTGATTCCATGACGGGAAAAGGGTACACATATATACAGGACAGGTTTATAACATGTTGTACACTGAGTCCCTGGCTTATGGTGCTACTTAGCTACCAGGGACCCGCGGTTTTCATGGGTAACCAGTCAGGCTTCACCTTTATTATGAAGACTGGCTACCCCTTACCGTCACAAATGCATTATACAGAGGGGGTCTGAGCACCGCCAATGGACGGGGGTGACATCCATAGATCAGTTATTGCCATGTTACCCTCTATCTGCCAAACTGTAGCAGGGAGAACGCTGTGTAATCAGAACGCCATACGATGTCGCAGATTAACATTACTGCGGCTGTCCTTGTGCCAGAACTACAATGGGGTTATTGTTCACTGTCATCACAATGTTACAGTGCATGTTCCAGGGAGGGAAACCTCCCCCATTCCAAATATATCACACACGGAGGTGCTGAGTATCACTATGCAGTTTGGATACATTCTGCCTTTTTTTTCTCATAACTGGAATTATGTCGGAATGCATAATTAACCCATTAGCTGCAAGAGTTGGTTGGAAACATATTGCAAAGTAAAATACTTGACTTACTGTGTATGTTTTATTGTTAAGGAAAGAGACACAGACAACACGCTTTAAAGAAGAGGCACCATAATAGTATTAGACATAAACATGCATGTATAACTGTTTTCCATTCTGTTACTCTTACACATAATGATCAAAAGATGTCTCTTTCTATTGCAAGAAACATAAATGATGTAATGTAGGGAGCCTTCAATACATGACCCAAAGATACATCACCCAAACCCATACGGGCCAACATATGAAAGTTACTTTTAGGAAAATTTGTGATGATAATACAGGGAGATTTATAAACTTTCAATGGCAATAGGAAGAGAGAATTATTTTTAGGGAAACAGCAGAATAATCATTTTCAGATAAAAAACAGGAAGTCACCCTCAAAAAAAGGGAGACATGGTTGGTACTGTATCCCCAAACCCATGGCGTGAATTGTGACTACAGTCCCGTTGCATTCTGGGAATGAGTAGGGCTTATTCTTTACTGAAGAATCAAGCCAATCAGAGCTAGAATCAAAAAGGGATACCTGCTCTCCCTCTAGAGCTGGGTCTTCGTAGGATCTCTTTTTCTAGGTGTCAGGTATGGGAGAATTACCCCTATATGAAGGAGCCGCTTGTCATACTGTGGCACTGATGTTCACGGTGGTACTCGAAACATAGCATCCAATTCTCTTAATATTCATTGTTAAATGATCATCATTAAATGGGTAATTGGTAGTCCTCCCAGCTGGGGAAACAATGACAAAGTATGAATAAGTAATTGATAGAGAGATGTCCTGCAGTAGGAGAGCTGCATTAGGATTTTGGCCCATATTCAACATGGTTCTACAGCTAAATGGAAGTTAGCACATACAGTAGCTGACGGCCACTGATGACTTCACATTCTACAGACTAAAGAGGGTTTTTTTGTTGTATAATACTATAGCTCATTATACAAACATGGATATTGGTAAACACATAGATCCCACATTACTTGTAATATATTATTATTATTATTATTAATAATAATAATAAATTAAACAATATATAATTAATGTTATTAAAAGTGGAAAGCCAATGATATTACTTACTGACTTGTTTTCACATAGTGCATGTGTTTGCTGAGAGCATCAAGAGTTCTCATGTCTTCAGCACTTAGGTGGAAGTCAAAGACCTGAAGAAAAGACAGGTTCAGTCTTGGTACAGCAAGAATTACCGAGCAGGAAACGATAGAAGAGGCACAAGAATCAAAGAGCAGGGTGTAAGGTCAGCGCACAACACAGGGTCATTTATCTGGGGTATACGTTAAGCAGACATACAAAGGCATACAAATAGATTTAGAATGTAATATGCATAATTTTTGCACGGTTTTACATAGAAGAGTTGTATTACTTTCCATGTTGAATCATCTCGCATGTAAACAAGACCAATATATGTCAATGGCATTAGTAGCTAAATAAAAGCCATGACGTTGCTCTGTTTATAAACACATAAAAGGACTATTGCATGTTTCCCTAGAATTACAAACATCTCCCCCTCTGTCCTCTTCTTACCCGGAAGTTTTCCTTGATCCCGTTATACTTGAAGCTCCTTGCAAGAACAACAATGCCACGCTGAAGCAAGTAGCGTATTGCCACCTGAGCGGGGGTCCGCCTGTGCTTTTTAGCAATTGTGTTCAACACGGGATCCTCGAGGAGGACGGGATTATCTTGGTCTATCCTGGAAAAGAGGAGGTGTGATGTAGTGCAGTGTTTCACCAGCTCGTGGGTTGGGGGGCTCACAGTGACAGGAGGGAGGAGAGAGGAAAAAGGGAAAACCGTGAGAAAAATACAAAGCGAGGGGTTAAGAGAAAAGGACAGAGCGATGGTGACAGGCAAATACGTAAGTTTCCTGCATTAATAACACAGCTGTAATATTCCACTAAATAAAAAATGTACAGCAAATAAAAATATAACTTGTGAGCACATTCACATGTCTCAGACAGGTCTACAACGCTGCCTTTCCCCATTATCTCTTAGCATACAGTGCTTCCACTGCAGCTAGGGATTCTGGGTTATGACATGCAAATAAGCAATCACACCTCTTGCTCCCTGTCAATTTTAACATGGACCCCTATAAGCTTATGCCTGCTCAGCATTTTTATTTACAGCCTGGGTTAAAAAAAAACTGCATAGCCAGTTTCAACTTTTTGGGTCTCAGTGTGAGTTTGGTTACTGGCCTTGCAATGTAAAGCTGGTAGTGCCTACAACCAGACACAAAGTAAGTTATGGGAAGTTATGTTTTTTTACTCACCATAAACTACATTTTATAAAATCCCTTTAATCCAGATTTTTGGAGCCCACCCACCAAACATTAAAGAATGGGTGTCCACAAAGGCAAAGCAATTATTTTCGGGCCCCAGGGGAAGATAAATGGGGAACACCTGAAGGAGTAGTAGAGCTGGTGATCTTAAATGTTTAAGATTGCAAACTGACTGTTACATTAACTGCTGACACTGTGGGTGAGAGTCACTAAACTCAGATCTGGGATATTGTATCACAATGTCTTAACGGCCATTCATGTCACTCTGTGATACTCCTACACAGAGCTTAGTGTGGGGTCTTTGGCAAACTGATTTATCATTCTGTTCCTCATATTATACTCCCGGTTATAACAGATCTAGGGGTGATGTGCCCCAACCTACAGTAAGTGCAAAGTGCAACTATTGCTGTACTGGTCTTGCAGGGATTTCATGGTCAGTAAACAGAAAGTCCAGTTCCAAGCTGCCTCTTACCATTTCTCATCCTTGCTGGACTCCAGCACGCAGTATCCCACCAGCACGATGTCCTGGTACTTGCATAAGGCCAGCATTTTCTTCTTATTCAGGTAGATGTGACATTCTACCTGCAGAGGGAATGGAACTGTTTAGGATTAAGCGATTTATCACTCCAGCCGTGAAACATTGTGACAACCACAGCACACAAAGGGACAAATGAGAATCAGGCCACACCACTTTCAAGATGTATCTAATATAGATAGATAAGCTAAACAAGGTGTCTACATTTTCATCTGTGGAAACATGAGTCTGCTAGCTCAGGTTTGGGGTGTCATTTATGAAAGAGGCTGTAGTACATTGAGATTCATTGCTAATTTCTCGGGATCGCGCTTTCTGGAAGAGCCCTAACTGTTCTCTTTCTCACCCCAGAAAATAAAGTGCAGATCAAGACAAATGTTTGGGATTGGCAGTTCTCCGCAGAAGTTATAGATAGATTAGTAATGAATCTCAATGCACGTCAATGCTACTGTCATAAATACCACAAATCAATAATATCAACATTCTGCCTCCAGGGAACAAAAAATATGTATATATTTTAATTATTTTTAAAGCCTGCGTTTAATTATGTTTAACGCCAGATTCTTTACACGCCTGTGTGATCTCTCATTAACAGAGATTTTAGTATCCCTTCATACCATTTGGACTTATTTTTTAGTTCTTATTTTTATTACTATTTTTTAGTTTTTCAGTTCTGAATATATCGACCGTATATGTTGCGCCCAATAAAGAGATGTTTATTTTATCTGTTCCTTCTGGGCATATATTATTAATATAATATGTTCTTTACAAATAACATTCTATGTTATCAACTATGTGATAATTTGATTTATTATATCCATACAGGACTATCCCTCAGTTTAGAAGTTCATTTTGTTTCTAATGAATTCCCCCTATTATATCTACTACCATTGTAGAATATTCGCTATGTATTATGTTTGTTATTTCTTATATTCCCTATGTTTATTTTCCCTTGTTATGTTTTGTATTTTGTCCGTTTTTTGACACATATTATGTTTCACTAGTAACGCTGCTGCATTGTTGCGGGCGATCCTCCGCACACACAGTTACCCCTTGAGTTATACAGGCAGCTCATTGGCTGATGCCATGGACCAATGATGTCTGTCCGTTGGACTTTCGCTCCTTTTCCACCGCGCATGATGTTCTGTTGGGGCGGGGAGACGTTCTTAACAGCAGGAGCGTTCACACACGCAAATTTACTCTTTGACAAAGGCCCCTGCGGCTGAAACGCATCAGAGTTTACCTCCGTGTTCCCCCCACGATTGCACCATGGAATAAAGCTTATTTTTAACCTTTCTTGTCTGTGTGTGGCCCCACTGTTCCACAGCTGTGCTCCGCTTTCCTTCCTCGGATTACCTCTGCCTTCACTATTTGGCGTGATGCACACATACTGATGAATTGCCTACATGTGAGTACTACTCTCCCCTTTATTTGGATTGGGATTATATGACCTTTTATTGTGTGCGACTCCAGGGCCTCTGTCCCAGTGACATACCATCACAGGATTATTATATTACCTGACAGTGTTTGGATATTACCACATGGACAGTTAATGCTCATGCTATGTCTTAGGAGAGCTATATATGCACTATGTCTAGGATACTTACAAGGCTTCTTTATTATTCATCTCTCTACGGGACTATACATAACACCAACACATATATATTGATTTATGGTTCCTCTGCTACTGAGCACCGAAGCTTGGAATTCTTCCCAGCGCACACATTCTCGCAGACAATAAATCATTTCACTGAATGGCATAAAAGCCTCTGAAGTGCCAGCTCTTGTGCAAATCCCTGAACACTGCAGGGTGCCCATTGGTTGGACATACATACATACATATGTGACATTGTTCCCCTGGGTACATACAGTATGTGTGATGATTGCTCATCTCAAATCAGGAGGCGAACCCACAGGGCTGAGGCGGGGATGTAAATAAACTGACAACAACCCAGGGACAGAGTCCTATAAGAGTATCCGTAGTCTGTAAGGAAGCAAAGGTCAGGCTGGCGGCAGATTTGGAAAGTCGAGGCAAGTGGAGGTTAGGGCAGGTGAAAGGCAGCAAGGTCGTGGTCACTGTCTGGGGTGAGAAACAGGAATTCAAAACAGGCAAGAGGGTAAGGCGTAACTGCAAAAGACCGTCAGGAGCTGCAAATGCACAGAACTTTGCTCGGCGACTCCCTATGGCAACTGCAGCCTTATAAAGCAGGCTGCCAGTACCCAAAATGGCCACAGAGAGCAGAAAGGGCAGGAGAGACAGAAAACCTGGACTGTAGTGAAAACCCGTCACAGATCGAGCATGAATCCTTACAATCTGCCGTTATAACCCAGACTATCACATAGTTTTCATAGGGTTCATAGGCAGTGTCGGAGCACTTATATTAATAATAAGGTACTGTAGGCACTCCTATAGATACACATTGTGTTTATTTCTCCGATGTTTCATTCCCATTGGAACCTTTCTCAAGAGAAAATTGATTGATATAAAATCTATAATAAGTCAATTTTTAAACAAGAAAATGTGCTGAAAAAAATCACAGAACTCCCTCCCTGTCAGTAACTTGCAACGTTTCTGATAATCACTATATGGAGTTCCTTGTTGAATTATAAGAAAAAGTTGCAGAATACTGCAGCCCCGTGTACAGTACGTATACATACACTTATTTCTGGAGACTATGAAGGATGTAGTTGTAGTTACCTGGTTACAGACAGGCTTGTGCTTCAGTCCCGGTTTGCTGAGGAACAGTTCCAGCTGACTGCATTTAAAGTTGCAGACTCCTATGGACTTCACCAGCCCTGCGTCTTTACACGCCTCCATAGCCTGGAAAAGCACTAGTGTGTTTAGAGTCAATGGGGGTCATTTATTATTTATAAAATATTTTACCACAAAATACATCAAATGTTACCTCTTGTTCCCTATTATGCCCTGGGCACAAAATAAAAATGACAACATTACAATTTACAGTTAGAAACATGTTCAAAATGGGAAACAGATGAACTCTTATTGGAACTTAGACAGGAAGCAGATTTGAAGGACCCCAGTAAATTGATCCAGAAGTGGGGTGATCGGTATGAGAAGGAAGAGCGACCAGATTTTTTATTGAACCATGGTACTATTAGCAGGGTTCTGGAGGCGGATGTAAGGAGATAAGTGCTGTGTACAGTACAGTAGGGGTGAGCTAAAAAAGGTGTACGTTGCATTTGGACTCAAGGGATAGCCAACCTACAGTAGTTCAGTTAAAATATCACATAATCATTACAGGGTGTTAAATAATGTTATAATAATTTTATTGATGTGTAGTTGAGGCTTTTTAGTTATTTTATTCTTGTGGTGTTTAGGTGCTTGTGTATTTCTTTTATTCTTGTGTATTATTGTGCTTGATGATTTTTATTAGCTTGCCCATTAACTGCTATAGTGGCTTATCATGCCCATATTATATTGGCATGATGTACCACTGTGCCAATCAATGGGTAGAGGGTGGGTATAGTGGCTCCAGGGTGGATGGTTAGGCCTCACGGGTGGGTAGCGGGCGAGGGGAGTTAACCCCTTAATTACTACAGCAGTTAAAAATCACTACGGTGATTAAGGGGTTAGGGGCCATTGGATTGTATTTTTGATTGTACTCCTGCTGCCAACGGAGGACATGGATCTGGAGGATGCTGATGAGGACGCCCTTCATCATGGCATAGGTAAGTAGAAGTTGTAATTACTTTATTTCTGCTGGCTGGCTAATGTTTTATTTAGAATTAGGCAAATGAGCTATTATCCATATCTGGATAATAGTAATTTTGCCCATTACTGTACTGTGTGTTGGGGGGTTTATTGGGGGTAGATGAGGTGGGTAGTAGGGTTGTTGTGATTATTTATGTTAATTGGGGGTAGAGCGATGGGGATTGGGTGAAGGGGGTAGTTGCCCCAAGGATGGGTGTTTAGGCCTATCGGGTTGGTAGTGGGCCTGGTTAACCCCTTCATTGCCATAGCAGTTCCCACCGCTATGGTAGTAAAAGGGGTTAACTCCTCCCACAGGCCTAACCACCCACCCTGTGGCTACCACCCCCTTCATCCCCCCCCCCGCGCTGCCCCCAATAAATATGCTATTGAAGTTCAACCCTTTCATTGCCTTAGCGTCTAGCTGTTTTATAAAAAATTTAATACAAGTGTGCGTGAGCAGGGCGTCTCTGGAGCAGTTAATTAGTGGTCCGGGACCCCCTCCTTCCCGAGATACAGGCCCCATTATGGGGTGCCTGTTTCTCCTATGCGTTTAAATGTCCCGATCACGTGATGCGGGACATTTAAACATTGCATGTGGATACCGGCACCCCATAATGGGGCCTGTAACTCAGGAAACAGGCTGCCCCTGGACCTCAAATCAACATGGTTCTGCTCTGGAGACCCCCTTTCTCACGTACACTAGTATTAACATTTTTATAAAAACCCTGCGATTGCTGGCCAGAGATGCACGGGGAGAGGCGGCTCTCTCTGCAGCTCTCTTTGCAGCTGGCCCACATCGCTGCAGATTGCAGGGGTGAGAACTTTTGAGGGATTTTTGAGAGAGGCGGAAAACGCATCGCTGCTCCTCGCCGGTTTTGGTCATTGTGCTATCGCGTGGTTCAGCGCTCTTTCTGAATACCGTGATAAACACACTGACAAAACTGGCGGCATAACATGCCTGGCGAGAGAGTTTATCAAACCTTCTAGAATAGGCCCCATGGTCTGTGTTACTGGCTCCTGTGTGTACACGCCGTACCTCCCAGGTCTTTCGAATAACTGAGTCCTGATAATCACTGGGTGCGTTTTCATCCACTGGAATTAAATCCTCTCCAGGCTTAAAAAGAAAGAAAAATAATAATATATATTATAACATTCGGGGATTTATTCAGCCTATATGTTTTAATGTTCAACCCCACTGAAAAGGTGCATTCCGAAGTTTACAAAAACAACATTTTGTAAAAAGAATTTAACAATTTAATTGTCTTCCTTAAACAAATGTAACCATGCTTAAAGCAAATATTTAGCTGCTTGTGTTTCTTTAGAAAGTAATTACAAATCTGGGAGAGTGTTTGTCAAAGAAGTGTTTCCTCTGCTGACCCACCCGGTGCTTATCAGAGAGGTAAAAAGGACAAGATTGACAGGGGGGCTTTAACTGTGCAAATTCTTGTTGATCACACATCGACATCACACAAAAGGGAGCAGCCCGGGGAAACCAAACCCCTCCTATGTCTTAGCTCACCATCCTTACAATTTCATTTTAAAATACTTATTGGTACTAGAGTTTAGTAAAATAAAGGCATTAATCAGACAGGTGTGGCCCCTTAAACAGGTCACTGGGCGGAGGGCACTTTAGTTCTAGGGACCTTAAAGAAATATCTATTGGACTGCACCAAGTCCTGGAACACTTTCAATGCAGTTTGTATTGGTTATTTCGGGGGTGCTCAACTCCGGTCCTCAAGCTCCCCCCCCCCCAAACTGGTCAGGATTTCAGGATATCCCAGCTGCTTCAGCACAGGTGGTTCAAAGACTGAGCCTCTGATTGAGCCACCTGTGCTGAAGCAGGGACTGATTGAGCCACCTGTGCTGAACCCTGGGTTGTTTCATATTTAATCCCATCTGCTGCCGGAGAAGGTGACCGTGCATTGCAAAGCAACAAAGGAGTCATTAACTTTATAGGCTAACTGGAAAAGTCCAATAATTACCAATAACTGAGAAAAAAAGGGACATTAAGCAGATTCAGTAAGTACTTTAAGAAGAGGCTGAATATCTCTGTATCCATTTTTTGGTAGCACAAGTCCCGACTGGGGCCCTAAAGAGATGAAACCCGATGGATCAAGCCTCAGCACCTCCCTATTGGTCCGAGAGAGGGGCAGCTACGGAATAAAGGTCCAGAATGTTCAGGTCAGGGAGAATGCAGTTATGTCCATAACAAGATCATTGTTTGTTGATGTAACAATAAAGCTGCTGCTTGAATGAATGAATAACGTTCCTGGCGACCATCTCTTGCCTGCACCCCCAGAAAGGTAACGCATTCTGAGTAGCCAGTATTACAGACACTGGTGTAAACTCGATAAGAGAAGGGCAGAGAGGGTTCCATTTAAATATGAAACAGATGAAGTCTTAAAATAACCTTAGACAGGAGGCCGTTTTAAGAGACTGAAAATTGTTCCTGAAGTCCAACTTTGCTCGTACGATCAGCTGTTTGCGCTGAATCCTGCCCTTTTGCGGGATTCACTAAGCAACGCAAACTGATCGTACGTTAAAGTTGCGCTGAATAAAGCTCACCAGCTAAAGGCAGGGGATAAAAAAAGCTGGACTTAGAAAAAACTCTTTGTTTGCCTTTTTGCAGGCGCAAAACCTATACAACAGGCCGGAGTGTGTCCCCGGCTAACCCCGCAGGGGTCGCCGAGGGAGGCCAGGGGTCGCGCGGGTGTCCCCGGCTGACCCCGCGGCCGTCCCGGGGTCCCCACGGCCGTCCCGGGGTACCCGTGGGCCTGCGGTTCCAATGTTGTGCCAACAAAAATACTAAACAATATTTCTTACTAAATACATAAAGTACAATAATGTGCAAAATAGCAAATATGGATAATAGATTATTTGCCCATTATTAAACACTGCATTAGCATACCTAAATAAAGTCAATAAAAACAGTAGCCAGCTAATCCAATCAATACAAGCAGTAACAACATCAACAATGAATTAATTATACCATTAACCAATGAAACCAATTAATTCCTAAACCAACTCAAAATGAATAGTAACACTAACCAATCAAACCAATTAATTACAAGAACATTAATGAATGTAAACATTAAAAGACAAAGAAATACATTCAAACAATCTCACAAAGAACCATAAAACACATTAGCTAACATAATACAACATTAACTACAAGCGAACACCAATCGCAAAAATTTGATTACATTAAGCATGAAAAAAAAACAATTACATCCATATAAGAAACCGACATAAAAAAAATCAACAGCAATAGCAAGCCTCAAATGCTCCCCAAATATTGTAATAATAATGTATTAATCTGTACCCTAAAGTGGTACAGATTAATATATTATCAGTCAATATGCCTGCCCCAAAAAATCAAAAATCACATCCAATGAAAAAACCTGTAAAAAGAGACATTTACAATCATTGAATATATTACTTACCATTAGAAGCGGTGGCCCTCCGACTCCCGGGGTAACAGGAAGCTCACGTACCTGGAAGCCCTCCAACAGCATCCGATGCCATCCGCCATGAAGATCCGGCTCAGGTACCCCAAACTTCTTTTTTTACTCACCTTCTTCTATCTTCATCTGTAACCATTCTTCATCTTCTCTATCTTCTATCTTCATCTGTCAATCCAAAATACACCCATGTAAATCCAAGCGATGTTGTCCCGTCGTCTTCTTGGGCTCAATGAGGCGTCACGGCCTAAATATGGCTTGTGAAATCACATTTATTCTAAAATGGTTCTCAACACACTGATTGGCTGTTAAAAACATATTCCGACTTAATTTTTTTTTGACATGACGTCATTAAAGGGAATGATGCCAGCCAATCAGAATGGCTGTGCTTAAATTGCCTTTAAGATGAGTCACGAGATCAAAGATGTCCGGCGTCACATGGTATTTCAGCCATCAGAGTGTGGAATTGGTTCCCACGTCTGATTGGCTGAAATACCATGTGACGCCGGCTTCGTGACGTCATCTCAAGGCAATGAAGCACAGCCATTCTGATTGGCTGGCATCATTCCCTTTAAGTGACGTCAGTCAAAAAAAATTAAATTCGGAATTTGGTTTTAACAGCCAATCAGGTGGGATAACCATTTTGAGGCTAAATGTGATGTCCATAGCCATATTTAAGCCTGGACGCCTCATTTGAGCCCAAGAAGACGATGGGAAACATCATGGGATTAACATGGGGTATTTTGGATTGACAGATGAAGATAGAAGATAGAGAAAGAAATGGTTACAGATGAAGATAGAAGAAGGTGAGTAAAGAAAGAAAAAAGAAGATTGGGGTACCTTATCCGGATCTTCATGGCGGATGCTGTTGGAGGCCTTCAAGGTACGTGAGCTTCCTGTTACCCCGGGAGTCGGAGGGCCACCGTTTCTAATGGTAAGTAATATATTGAATGTTTGTAAATGTCTCTTTTTACAGGTGTCTTCATTGGATGTGATTTTTGATTTTTTGGGGGCAGGCAGATTTTTTTTATGTCGGTTTCTTATATGGATGTAATTGTTTTTTTTTTCATGCTTAATGTAATAAAATGTTTGTGATTGGTGTTCATTTGTAGTTAATGTTGTATTATGTTAGCTGATGTGTTTTATGGTTCTTTCTGAGATTGTTTGAATGTATTTCTTTGTCTTTTAATGTTTACATTTATTAATGTTGTTGTAATTAATTGGTTTGATTGGTTAGTGTTACTATTCATTTTGAGTCGGTTTAGGAATTAATTGGTTTCATTGGTTAATGGTTTAATTAATTCATTGTTGATGTTGTTACTGCTTGTATTGATTGGATTAGCTGGCTACTGTTTTTATTTACTTTATTTAGGTATGCTAATGCAGTGTTTAATAATGGGCAAATAATCTATTATCCATATCTGGATAATAGTTATTCTGCACATTATTGTACTGTATGTGTTAGGGCGGGGGCGGGTGGCGGGGTCGTGTATTTATGTTTGTTAATTCTTTTTTTAATATACATTTTAATTATAGTGTCGATGTGCAGGGGGGTCTCCGGAGCTGACCCGCGTTGGTTTCAGGTCCGAGGACCCCCTACTTCAGGAGATACAAGCCCCATTATGGGGTGCCGGTATCCCCTGCACTTTCAAGCGTCCGCGTCACGTGACCGGGACATTGAAATTCTACAGGGGATACCGGCACCCCATAACGGGGCCTGTATCTCCTGAAGTAGGGGGTCCTCGGACCTGAAACCAATGCGGTTCAGCTCCGAAGACCCCCTGCACATCTACACTATAATTAAAATGAATTTATTTATTGTACGATCGCCTGTAACAGCCTTGCATGGAGATGGCAAATCTCCATGCAAATGTTACAAGCGGCTTTTTTTTCTATCAGCTAGCGAACGTAAAGGTTAAGAACGCTAGCAGGGGGGAAATACATTGCACGCACGATAAGCCAGTTTTGGGCACGTCCGATAAAAACTGGGCTGAGGGCCTTAGTGAATCGCGCCGCCGGCTTCATTTTTTATCGGACGTGCTAATTTTTTTCAGGCCGGCGCGAAAGCTCGGAGCTTAGTGCATAGCCCCCTTATTATTATTTTTATTATTATTACTACCTTGATGACTTGATCTTTTCAGTCCTGATGGGCCCTGCAGCCCAAAAGGATAATGTGTCTCAGTCGTTAAACTATCTACATTTCGGAATATTCTATGAAGCCGGGAACATGCATTGTATATGGTGTGATACATACCTGAGTCTGGGTCTATCCCAAATTATAAGATTATTTTAAAGGTAATATCTATCATATCAAATGAATGTAATGATGGTCCTATATAGCTCACACGCATATATATTGTATATAGCCCCCGGAAACTCACACATGAATGCACAGAGAAGCCTGCACAGATATTCACAGACAGCAGCATAAAATATTGCAACGTGTTGAACGCGAGGTGATCTTTTATTTCTGCTCTCGGTACAGATGATGAACAAGTAAAATAAAGACAGGGTTGACCAGTCTGGGAAGGTCTGTGGATGTTTAAACTCTGTGGGCAGGAGCTGTGATTCACGGGGATGAGGTGATGGCTGGGATTGGTGTGGGCTAAAATGAGGATTTGTGGCTGTATGAACCAACACACAAAACATCACACAACACAAAAGCAACCATGCACATATCACAAGGCTGATTTCATTTTAACGCTACTGTATTATAATAGATCAATTTATCTTTACAAACTCAATTCTGTTCATGAAATTAGCTCTGGCAAGGTGTGTGTCATTGCCCCGACCCCCTCCCCCCATCATGGCTGCGCTCACTCAACCTTTTTGGCCATGCCCCCCGTGCCTAAAAAATCTGCCTACAGACTGCAGATTGCGTTGAAGCGCTGTGCACGCGCCACCAGGCGTGCGTTCCGCGGGACCTTAGCCTAAGCAGGGTTCTGCAGACAGATCTACGATAAGTGCTGTATACAGTACGGGGTAGAAGTCTGCTCAGATAATTGGGTAACTTGTCCAGTATTTGAAGGAAAGACAGGAAAAATGTACGTTGCTTCTGGACACAAGGGAAAGCAAACCTAGTCCAATGTTGTGTGTTGTATTTACATAAGAAGATACGGCAAATTGAATGTCGAGTTTGCTGAGTGGAATTTAGGGTGCTGTAGCATACACTATATCCCTATAGTCAGTAATTGGCATTAGAATCTGCATTCCAGTTTTAGGCTTTTAAATAAACCAAATATTGGATAAACTGACCTTAAGCTCTCTGGGTGCGTTTATGAGGAACAGATCGATGTATTCCAGCTGGAGATTCTTCAGGGATTTTTCCAGGGCTGGACGAACCTTGTCAGGTGCTTGGAAAGTGCCCCAAAGCTGAAAAGGCAGATGAGAAGGAGTCGATTCAATTTAGCACTGGAAAGGGTAAGTGTTGATTACTGAAAGGCTCCATAAAATCTACATGGAAGACCTGAGAAGTATATGTGGTCCGTTTAATGTTGCCCAAAGTTATAACGCACATACAGTATAGTCCGTCAAGTTCTGAGAACGTGCACAACCATGTATCAATGTTTCTTGGCTAAAAACAGCACCACATTTATCAAAGATCAAACAATGACATTTGTCAAGATACCTTCCCAGTGTAGAACAGGTCTTTTCTCCTCGTTGTCCCATCTCGAATCTTCGCCTGTATGGCCCGGCCAACTTGTAGCTCGCTGCCGTATATGAAGGCACAATCAATGTGGCGATATCCAATTTCAATGGCGAACTCGGTGCAATGCCCTGGCAGACTATTGTGATCCTAAAAGTAATGAAACATCATAAGAAATGATGATTGGGCAATTCGTCCTAGTTAAATAAAAAGACCCACCACATACACTGTTAAAAAAAAATCTTAATGAAAATATGGGCTTCCAAATTATTTTTATTATCCTTACTTGAAACATTTGGCAGTTTGGCTAGAAGTTAAGCCCATTTTGCAGCTACAGGATGAAAAGGTCTCTTCCTCTCCTGTGCACCTCCATTCGTGATATTACTGCCATGTGGTTGCATTTCGCCGTAGGGGCTGTGGCATACTAGCGCTTCTGGCACTCACAGGGTTTATAAATTAAGCAGCACTGATCGATGTGTTTGATTTTTTTTTTTTTAAGTATAATATATAGTTTTTATTTACTTGGTAAACAAATGTTTTTGGCAGTTTTCAAATGTACAGGTAAATTGTTAGATTTGCTTTCTCCATTGCTTATAAAGTAATTATGAAGCCATATTTAGTCAACATAAGTAGCTGATATGCTTGAAATTAACAGACCTGTAGAAAAGGAGCACTGCCCCTTTAAAGATCTATTTAAACCATGGGTGGCATGTATCAAACATGGTGCAATTTGCGAGCAGCGGCAGATGGATGAATCTTTGTAATGCTGCTGCTTACATTTGGCACGGATCTCTGTGGATCAGAGGCTAACACCCCCTAAACCTGGCACAGAGAGGGCGGCAAACTGCACCAGTTACAGGCGCAACTTTTGATCCATCTCATTATAATAAATGATACATTTTGGGGGGGTGATTATAACAGGAGTTACTGGATGAACTGAACTAGTCTTATAACCGGCCCCCCAAAACGCTCATGGTGCAAGTTGTGGCAAAGCAAAGAATGAAAGCGCCTTGATACATAAAAAAATTCAAAATTGTGGAATGTTGTGGAGCCAGGGGCTTATCTATAGTCCGGGCAGCCCGGGCAAAGCCCAGGGCCCCGTGCTCATGGGGAGGCCGTCTACCCCCCCCTGTCGGCGGCTCATGGAGGCAGGCCCCAACATTAAACAGAAGCCAGCAGAGGAATCAGCAACTGTTACAGAACAGGACAGCTGGGGAAGAGCACGCTCTAGCAGCAGACACCGGAAGAAAGACTTCCGGGTCAGACCACTAGAGCTCTCTCCCCACCTGCTTTCCTGCTCTGCCGGTGTCAGCTGCTGATTCCTCTGCCGGCTTCAGTTTAAGGCCTCGTTCAGGGTGCTGGCTTCGGGGGGAGGGCGTGCTGCCGTGCGTGCTGCCGTGAGAAACAAAGTATTCAATTTGAATACTGGTTTTCAGGGTAGCAACCGCCCTGTCTCCGAGGCCAGGAGTTGAAGCTGACTACAGTTTCAATAAACGAAAATTTCGTTTTTTGGAACTGCAGCAGCGTCACAGGGACCAAGGCAGCCAATGAAATCATTCTTCAGAATGATTTCATGACTGCAACTTGGATACTTACCCTGCCGTGTGTAACCCCGCCCCCTCCTCACCCTCTCCCCAACGCTGAAAAGTCTGCTGGGGGATAAACACATGTCGCCCAGCAAACTGCAGCACTGCCTCCCTCACGCCCTCCCTCCGAGTCCTGCAGCTGACATCCTGAACGAAGCCTAACACCGGACCACCCACACACAGGTAGGCATGGGGGAGAGAGGTGATGATAGTCTGGCCCGTGGGGAGATGAGGTGATGATGATGGTGGGGGAGATGAGGTGCTGATGATGGTGGGGGAGATGAGGGGAGGAGGGGGAGGGGGAAAGATGATGAGGATGATAGGACAGATGATGATTATGATGGGGCGATGGAGAGATGATGAGGAGGCAGAGAGATGATGAGGGATGATGATGATGAGGAATGATGAGAGAGAAGATCAGGGAGAGGATGGGGAGGGAGAAAAAAATTGTAGTCAGTATTAAAATGAATGGGTTTTGAAATTTTGTTTGCCCGGTGGCCCGTGCATGTCTAGCTACACCACTGTGTGGAGCAATGATCCAATTTGGGATACTTCATTCATATCATCCACAAACGGGCATAGTGTTCACCTGTCATCTATCATCCCTCTCTTGCAGAGAGCCCCTGAAGCAATTTCCTGTTACAACTAAATGGAGCAGGAAAAGAATATGCTTCGAAAAGCATGGTACACACTAACCTTTTGTGGGGTGTATGTTCCAAAACCAATGATTGGGATTTTATGCCCATCATTCATCATCATGCGTGAATCTTCCTTGAGTTCCATGGTTGGTCTGATCCGTCAGATCACTCCCGGAGTCATAAACTTCTCTGCTCTCCCAGATCTCGGCTTGGACTTTATAACAAGTAGAATTCTAGTCCCACCTCCCTGACCCTCACTGCTGAGCTCAGACTGAACCAATCAGAAGAAGAGGAATGGCGGGCCAGAGATTAGGAGATTTTAAATGCTTTTTTTTTTATTATTATTGTCTTCCCCCCGCCACTCCCTTTGCAAATTTAAACACTGATTTTTGTGCAGTCTCATTGTGACATTTGTGTTTTTTTTTTTACAATTGTATCTATAAAACAACAATGTCCCATTTTTATTTACTTACCTAAATAATGGGGTGCTCCAGAGCTGTTCTGTTGACACCGAACTTCCCGGGACCCCCAGGTTACCGAGATATTACATTTTTTGGTGCCGGTGTTTGATACGAGACTCCGCACAACTCCACGGCTATTTTGTATCTACCGGCAAGTATTCTTGCCTGATGCAGGTATTTTGTGAATAGGGGTCCCCGGAGGTCAGGGAATCAGACACGCTGGTTAAGGTAAGTAGAAATATATATATTATATTATATATAGTGATATTCTGAGGAACCCCAACCCTCTCTTATAGCGTTTCTGAGTTCAGATACATTGTAAGTTACCCCAACCCTCTCTAATAGCGAGTCTGAGATCAGATGCATTATAAGGAACCCCAACCCTCTATTATAGCATGTCTGAAATCAGATACATTGTAAGGAACCCCAATCCTCTCTAATCTTCTCTAATTGCGCGTCTGAGATCAGATGTTTCGTAAATTCTTTTGTATTTGGTACAATTTTCAAATGACCTGAAAATTGCATGGAACCCTTTGATCTATATTGTGCTCACAAGTGGTGTTTTTTGGGGGGTAGTATCAGGGCCGCCAATAAGAATTTTGGGGCCCAGGACAAATAAAAGGAGCAGGGTCTCCCTGATCCCTCCCCCCCCTTCCATCTCCCCCTGGTAATCCCCACATCTCACCCCCCACCCATTAATCCCCACATCTCAACAGCGTATTGTGTGCTCCTTGGGGTGGGAGAACGAGATATGGGGAGAATGGGGAGAGAGTGGGGGGAAGGGGAGAGAAAGGAGAGGGAGAGAGGGGAGAGGGAGAGAGAGGGGGAAGGAGAGAGGGGGAGTTAGAGAGTGATGGAGGTGTGGATGTTTTAAAATTCACATAGATAAGAGCAAACACTGGTTCTTTATATTGAGTAGTTTATTGCCTAAACATGATCATACGAGAAAGTCAATGAGACCCTGCTAGGGGAGGTCTTTTCATATTCATAGTCTAACATTGGTTAATAGGCAGATTATAATGACGTGACGCATACATTCGGTGATCCCGCAGGCTACTCCCTATTCTGAGCCTATCATCTTAAAGATCACTAAACGTTAGTAAAAACTGCTTCAAAACAGCTCAGTACAAAAACAAAGTACGTCAGGGTACATCTTATCACTTTAATTCTGTACAACAACAGAATACTTCTTATTCTTATCACTATAACTCTGTACAACAACAGAATACGTCTTATTCTTATCACTATAACTCTGTACAACAACAGAATACGTCTTATTCTTATCACTATAACTCTGTGCAACAACAGAATACGTCTTATTCTTATCACTATAACTCTGTGCAACAACAGAATACGTCTTATTCTTATCACTATAACTCTGTGAGTAGGGATGTGTTAGGTTGCCTTCTGTTGTTGCAGTGCGTCTCCGGAGGGAGTGGGTAAGGTTCCGCGGCGGCCCGACAGCATAGGGCGCCGGCATGTTGATTGCGCAATAGTAAGGGCACTGTCAGAACAGAGAGAGGTCGCGCATGCGCGGTGCAAGCGCGCGAATGGCTGGCCAATAAGATAGAGGCTCAGCCAGTAACTACAACTCCCAGGAGCCTTAGCGGAGTCACCTGACGTGAGGGAGCCAATGGGAGGGCTGGATTCCAGGGAGGCAGGAAAGGGAAGCGTGGGGGAGAGACCACGCTAGCCAGGGGGTACCGGAGGAGCAGGGAAGGAGGTAGTGTGAGTGCAGGGGGTCCGTGACCCACCTGCATAGGCTAGGTCTTCCCTGAGGGCCCTAAGAGTTTCCCTGAGTCACCGTTGGTTGTGTGCTGCAGGGAAGCCCAATAGCGATAGACACATCACCCCGTACTGTAGAACAGATAGGGACAAAGTGTGCGGAGCCAAGGTTGTTGCTAATCGTCTGGGACCAGATGGCTGGACAGTGCGACATCAGAAAGCAAGGCACTGGATCGGCTGATCCTTTTCGAAGCTGTTACCGGTCACCGCAGTGACCGGAAGGTATTTACTAAAGTGCACCAACACCGGTCAACAGGCGCTGATCCCGCCTTAGGGAACACTCCTTGAGGACACTAAGTGGAGTGGCCAAAGGACTGAGCCTATATACATATTGCAGTACATGGACACGGTGTGTGGGCACGCGGTGACGGGACAGAGACATTACTCCTTATGAGAGTGGCCGAGCCACTAGCGTTATAAGTATAGTATAAGCTAATGAATGTGTTAGATGTGTTCTTGCCATGATAAAGTAATAAGGGTTATTTTGTGCGTTACAGTAAAACAGTTCAAAACATATGTGTGTTGCTATGGTTCTTGCCCAGGGGAATCTTACATGATGGGGATCCTGGATAAGTGGAGGCGCTGCCGTTAAGATAAGTGTTACCCCAGGCTCCCAGTTAGCGGAGGTTCAGATCTCCAGGAGCCGCAGGTGTGTGCAGTACCCGTAGTCACTCTAGAGCGTAGGAAAGAGGACTACATGTGCAACAACAGAATACGTCTTATTCTTATTTATAGGTTTCTGTTGGAGCTCAAATGCTTGGTCCCTTTATATAAATGAATATATGCAGAGGTGACCATAAAAGGGGAATATAAATGACTGAAATGCAGTTCTCAGATTCCAATTTCACATGTATTAACACAATAATCCCTGGAGATGTCTAGTGAGGGTGTCATCACTTCTCTTTCTCCTCAGGGTGGCCCAAAAAAATGATGAGCACATTCAGTAGCACCAATTAGAATGAACAAATTGTTATTATCTTTTTTACACCTTAGTGCCTTCAGTGCTTTATATATAGAATATATTTCATAATAGCACTATATCTTAGTTTACCTATAGATAGGCACATGTAGTTTTCAACTGCTGAACTGACACATAAATAATATATAGGTACCTATATTGATGATTGTTGCTTAATTAATATAGTCTACTTCCAAGTACGTGACCTTCCTGTATGGTATCCATAGCTGGATGTAAATAACATTTATAATCTTGCTTTCATTGATACACTATATGTATAGACATGAGATATGAATTTAATGATACACAAATACCACACAGGTCACCCGTTTCAGTAGAGAGTATTTATTTATTTTATTGTGGTGAATGTGCACAACATTTGTACCATAATAAGTATATTATTAATTGGTTATTTTTTCTCTTCTTGTTTTTTTCTTTTGTGTCTATATTTGTAATAGATGTATTCGTCCCGGCAGAGATCACATTGTGCCCTGATGCTGGATGCCTATATATATACTTGGTGACCCCAACCCCCTTCGTAGGTCTGCACCCCACATCCATAATCTGTGTATCCCTATGTCTCCCTAGTCATACATTAATTAAAGAGAAGTGTAGGTTTCAAGAAGAGCTCTCATATAGAGCTCCGTTATTGGTGTTGATGCAGTGGGGAGGGTTTGATTGGGGGAGATGGGAGCAGGTTGCACCCGAGCCTCACGATGTGGCTGTTGGCCATCTTCTGGTCTGACATCACCCACGTTGTTTTAGGGGGGCGGGATGTACCGCTGCTTCCATACCCTCTCTCTCTGCCTCTATCTGTGCGCGTGTATTTGTATACATCATAGCCAGTCGCGCATGCGTGTCAAATCGGTTGTTGAGGTGGGCGGATCTTCGGGCGACAGGATGTTGATGGTGGTGGCTTTCGTTGCTAGGCGTCTGGCGGCCGCTGAGCATCCTGGTTACACACACCGCGCTCCACCTCCCACTTACTGACGAGCTCGCGGGATTGGTCTACCTTGGACCACAAGGAATCATAGGTATTACATCACTGTTTTGGCACAAATTTTTGGTACGAGGTTGTGTATAAATTGTTTGTATCTCCTTAGTATTAGGTAACTCTTTGATAAAGTGCCTCACAGCACGAAACGCGTAGGAGTATTGTACTCCGTGTTTTAATGCAGCTTGAATAAATCATATTTTTATTGCCACATGACCTGCTCTTTGTTGCTCTGCACCACACACTACATTTTGGCTATGTCTTATTCTTATCAATATAATTCTGGGTGTTGAGCCACAGGCTCGCAGGGAAAATCTAC
The DNA here is from genome assembly GCA_036426205.1 of Ascaphus truei. Taxonomy (NCBI): domain Eukaryota; kingdom Metazoa; phylum Chordata; class Amphibia; order Anura; family Ascaphidae; genus Ascaphus; species Ascaphus truei. The sequence continues at coordinate 14,957,345 of CM071571.1, forward strand.
TGTCAGCGATACTGATCCTTACAAAGAAACACATTCTTTCACACAGAAATGGATTCTGAGACATAACATGCCAGACAAAATGGATTCTGAATACTACTAATAATTATTCTCCAGAGACCCCCCAGTCCATTTCAATAGTCCCCTCTTTTATACTTTTCAAAATCTTCAGTGAGAAATGTATAACTTTATTCTTGGAAAGCACGGTATCCATGGGGTTTCTGTCTGGTCTTCATATATATCTTCTTGGAGGGGCGTGGAGGGAACGACTTGAGGTCAGCATGGTGATCAATCCTTTAACACAAGATATAGCAATGAATATGACGACAAAAACACATATACCTATAATCAGTCCTTGCACCAGTTTCGCTCCCAGTGTTCCGGGAACGTGCCTAGTTCCAAGTCCCAGCTAGAGGAAACTTTCAAAGAGGGCTCCAGGTTTGCCACTACTTCTTTTATCTTATACTATATTAGTGAAAGCACTGTATGTTTGCCTGCCTGCCTGCATGCATGCCTGCCTGCCTGCCTGCTGGATGTCCGGTGTCCCTAGGGGAAATCTCATTGGTCCCTTGGGCCGCCCCCGCACACCTCTCATTGGCCTGAGGCGGAGTGACGGCCCAAAGGACACACAGGGACACAAACACACACACAGGGACACACACACACACACACACAGGGACACACACACACACACACACACACACACACACGGACACACGGACACACGGACACACACACACACGGACACACACAGGGACACACACAGGGACACACACACAGGGGGACACACACACACAGTAGGGGGGGGTGTACATTAGCAGCATAAATCAAATTTACAGTTAAATTGCTTGTTTTGCTTTCTCCATTGCTGATAAAATAATTATGAAGCCATAATTAGTCAAACAGATAAACATTAGCAGCTGATATGCTTGAATTTAACAGACCTGGAGAGAAGGAGCACTGCCCCTTTAAAGATATATTTAAACCATGGGTGGCATGTATCAAACATGGTGCAATTTGCGAGCAGCGGCAGATGGATGAATCTTTGTAATGCTGCTGCTTACATTTGGCACGGATCTCTGTGGAGCAGAGGCTAACACCCCCTAAACCTGGGACAGAGAGGGCGGAAAACTGCACCAGTTTCAGACGCAACTTTTGATCCATCTCATTATAATAAATGATACATTTTGGGGAGCGGTAATAACAGGAGTTACTGGACGAATTGTGGCAAAGCAAAGAATGAAAGCGCCTTGATACATTGAAAATGATACAATTTTGGAATGTTGTGGAGCAATGCTCCAGTTTGTGATACTTCATACATATCCCCCACAAGCATGCAGGGTGTCTGCCTGTCATCTATCAACCCTCTCTTGCAGCGAGCCCCTGAAGCAATTCCCTGTTCTAACTAAACGTAGCATGAAAAGAACACGCTTGAAACAATGTGTTACACACTAACCTTTTGTGGGGCGTATGTTCCAAAACCAACAACTGGGATTTTATGCCCATCATTCATCACAATGCAGGAATCTTCCTTGAGTTCCATGGTTGGTGTGACCTGTCAGATCACTCAGCTCTCCCAAGATCTCAGCTTGGACTTAACAAGTAGAATTCTAGTCCCCCCTCCCTCACTCTCACTGCTGAGCTCAGACTGAACCAATCAGAGGTAGAAGAATCAAACTAAAGATTTAAAGCAACAATTTCCCATATTTATCTTATTTACTTGCCTAAATAAGAGGGTGCTCCAGAGCTTTTCTGTTCACCCTAAACTTTCAGGGCCCCCCATGTTACTGAGATATTTAACTTTTTGGTGCTGTTGTTTGACACGAGACTCCGCACAACCCCACGGCCATGTTGTATCTACCAGACACGTATTCTTTCCTGATGCAAGTATTTTGTGAACCAGGGGTCCACGGGGGTCAGGGAACCAGACATCCGGGTTCAGTTAAGTATAAACAAACAAATAAATAAATAAATATATATACATACAACAACTGTAAATATTCCTGTATGCTCATTTGCATGTCTTAGACAGGTCTGCAACCCTGTCTTTCACCATTATCACCCAGCAAACAGCACTTCCACTGCAGCAAGGGATTCTGGGAAATGACATGCAAATGAGCACACAGTGCCACCTTTTATCTCATCTCTCTCTCTCTCTCTCTCTCTCTCTCTCTCTCTCTCTCTCTCTCTCGATATATAGAATGGAAACGCAGCCTCAAATGACGCCACAGGGTCACGTTGCCATTGCAACGTGATGTCAACGCACCATCACGTGACCCCTTAGTGTCATTTGACGTCGAAGACAAGGAAGGAGGGGGCGTGAGCTGGGAATAGTGCAGGCAGGGGGAAAAGTTTGCGCACCCCTGATTTATAACATGCAATGCACATTTGAAGTGATTTCTGCACCTTAATTATTGGCAACAGCTAAATTTGCAGTCAGCTTAGCAGGGCAAACATGTATTATGCTTTTTGAACACTTTTTCTCTTCATGGTGTTTTCTGTTTTGGAGCAATATTGGATTAAATACATTTTTGAAGGCGCTCCCTTTGTCAGTTTATTAGAATTGCTTTATAATTTAATTAACCATGATCGCTGCAATTCTGGAATGAATGATTCACGCTCTCCTCGGGGCAGTGCGAGCTCTTCACCTGCTCATCACAAAGCTCAATCCTTGGGATTTGCCATGGCGCTTTTGTCCGTCAGCTGTTCTGCCCTACATGTTACAATGCTGTGCAACATATAAACTATGGGTGAAACAATGCAAAGGATAGACAAGATGTTACATGCCTGAGTGCTTTCTTTTTATTCTAAGTCCAAAATATAACTAAATGTTGCATTAGTCCCAGTTAAATATACAGAAGGAAATGTATCTTCACTTTTCAAAACTGTTGTGTGTGTGTGTAAGGCTGTCCCCACTGGCGCTGAGCGCGCTCATGCTTGGAGAGCTCCAAGCATGAGCGCCGGGTGTCCTGGCGCGGGGTGGGGGGGGCATTGCGGGTAGTTGAGCATGCTAGAAAGTCATTTTTATTTTGTATACATAAGCGCCGAGCGCGGGTGAGCGTGTATGCCTGTGCACGAGTGCACGCGCACCGCGTGAGCTGGCACTTACATATATCTATAATTGTAAGTGACCGCGGCAACCGCCGCCCGCACAGCGCTAGCGGGGACTCAGCCTAACATGGCAGCAAAGAGTTTAAAAGTGATTGCAAAATACATCCAGGTGAAGTCACGGAGTTTGCCTGCGCAGGACGGCCACGGGTTACTTACATCACTAGGTGCGTAGGTGCCAAAAGCCATCACCGGGACGGTGTACCCATCATTTAACCTGATACGAGAGTCCTTGCAGAGGGTCATGGTCCTTCCTGGTGCTCGTCTGCAGCCGCTGTGAGACTGCTGCGTCCCGTCGAGTCGTGTATTTTGGCCCCCAGAGATGGGAGGGCCCCGTTCCAATAGGCAAAGGGGGCAGAATGCCAAGATACATGTACAAACTGTGCCCAGGTGTGAAATGACTGGGAGGGGAGAGAGGGGGAGCCCTTGAATGGAAGTTGATATAATGTTACCTGTGTGTTATCCTTCTTCTCACACTTTTGAATTAGCCCAGAGATAGGTAATATAAAGGCAGCATTTTCACATTTCAATGAGGTGTTTTGAACATGCATGGGAAGTATTCAAACCATATTCAATTACCTAGAACAGGGGCGCGCAAACTTTTTTTGAGGTGACCCCCTATGCCTGCTCTCCTCCTTGGTGCGCCGCCCCTCCTTACCTCGCACAGCGTCAAATGGCGCGCGGGGTCGTGTGACGTCACATTACCGTGGCAACCGTGACATCACATGACCCCGCTGCATCATTTGGAGCCGGCTGAACCGCGGTAAGTTGAGCTTGCAGAGGCCTCGCACGGTCCCCCGGCATTTAATTTAAATGCCTGGGGGGGAGAGCACGGGACCTCTGCAACCGCTCGTGTCCCCTCAAACAAAACTCGCGCCCCCCTGGGGGTCGCGCCCCCCAGTTTGCGCACCGCTGACCTAGAATCTGAAAGCACTCAGTCATCTAACACGCTGCCTATCATTTTAAGTCTTTCCTGGTTTAAGCCTTTGAGTGCCAGAGGAGCTGCAGGGCCAGAGTGCCACCACCTCTCCTTTACTTCGATCATGTGATCAACCCGTCACTGATGACAGAACAGAATGAGAGGAGTCACCCCCCACCCCCTTCTGTTCCTGATCAGTGCAGATCGCGTGGAGCGCAATACGGGATCTCCTCTAGCAAAACCAGCTGGATTGTGGGATGTAGCTACTGCATCATGGGGCCCCTGTAATGCTATTGCCAGTTACAATTCAACTGGCCCAAGCTCTATCCCCTTGAATTATTTCATCTGATGAAGGCATATAGCCAGTGGTTCTATTGTCAAATTAAATAAGAGCGGTGCGAGAGGACATCCTTGATGCGTACCTCTAAATAATTCATCTTCTGATAAAAGCCTGCTGCTATTATCTTGGCCTTTCATTTGGCATACATTGATTTTAGCATATTGTTAAACTGTCCCCGGAATCCAAATCTGTCTGGTGCTTCGAATAGATGTCCCCAGTGTGTATATTACCAAAAGCCTTTTCGGCACCTACTGATATGATCGCTTTGTTCTTTAATTTGTGTGTATTAACCCAGTTATTCACCCCCCCACCTTCACCCACCTCCGCTGCCCACAATAAACCGGGCACTGGTGGTTAACCCCTCCATTGCCTTAGGGGCTAGCCGCTAAGATAATGAAGCTGTTTTAATAAAAAATGTAATACAAGTGTACGTGAGTAGGGGGTCTCCGGAGCAGAACCGCTTTAATTTGTGGTCCGGGGACCCCTTGCTTCCCGAGATACAGGCCCCATTATGGGGTACCGGTATCTCCTTTGCATTTAAATCCCACGGTCCCATGACGCGAGACATTTAAATGCTTAGGAGATACCGGCACCCCATAACAGGGCCTGTATCTCGGGAAGCTGGTGGTCCCCGGACCTGAAATCAACGCGTTCCTGCTCCGGAGACCCCCTGCTCACGTACACTAGTATTCAAAATTTTATTCAAACCCTGCTATCGTTGGCTAGATATGCGCAGGGAGAGAGCTACCTATGCAGCTGGGCCAGACCGCCGGGGGAGCCCTTTAGAGAGAGGTGAACATCACGCCGCTGGCTACTCGCCAGTTTTGGGTATTTTGCCGTCGCAGATATTCAAGGCTTCCTGAATACCGTGATAGCAACGCTCAAAAAACTGGCGGCGTAACCGGCCAAGCGATTTCTTTTTATGAAGGCTTATAGAAAAGGCCCCTTAAAGTATTCACCTGTCAGACCGGTTCTGGTGCTTTGCAGTTTTTCAAGTTTCTTATTGTTTCCGTTATTTGTTTTGCTCTGATTGGGGAGTTAAGTAGTTCCAAGTCTACTTTTGTCATTTTAGGTAACTGTACGTGTTTAAAGAAGTCATTTTGTCTCTCTTTCCGCTGTGATGTTATTTTTGTGAAGTCGTGCAAAGAATTTTTTGGATTCTTCATTTATTTTTATGGGGTCACATGTTTATTTTTAATGTTTCATCTGGTATCTTGGTAATGGGTGCGGAGTTTCTGAAATTCTTTAGTAAATTACTGAGCAATCTCTTGTTTCCGTATCAGAAATGTTGGTTTTCTTTGATTTTTACGTGTCTTGCTCTCCTTCATTTCTAGCCAAATTTCACATGCTACTTTTTTCATTTTCTTTTCGTTATTTTGTGTAGGAGAAAGTTTGAATTCCCTATTCGCTATGGTAAAATTCCTCACTTGCTAAGGCAAATTCTACCTGACTCTTTTTATTTAATCTGGCAACATATCTGAGGGCGACTGGGGGGAGATCTGAGGGCGACTGGGGGGAGATCTGAGGGCGACTGGGGGGAGATCTGAGGGCGACTGGGGGGAGATCTGAGGGCGACTGGGGGGAGATCTGAGGGCGACTAGGGGGAGATCTGAGGGCGACTAGGGGGAGATCTGAGGTGGACTGGGGGAGGGATGATGATGATGATGATGATGATGATGATGATGATGAGTGGAACGGGGAGATCTGATGATGATCAGGGGAGAAGCTGATGATGGTGATGATGATGGGGAGAGCTGATGATGGTGATTTTTCTCTATGAAATGGCGGTAAGGTGAGAGAGAACGGGTTGTAATCCATGTTAGTGGGTAGCTAAAATAAACGGGCATCAGTTGAAGCATGAGAGATTGAATTCCTCATTGAGACCTAGAGGGCCATAGTGTTCAATCCAAATATCCAGCGAGCTTCACGTTGCAAAAGGTCTGGTTAGTGCACACGGATGTGTGTGATACTGACAAACACCAGACTTGGCTTCATGCCCAGAACGGTTCCTTTCGCTGCACTGGTTGCGTGAACTGTAAACTCTGGGACTGCATTCAATAATCCTCAAACCTACACATTTACTTTGCAAACCTTTAGATCTGCAGTGTTATCAGCTGTACCTTATTAATAGGCTGCTTATCTCCTCCGGTGACTGCTGACACGATCGGTATGCCTTTTGAAGACCTTGGGTATATTTATTGATACAATATGTCACGAACGGCACACCTGTGAGCACATGACATATGACTTGACTTGTATATGTGACAAGGGTTAATTCACACAGCTAACTAGCAGGCTCATCTGTCACCTACAGTATGCAAGGTACCTCAAATTAGTAATATCTACCCTCAATCCGTCACAATATATATCTTAACTCGCAAACATATCAAATATGTCATTTGCAGGGTCTTTTGGTCTCTGTTTACTACGAAAACTATGCACTTAACACAGATATCTGAAAATAGAAATTATTCTCTACAAAGTGTGCAACAGTTCAATCAGAGCCCAAAGTCATTAATTATTAAAGGTTAGCTTTAATATATATATATAAAAGTACAGTGCTTAAGTTACAGAAAAAGTTTATTACAAGATCATACAGTATAAAATGCAGACCGTTTCTTAAAAGAAAAGGATGAAACAAACAGAATCTAATTTACGTTATCATATGACATTGATAAGATCTTTTTCCAAAGGGTCCTGTAGAAAAGGAGATTACACATGTTCCAGCATGGACACTGCTTTAGTTAAAATTGAATTCATAATCCCAGATGCAGGGTTTATAGTCTAAAACCTTGTTCATTGGAAAACATTGAAAAATACTTTCTGGGTGTGTCCTCAACACACCCCTTTTCATCAATCAGTCCCCATGACAGTTTTAGGACTGAAGGGGGAAAAAAAATTATTTTAAACTTTGCCTCAATATATAAAAGACTTCATAACTTAATTTCTATAATAATTAGACAAACACCATCTTCACTGTTGCGTCTGTGTACTTAATATGCGCACCTGGATGGTAAACATGACACATTATTTCATGGCACATCATTTGATTCAGGTAATGGCAACTATTGCAAATATATATAGAAATCTGATATACTGTCCACTTATAGCGCTCTTCCCAAAATTATCTACACAAACACCTGTTGATGGTGATCCCTAATTGTGCTCAAAATAAACACATGAACAAATACAATACATTTGTGTGTTACAAAATATAACGTCTCTATAGGTACTTGCTGTCTGGACAACTCACGGATTCACTCAAAATCCGTTTACTGGAAACATGGATATTTATAGTTTGCGCAAAATTATCCTAGATGTTGGAGGTCTGGACATGGAAAAATTCCTCCGCAAACTGTGAACGATGGATTATAGTATCCTCTGATTAGATCCTCACATGCATATGGAAAAAAGAACATACAGGCATACCCCACATTAACGTACGCAATGGGACCGGAGCATGTATGTAAAACGAAAATGTACTTAAAGTGAAGCACTCCCTTTTTCCCACTTATCGATGCATGTACTGTATTGCAATCCTCCTATACGTGCATAACTCATGTAAATAACGCATGTGTAATAGGCTCTATAGTCTCCCTGCTTGCGCACAGCTTCGGTACAGGTAGGGAGCCGGTATTGCTGTTCAGGACGTGCTGACTGGCGCATGCGTGAGCTGTCGTTTGCCTATTGAGCGAGATGTACTTACTCGCGAGTGTACTTAAAGTGAGTGTACTTAAACCGGGGTATGTCTGTATATAGCTTGCAATAAATCTTTCTGATTCAGATCTCACGTTTTCTGTGCCTTTAACCAAGCATGTAAATATATATTTGTACTGGTTTCACTATCTCCACTTTCTTTCATTCAGGAACAGGAGCTTGGGCAACTTGCAGAATCACTTCCCACATGGACACAATAGAACGATACCCAGTGTAATATGTTCCAAAATGTCACAAACAACAATATAAAAGAGTACCCGGTGGCTCACCTTACCCCTGAGGAAGCAACTGGACATTGTTGTGAAACGCGTAGGTTTTTCTCTGGGTGCCTGCTAGAACACCAGAAGACTTCAGGAGACGCTAGCCTGAGTTCCCATAGAGACTCTGTGACGTCACCTGGGAGCACGAGAGACGCGGCACCTCGCTGGGAGGGAGGAGCGGTTGAAAAAAAACACCAGCCATGCCTGACCGAAGTCACCGGGGACCAAGCTTTGAATGCCGTGGTGTGCAGCTTTGTCATCTCAAACGCCCAGAGCTCTTGAGAAAGGCTCCAGTTGGAGTCGAAACATTGAACTAATAAATATCACTTTTTTGATTTAGGCGTGCCTGTCCTTTTTTGCTTATTTTATATTACCCTGGACCGATCTAGGATATTTGGTCGCGGCCGTTTCGCCACGACCAAATGGCCGCTGCCTCTTCGCCGCAACTCACCACGCCGCCGGAACCTGCTGCCACCTGCTACTTCGCCGCTGAGGTAAGTTCCTTAAACCGCCTACCCTAAACCCCAACCCTAAGCCCTTACACTAAAAACCCCTACCCTAAAACCTCCTTCCTTTACTGCTAAAACCCTTAAATTAACCAACTACCCTAACCGCTAAAACCCTTTAAATTAACCCCCTACTCTAAACAGTAATAAAACATACCTTAGAAGCGGCCAGGAGTGGGGATTCCAGCGGTGGAGGGTCCGTCTGCGGCGAAACAGCCACGACAAAATACCCCATTCCGTCCCCCAACGTTGTGCCCCCTACTTTTACCTATTACCATTGTTTAATTTGCGAGTGCCCTGTGCCTGTCTGTCTTGGCACGCCTCTCACTGTTACACAGGCAGACGTGTGCCTCCCTCTTGTGGATAGCTGTATTTAATAGCTGTGCAGCAGAGAAGCTGTGCTGGGTTCAGTGGTGACTGCAGAAGCCCACGTAGAAAGTCTTTAGTCATTTTAAGAAAAGAAAAAGTGAATTTCATCAGCTGTGTTGGACTACCACTGTGGGATAGCCATTTACAAAGCATACCAACCACTAACAATTCTAAAAGGCTATTAAAAATTTTCCACACAATAAAAAAAAAAAAATGAGTATGAGTTTAACCTTTAGCCGGAAAGGGCCATGCCAACCTGCAAAGGGGAAGTACTTTACAGCCGTCTGATTACCTTTGGGAGAAGAATAGTCTGCTACAAGGATATCTGACCTCAGTGCACAGGGAGAAACGGTTGCAATCCTAGGAGTGAGATTTGGGATTCATTTTATTTTAATATCACAATTTAAGCAGCCTTTTTTTATCCCATCTGCATTAACACTTTTATTTCTCTGCTGTAACCTGTATCAGGAATATCTGCTGCAGTGACGTAGCTAGACATGGGCGGGTCCCCGGGCAAAATAAATTTCAGGGCCCGATTAATATTTATACTGGCTGTAATTTTTTGTCTCCTTCCCCCATCCTCTCCCTGATCCTCTATCCATGCCTACCTTTGGCGGAAGGAGATGATCAGAGGAGCAGCCGGCAGAGAAGCTATGGCAGCAGACACCGGAAGTTATCAAGACTTCCGGGTCAGCCTGCTAGAGGGCGCTCCTCCCCTGCCTTGCTGATTCCTCAACCGGCTTCTGTTTGCCGGGGCCCTTCTGCCGCCGCATACCATCTCCCCCGTCCTGTCTCTACAGGGGAAGGAGGGGAGAGCTGGCCCCCCGAGTGCAGGCCCCCGGGCTTCCCGTGCTATGGCTACCCCCCTGATCTGCTGGTATTTTTAGTTGTTAACACACCAATGAAATAATGTTTTTTCGGCCATGTGCATATTATATTAAATATAAACAGAAATGTAAAAAAAACAAAAAACGGTTGGATTGCCGCAGGGGGTCTGCGGAGCTCAACTCCATTACTTTCAGCTCCGGGGACCCCTTGCTTCCGGAGATACTTACCTCCATAGGGGGTGCCGGTTGCCGCTCTGGCTCGCTACCTAGAGTTCATGCAATGCAGCATTATAAAGCTTTCACGTCCTGCAGGCCAATAGGAAGCTGTGATGTCATTCAGTGCGGCTTCCTATTGGCCCGCGTGACACGGGAGCTTTATACTTGTAGGAGATACCGGCATCCCCCTTTGGAGGTAAGTATCTCTGGAAGCAGGGGGTCCCAAAGCAGAAATTAATGAGGTTCCGCTCCGGAGACCCCCTGCTTGAACCCTATCTAAAAAAATATATATAACTATTGCAAATAAATTGTCTGCTTGCATTGCTCCTTTAATAAAACTTTTTGGATAAATTAGTGGGAAATGTGCAGGTTTGCATCTTGCCTAATATTCTGGAATTTAAAGTTTGAATTTACCACTAAGTGTAATATGTTGTCTGGTCATATGATTTATATTATCTCTAAAATATTTTACCAGGAAAATAAAAATCATTGAGAGTTACAGTACATCTCGTTTTCAAGTATGTCCTGGGCACAGAGTAAAGTTGACAACATTACAAGTTACAAACATGTTTAAAGCAGGAAACAGCCAAAGGAGCATAGGAAGCGGATTTTTAGGGACTCGGGTACATTTTCCCAGCCGTGGGGTGATCGGTTCGAGAAGGAAGAGCGTCCGGATTCTTTTTTGGACCTTGAGCAGGTTCCTGGAGGTGGATCTAAGGAGATGATTGCTGTGTACTGTGGGGGTGAGAAGCCTGCTTAGATAATCGGGTAACTTGCCCAGAAAATATTTGAAGGTGAGACCCGTATTTACATATAGGCCTACTAGGGATGGCAAATTTCAGGGGGGCCGGTGCTGCGGTTACAGAGGCCCCACTCTCTTCCCCACAACAATGAAACTGATTGCCGGGGGAGAGCGTGGGATCCTCTGTAAAGGTATCTTACCTCCTCCTGCAGCGTCACCCTCCTCCTGCAGCGTCACATGGCGTCCCGTTGTCATGGAAACGCGTCGCCATTTGACGTCGGGACGCTGCAAGAGGAGGAGGCCAGGGTGACAAAAAGGTAAGTGCCTACGGGCGGCAAAATTCTAACACCAGCCTTGGAGGCAGCAAAGATACACGTTGCATCTGGACTCAAGGGAAAGCCAGCCTAGTTCAGTTAACAGATCACATAATCATTACCATTCAAACACACACTGAGTTTATCCAGTCTCCACTCATCACAATAAATCGTAACCCCCATACTGTATGTAGCCGGGACCCCGTTTTTTCCCCCAATTGGTTGTGGGGGTGGGGGATGTGCACCTAGGGAACGCTCCGATAATGGAGGTTCCGCGCAGAGGGAGCCGCCATGTTAGGTTGGCGCCAGCGCAGACTTGGTCCGGCCGGAGGTTGCGCATGCGCAGGGCAGGGACAAAAGCCCGTGAAGGAGGAGAGCTCGGGGAGGAGGGGAGTTAGGGGACTAAGGGTCCCAGCAGCCCCCGCGTTTCCCCCGTGATGCACCAGAACCAATCAGGTACGAGATTAGGGAGGAAAAGGAAGTGGTGGGGCGCACAAGGGGTCAGAGCCAGCTGTCGGAGGAAGGAGAAGGAGCTCCGGTGTAGGGAGGCAGCCGCCCCTACCTAGGCCTAATACCCCACGGCCCAGTTAGACCCTGAGCCCCAGTAGCATGCAGCGGAGCTAGGGACTGGCCATAGTCAGGTTCCGGATTCCCCCCTACCGTGCTACGAATTCTACCAGGACAGTGCTAACTCCGCGGGAGGCCTGGGACCAGGCCCCGCTACTCAGTCGCAACGTGTCTGGGTGGGATCGCCCCGGACACCTACGGGTGACATCATCTACGCCCTCGACGATCCTTTGTGAAGATAGTTGCAGAACCGGGTACAGGAGTGCCCGGCAGGTAAATGTCAAGTGCACCAACGGTACCATTCTCACTCCGGGACACGGTGGCTGCGCAGTCACACACTTATACATCCACTGACTCACTTGAGGAGGGTGGGGAGCGGATTGTAAGAGGGAGCTGGACACGGGGTGGGATCACCCGGTGGAGGGAGAGGGAGAGTGAGCGTTCACGAACGCTGGTAGTAGTGTCTCCTCTAGAGAGGGGCACCTGTGATTACGTTGCTGGTTGCTATAAGTAAAACATATTGGTTACGATATTGCTGTGCGTGTGTGTGTTCATGTACATAAGTTCCTGCGAAGACCCACTTCCCCTAGGGCGGAAGCTATCGCAGGTGGAGGCGCTGCACCAAGTCATAAGTATTGTGAGCACCCCAGGCTCTCCGTGGCAGAGGCTTAGGCCCTGTGAGCCTGCAGGTTATATAGCACATGGTAGTGGTCTGTGTTCGATAGGAAGCAGGGCTACATGTATATCACTGTCACTTCCCTATCACACAGAGTATTGCACTGGTATTTATCAGCTGAGTTAGGAAAAATACACAATTATGTGCAGGAGTGACTCACTCTGACGTGTTTTACAAAGTGCTGGGATCATTGTACGGGGGCCGAGGAAAACATTGGGATTTTGAGATATCCCAAACGAAGCTAATGACATTATCCCCTTTGGTGACCGCTTTGCAATGTGATAAATGGGTTAATGATAATAGCACAGGGAGACCTGTCTGTAGTCACACAGAGGGAGTGTCACTGGTGGAAACTGGTATCAAATTCCCAATGGAAGCACTGTATGCTAAGAGATAATGGGGAAGGGCAGGGTTGCAGACCTGTGCGAGACATGTGAAAGTGGGATTTGTATTTGCTGTGCACGGTACTGTGGAGGGTTTTTGTAAAATTTACCATAACTTATGTAATGTGTGATTGAAGCCTATCCCAGGTTCACATTGCAAAGCCAGAGACAAAAACAGCTGGACTGACACACAGGGCCGTCAATAGAAATCTTGGGGACTGGATAAATTGAGGGAGCAGGGCCCCCCTCATTAATACCCCCCCCCCCCCATCTCCTCCTGATAATCCCCATATCCCTCCCCCCACTGTTTTTTCCCTTTGAAATGTATCTGTGTGTAGGTTATAAAGATTGGGCGAATCCGGGCAAATCCCGGATTCCTGTTTTTTCTCGTATTTTCCCCCCAAAATCCATTTCGCGGTGTAAAATCCGTGGACGGATTTCGTCGGTTTTAATCTGCGCGGATTCATCAAAAGCCGCCATTGGATACAATCCGTAGACGGATTTGTAGAATCCAATCCGCGGTTTCAGCATTCCGTTGACGGACTCTTAAGAATACGATTGGATTCTACAAATCGCCCACAGGATGCAGAATCCGCGCAATGTACTGGTAATAATGATAATAAAAAATCCGGAAAACACGAATCGCCTTTTTCGAGATGGATCTGCGGAAATCCGCAGACCAAAGGAACCGACTGATCCGCTGTGGATCTAAATCTACCCCAAAAATTCGCCCATCTCTAATAATCATTTATATGCATAATCAAGTGTTTTCAAAACAAAACAGTTGTCTGTGAATAGGGTTACTGGCTCTGCACTTCTTTAACCCAATCTGTGAAATACGGCAGGCATAAGATTATAGGGGTCCATGTTAAAATGGATAAGAAGCAAAAGGTGACACTGTGTCATTACCCAGAATCCCTGGCTGCAGTGGAAGCATTGTATGCTAAGAGATAATGGGGAAGGGCAGGGTAGCAGAGATATGTCAATGTGCTCTTAAGCGGGATTTTAATTTGTGTGTTTAAAGCTAACACCTTAACCCCCTGCAGTGCAATGAAGAGGAGCAAGAAGCATCGCGTGCTCCAACCACGCTGCTTTCTGTTCTTAGGAAATTATACGGTAGTCATGAGACCACGAAGACGTACTCAGCGTGATTCGTGGATTATTATTGTGAAAGGTTTTTAACAGAACATGTGAAAAATGTGTGATTAAAAAAAAATGTTTTTACAAGTCTGAAGAAGAGACTTTAGTCATCATAAAAGCCTGTTATTCTCCAGTTAGCCATTAAAACGTATAGTGATATATTCTCCAAATCTCCCGTACACTCCAAAGCTGCCATATGTGACATTTTCGGACGGAAATCCACATTAACGTCAAAAGGAATTTTTCGCCTGAAAACTACCTGAATGGGCGCCGCGCAGTATATAGAATTGACCCCACAATCTTTATCCCGCATTTATAGTTATTCTTCATAAGAAACACTTTTATATTTACTGGCGACCACAGTAACAACCACCACTCACCTGTTCTGAATGGTAACGATAGAAGAATGTATTTGCAAAGCGCCAGCATATTACACAGCGCAGTACAATGGGGTGTGAACACCTGACATCACAGTGACAGCATTAATATGCACTGGCACAGCAGGTCTTTCCTTTATTTTAGGAGTTAGTTTAGAGCCCCACTAATTATTAGGAGATAAGATTTAGCGTGAGCAAATTGTTTCTTGATTTTGTTTGAAGGTGGAATGGACGCAGTGTGTAACAAGTTTGTTCTTGTATCATTTTGTGCTAATAAGCTGTTTTGAGCTGTGCAATGCATATTCAAATACATTTCTACAGTACGTCTTAGGCCGCGCTTATAGTGCGAAAGTTCCACCAGCGAAAGTTATAATTAGATTTTCAGCGACTGTCCCCAGCAACGTCACTAAAAGGGGCGGGCCGCGCAATTTGATTGGTTTAGAGACAGTCACATGTGGCGACTGTCTCTAAAAAAATCAAATAGACCCGGCTTCAAAATTTTTAGCCGCTACGTCGCCGTTACTATAATCGCTTGCAACGGAGTCAATGTATTTGATTCAGAGCGGCATCGCCGTCTCAAGGCACTATAAGCGCAGCCTTATTGTGCCGGCAACAGCGACACGATGTCGCTTCAAAACAAATGTATTGAAGCCGTCACGTGCGCTTATAGTAGAAGCGAAGCAACGGTGAAACGGCTTGGTCGCGGTCGCTGGAAGTCAAGTCAATTTGATTTTTCCAGCGACCGCAGCGTGACGTCACCGGCGACGGCACTATAAGTGCAGCCTTAGGCCACGGCCATGGTGAGCGCGACCAAAATGCAGTGCCTCCATGAGGCAGGCCATAGAGAGCGCGCCACCGCGCATGATATGAGAAGCATCGGCACTCGCGACCCATGAGCTGACAAATACATTTGTTTCTGTCGCGTGACGGCCGGGTCACGTGAGCGGGTCACCCAATGAGGGCGAACCAGATCCGCGACATCACGGCCACGCCCATCGACACGCCTCCCGGTCACGTTTACCCCTGGGCCACAAATCGCTCCAGGCACAGTCGCGCGCGCTCATCATGGATGCGGCCATATTTACATCACTTTTCATTTTCCCCGAGAAACCCTCTTTGGGGTGTCTACACCTTGAGAGCGCTGTATATTTTGCTATGTGGGACTGCACCTTCATTGCAAGATGTGTATTGCTGTCCTGTGTAACTGGTGCTTCTAGTCATGGTTAGTCAGCAGATTTCATAGATATTTTCATTCCTCGAGGTCTTGGCTTCGTGCGGAGACCTTGACAATGGAAAGATCCCAATCTCTGATCCTATCTCTGGTTTGGGAGACGGTTTCTCTGAACCCAAACCATTGCAAAACCAACCACATTATTGTCACAGTCATACCTAGACAGACATACAGTGTCCTGACCGTGACTTGTCAGGCTCTGACAACTGTACAACTTTTATTTTTACAAATCACAGCGTTGGTGTTACGCTCATTAAATAACAGGGACATGATCATAGTAGATGGATACGTAATATCACTATAGCATGTGACCCTCCCTGCCCGGCTCCTGAATCAAATGTCTCTGTAATTGGATCCGTGCAGGCTGGGCGCTGGTCATGGTATGACGGGCGCCAGGAACTTTATTCATACAAACAGCAGCTTTATTAATCACCATCGGTAAAGTCTCATTTACATTGTATACATCACTTAGTGATAGTCTCCTCGCTGTTACCTGCTTGTGCTGTCTGTATCCTCTTCCCTAGCTGACCCAATCACAGCCCACTAGGGAGTTGCTTAAGCTTGACTGCTTATAGTACCTAAGTAGGGTTACCAGGAGGCTTCTCCAAAGATACTGGACACACAAGTACACACCCTTCTCACCTCTTTCCATGCTGTTTCCTCCTCTCCTTGGGCCCACCCCCAGGCTTCTAACACCTCCTCCTGATTGGCTGCTGCTGGGTAATGCAGCCAATCAGGATGGAAGAAGCTGCCCAGCCCCCTAGAAACAGCCCTGCTCGGGGAAATCCCATGGCCCCCGAAGCCGGTCAGGTCACTATGTCCAGTGAGGTAATACTGAGCACATAGATGTCCAGTATTACCTCAATTTTTTTACTGGACAGTGTTAAAATACAGGACAGTCTGGTTCAATACTGGACAGCTGGCAACCCTATAAATAAGTGATCCCTCTGCTGTGTAGTGTCGCTAATGCTCCGCATCTTTGGGCCCAATGCCAGGCCTTGTACTACTCTCTCTCTGTCTGCTGTCAGTATCCCCCTCTCTGGAACTGAATGCCATCTCATGGCCTTCTGGGTGAGAGTCAGCTATGGACCGTCCAATTGGGCTGATCCAGCTATGCCTCTGGGCTGCGGCTTGGTTAACCCCTTCGCGGCATAGGCTTCCTCTATGTGAAAACATGAGCAGTGTTGAGCCATTCCTGGGAACGCTATCTAAGTATCTAAGTTGGGTACCGTCCCAAACTATAAAACAATAAAGGGGATCCTTACCCTATATCCTTAACTCATCTATATTATAACCTATATACACTATTTACAGTGAGGCCCCTCACTAGCAACTCCTCCGAGGACCTGCCCTAGAAACCTCTAACTAATATATATATATCCACTATATAACCTTAGCTAGTACATCCAGCTGTTGAAACATAACAAAGTTACATTTATATACATGTAATTGACAGGAAAAAATATATGTAACTTTGTTATGTTTCAACAGCTGGATGTACTAGCTAAGGTTATATAGTGGATATATGTGCTAAGTAACCATGGGCATATATGTATGGGGGAACCTTTCTAGACAAATAACAGCTAATTAATCCACTGTATAGGATACAGTGTATAGGATCCATAGTATAGGATCTATGAACAGGTTTAATAATATAGGAACCTTATCCTAATGAGTGTTTTACTTCTCCATATAGGGTGTTAGACTGGCTCTTCAGAATCTATAAAGTGTGATAGTATCTGAATAGGACACTTTATTGCTACTAGAGTATTAGATATCCCTAAACATTATGTAGTAGTGGGGTAGTAGCTAGGGTATGTCGTCCCTAGTATTATAGATAGTAGATTGCCAGTTAGATATGAATCACTCCCTCTATGTTAGCTCCCCAGACCGTCAGGTCTTTGCACCTTGTGGTGAACCCTCTGATTTTGCTCTCGTGAAGTCTTCTCTTTATGATAGACTTGGATAATGATATGCCTACCTCCTGGAGAGTGTTCTTCACTTGGCTGGATATTGTGAAGGGGTTTTTCTTTACCATGGAAAGGATCCTACGATCATCCACCACTGTTGTCTTCCGTGCACGCCCAGGCCTTTTTGTGTTGCAAAGCTCACCAATGCATTCTTTTTTTTTCAGAATGTACCAAACTGTTGATTTGGCCACTCCTAATGTTCCTGCTATCTCTCTGATGGATTTTCTTTTCTTTTTTGCAGCCTAAGTATGCTCTGTTTCACTTGCATTGACAGCTCCTTTGACCGCATGTTGTGGGTTCACAGCAACAGCTTCCAAATGCAAATGCCACACCTGGAATCAACTCCAGACCTTTTACCTGCTTAATTGATGATGAAATAACGAAGGAATAGCCCACACCTGTCCATGAAACAGCTTTTGAGTCAATTGTCCAATTACTTTTGGTCACTTGAAAAAGAGAAGGCTACATATTAAAGAGATGTAATTCCTAAACCCTTGCTCCAATTTGGATGTGAATACCCTCAAATTAAAGCTGATAGACTGCACGTTAAGCCCATATTCATTATTTAACTGTAACTTGAATTTATTTTGGTACACAGCCGAAATAACAAAACTTGTATCAGTGTCCAATTATTTCCGGACCTAACTGTATATGTTAATAAAGTTGTGATATTTATATCTTGAGAAAGCGCTCTGTGAAGCGTGAAACGTTGGTAGGGCTCTCCATTGCCATGTTTTTCCATGACCAATAAATAATCTTTTTATGGGATACGCACCCTCCTTTCTACTTTTTTGATACCTACAGTAGTGCTCTTCCAGTTTTTCTCCTTCTCTACTAGCTCTGAGATGGAGGCAGTTCCTGTAAAAGAACAGGAGAGACAATAATAACAGCACAAGCCCCTGCCCTATATACAGCTTTTTTTTTGGTCTCTGAGGGACAGGGAGATAAAGTGACAACTTGCCCAAGGTAACAAGGACCTGATGAAATTTTAACCAGGCTCCTTACACTCAGTGGGATTGTTATCAGAACCGATCCTTCATCCCAGACTCTTGATGGAGGTCAGTAACTCAAGGAAAGTAATATTGCGTTATGATTCAATAACGTCGCTGTCTTGTTATAGTACACAAAAGCATAGCATTAATTACTTCATTTAAAAGCAGTCAACAACATTAGGTTTATGTACATATCAGCATGAACTGTAATACAATGTGTATATATGAAAACATCATTTTTCCTGATTTATTAAATTGTTTGTTTGTTTTTAACCTAATTAAATCCAGGTTTTTTACGCTTGGAAAATAAAAACAGAAAAAAAAATCAAGGAATTGTTATTTACATATTGAAAATGCAGAACACTATATATTCTTTGTCAATACGCACTCCAATTAATTTAAATAGTGTAAATTCTGTACAACGTTTTTGTGCTATCCTGTACAAATCTGTGAACTCTGAACGTACACGATTTTCATAACATAACAATGATTAGAATTCCAATTTGACAGGGCACCCCTATTGAGATGATTTCTGGGGTACCATTATCTTATCCATGGGGGCGCAAACTTTTTTCCCTGAACCCCCCCCCCTGCGGCGGTCACCTCACCCCTGCACCCCCACTCACCCCCACTTACCTCGGCTCCGGCGTCTTGACGTCACGTTGCAACGTGACGTCACATGACCCGCCGCGTTGCCATGACGACTTGTGTGGAGCCAGGGTAAGTACAGGTTTACAGAGGCCCTGCAGCTCCCCCGGCACTTAATTTAAGTGCCTTTGGGAAGTGCGTGGGGCCTCTGTAAACTGCGCACCCCCCCCCCCCCACAGGCAGTCTCGCGCCCCACCTGGGGGTCACGCCCCCCAGTTTGCGCACCGCTGATCTTATCAACTGTCACATTTATTTAAGTTCCAATAAAACTGGGTAAATACTGAAAATAAGTATTTAATTACAATATCATTTGACACCAAAAATGACAGTTGTTATTATGATTACTGTTTGTAAATGTAATTGCACATTGCTAAATGTCATAGTAAAATTCAGGTTTTCTACTATTTTAAATAAAATGCAAACGTTGTTTTATGAGCAATACATTCCCTGCTGCCAGTGGGGCAGCAAAACACTACAACATTCGTGTTCATAAACTGAAATAACATTGTAATTCGTTTATTTCCACAGGGCAGCCTTAACGGTAGTCTGAGGCACCCCTGGGTGACAGGTCACCTTGGTTGAGAAACACTGTAGTAGAAAATCTATCTGACCCTCAAAGTCGAAATAGATCTACTCTTCCAGGAGGTTCCCCTACGTACTGTATGATGATGCAGGTACCATCAAACTAACTCCAGTACTAGGAGAAGGTTACAATGCATTTTATTATATTGGATAATAAATAATTATTTTCTCCTAGCTATTCAGTCATAAATGGGTCCCTGGTCAAGGGAAAGTGACAAATGACTGTCAAGACACACCCCTACCGGCCTGTCCAGGCACGTGGAGTTTTGGGGTATATAAATACTTCTGTCTGAGATTCACATGAAAGATTCATTTTGGGTAGGGTGACCAGATTTTGAAAATGAAAAACCTGGACACATTTTTTTTTTTTTTTTACATAACAGTTTATTTATTGTAGTACACTTATACTTTACTACAATTAGTCCTTGTTACATAGTTACGTGTGTGTGTGTGTGAGGGTGACAGGGAGGGAGAGGGTGAGGGAGACGGGGAGAGAGGGAGACGGAGAGACGGGGAGAGAGAGGGAGATGGGGAGACAGAGGGAGACGGAGAGACGGGGAGAGAGAGGGAGACGGGGAGAGAGAGGGAGACGGGGAGGGAGAGGGAGACGGGGACGGGGAGGGAGACGGAGACGGGAGTGAGAGGGAGAGGGAGACGGGGAGGGAGACGGGGAGGGAGAGGGAGACGGGGAGGGAGACGGGGAGGGAGAGGGAGACGGGGAGACAGGGAGGGAGACAGGGGAGGGAGACAGGGAGGGAGAGGGAGACGGGGAGACAGGGAGGGAGACAGGGAGGGAGACAGGGAAGGAGACAGGGAGGGAGAGGGAGACAGGGAGGGACAGGGAGACAGGGAGGGAGACAGAGGGTGAGGGAGACACACACACACCCACTGACACCCACACCCACACTGATACACACACACACACTGGTACACACACACACTGGTACACACACACAAAATGGTACACACACACACACACTGGTACACACACACACACACACTGGTACACACACACACACCCACTGGTACACACACACACACACTGGTACACACACACACACACTGGTACACACACACACTGGTACACACACACTGGTACACACACACACACACACACACACACTGGTACACACACACACTGGTACACACAGATACACACACACACACTGATACACACACTGATATACACACAC
>CM071571.1:14978494-15228213 GCA_036426205.1 Ascaphus truei
TACCACACTGGATACCCACACACCGTACAGACACCGAGAACACACACACACACTGGTACACCAGTCTACACATCACACCGACGATTCACACACAGACTGATACACACACACGACTGATACACCAAACACACCACACACACCACATACACATACACACATACACATACCAAACAGATACAACACACACACAGTGGATACAGACGAGGCAGCCCGAGCAGGCGACTCCTCCCTCGCCTCCCCCTGCACCCCCCAGCGCCCATGCTCCCGCACCAAGGGGGAGGTGGAGTAGGAGCGCTGGGGACAGAGGTGAGCACACACTGCCGCTTCCACCCCAGCGCCAGCCTATCACCGCACCCGTGGCGGGCAGGCCACGGGTTCCCGGGCAGAATCTGGGGGACACGCGCGCAGCCACCACTCCCGCCCCACGCACCATGGGTACCGTGGGGGGGGGGGAGAATGGAGCGCCAAGGACATCAAAAGTCGAAAAACCCACCTCCTATCACCCCGGCGGGCAGGGGGGATACACTGCGCAGCCGACAGAGGAGCCAGAGTCGGCAGACGACACACACACCATGTGTGCTTCTGCAGAAGGAGCAGAAGTCCCGC
Source organism: Ascaphus truei (assembly GCA_036426205.1). NCBI lineage: Eukaryota > Metazoa > Chordata > Amphibia > Anura > Ascaphidae > Ascaphus > Ascaphus truei. The sequence goes on from CM071571.1 coordinate 14,979,101, forward strand.
CCCCGTGCACCCTCTGACCTGCATGCCAATCCCGCTGGCCCGCCGGCATGCTGAGTCCCGCCCCGCCTCACCGCATTCATTCAACATGGAAAAAATAAAAAACTTACCTCTCTCGCACGCATCCTCCTCACGCCGCCTCGCCGCATACCGGGACCACAGGCCAAACCCGGGACAAATCCGGGACAAGACATGTAACCGGGACAGGACACAAAAAAACGGGACTGTCCCCAAAATGGGGACAATGTGTCACCACTAAAATTTTGGGGGAAACACTGTGGTGTGATTTTCATATCCCTCCTGGGGGAAAACCTACTACATGGTATTTAAGTGGCAGTTCAACAGCAGATCAATGTGTGAATCTAGGTTTATTTCTGTTTAATTCCCTTTATATTTATCACTGTCCGACACTATGTAGTGTATGTAATTGTGTGATTTTTTTTCTGTAACAAGAACTGTACACCCTTTTGATTAAGTTTTAATAATAAATAAATAAGTACTGTCTCAGAGCCCTAAATAACCCATTACCTTTGAAGGGATTACCATATTTTTCTGACACTTTTCACTATCCCGTTTTTTCTAAATGAGTAGGGTTTGTAAATTGCATATTTTTCAGGTGTCAGCATAATTTAGGGTGTCACAATTTTGGGGTGTGGTTTTTTTTTCAGTTCCCCTGTGGGGAAGCGAGTAGGACAACTAAGCACTATTTTGTTGTAAACCTGTCACCACACGCTAGCGTGCATTTGACAATATTTTTTAGTCACACACAGCACTGTCCCATACACACACACACACACACACACACACACACACACACACACACACACACACACACACACACACACACACACACACACACACACACACACACACACACACACACACACACACACACTGGTACACACACACACTGGTACACACAGATACACACACACACACTGATACACACACTGATATACACACACTGATACACACACACACTGGTACACACACACACACACACTGGTACACACAGATACACACACAGACTGATACACACACAGACTGATACACACACACAGACTGATACACACACACACACACACACATACACATACACACATACACATACACATACAGATACACACACACACAGTGGAGTACAGACAGAGGCAGCCACGAGCAGGCGACTCCCCGCCTCCCCCTGCACCCACCCCAGCGCCCATCTCCCGCACCAAGGGGGAGGGGGAGTAGGAGCGCTGGGACGCAGAGGTGGAAACTGCCGCCCACCCCAGGCGGCCAGCCTATCACCCCGGGCGGGCAGCCACGGGTTCCCGGGGCAGAATGGGGGGACACCGCGCAGCCACCACTGCCCGCCCACGCACCATGGGGACCGGGGGGGGGGGGGAGAAGGGAGCGCCAGGACAGGAGGCAAAGTCGCAAAAACCCACCTCCTATCACCCCGGGCGGGCAGAGGGGGGGAGACACTGCGCAGCCGACAGAGGAGCCAGGAGCGGGCAGAGACACACACACCATGTGTGCTCTGCAGAAGGAAGCAGAAGTCCCGCCCCCGGCACCCTCTGACCTGCAGCCAATCCCCTGCGGCCCGGCCGGCATGCTGAGTCCCGCCCCCCGGCAACCATTCATTCAACATGGAAAAAAACTTACCTGCTCTCGCACGGCATCCTCCTCACCGCCGCCTCGCCGCATACCGGGACCAGGGCCAAAACCCGGGACAAATCCGGGACAGACAGGGAACCGGGACAGGACACAAAAAAACGGGACTGTCCCGGCAAAAGGGGGACAAATGGTCACCCTAAAATTTTGGGGGAAACACTGTGTGTGATTTTCATATCCACCTCCCATGGGGGAAAACCTACTACATGGTATTTAAGGTGCATGTTCACAGCAGATCAATGGGTGAAGTCTAGGTTTTTCTGTTTAATTCCCTTTATATTTATAACTGTCCGACACTATGTAGTGTATGTAATTGTGTGATTTTTTTTTCTGTAACAAGAACTGTAACACCCTTTTGTTAAGTTAAATATAAAATATAATAAGTACTGTCTCAGAGCCCTAAATGAACCCATTACCTTTGAAGGGATTACCATAGTTTTCTGACACTTTTCACTATCCCGTTTTTTCTAAATTGGGAGTTTGTTAAATTGCATATTTTTCAGGTGTCAGCATAATTTAGGGTGTCACAATTTTGGGGTGTGAGTGTTTTTTTTCAGTGCCCTGTGGGGAAGCGAGTAGGACAACTAAGCACTATTTTGTTGTAAACCTGTCACACACACGCTAAGCGTGCATGTGACAATATATTTTAGTCACACACAGCACTGTCCATATGTGGCAGGTTAAGAGCACTTTGGAACTGCTGACAATGCATTAAATACATTAAAGCAGCCGTCCGTACTGATTGCCACGTGTTCTTCTCTTTTATTGTTACTTGCTTTGAGATCTCTCCTTGGCCTTTGTAACGCTGGTTTTATTTTTAACATCTGATGCTCCGCTCAGGAGATATAGTGTTTGAAATATTACGTGTCCGGGAAATTAATATGGAGCCTTCCCCAAAGCCCAGTGTAGTCTATAGTAACCTCAGAAGCTAGAGATGAATACAATCATGATTTCTAACACTACAAAAAAATATATCAAAAGCAGAACTTGCTAAGGGGGAAGATACTAAGATTAGGACTAAGACCAATGTGCACGTTACCTAACACCCCCTAACATCCCCACCCTCAAACCATAATGGGATCAGCTGTGCGGCTGGACCATACTCCACCCTTGTGTATACCCCATCCCACAATAAGTTGCGCCCTTACCTTTTGTGTCCCTCATTCCCTCTAGAATGTAAGCTCTCAGGATCAGGGCCCTCATTACCTCCCTGTATCTGGGTGCGCTTGTTTGTCCTTATGTATGTGTGTTTGTAATGCTGTTTATGTAATGATCAAACATCTGTACCCCCCCTTGTGCCGCGCTGCGCAATATGTTAGCGCTTTACAAGTAGACACTAATAATATTAATTATTATATGATTTAGGCCGCGTACATAGTGTATGCGGGCACGCGCGCGAGTTTTCGTGCGGCGTCACGCTCGCCTGTAGCAGGAAAGATTTCTGTCCAGGGAGGCGTGTCGGGGGTGCGGCCGTGACATCACAGAGCTGGTTCGCCCTCACTGGGCGAACCGCTCACGTGACCCGGCCGTCACGCGGCAAAGACAAACAAGTTTGTCTCGCCACGCATCGGCCGCCTCAGCGCTCACGTGCACGCACTGTGCACATGCGCATTGGCCTCCATTCGTTTAAATTTCACGCGGGCGACATCGCTCGCACCATCAGAACCACTATGGCCGCTGCCTTAAACTCATATACAGATGCAGCGGACGTTATTTTAACAAATCACGCGGTGTATACCTCGGAATACCCATGTCAAGGCGCGGGATTACTTCCAACCGTACCGCCTTAAGACGCGAGTGCATAAAATGGCATTTTAGTGTTCTGGCTTTTAAACACCTGAAATTGGCACAGTAGCACAGTGCTGTACACATTACAATTCACTCATTTCATTGCATATAATTGCACACAATCCATAAAATTCAAACAAAGCAACCGCGATAAGCGCGTGTGCCTGGGGCGATTGGCCGCATTCATTACGCGTGGAGTACAGCAGCGCACACGAAAACGGTGCCGTGATGCCTTAAAATAACGTCCACTGCATCTGTAGGCTTCTGAGGGTTATTGCTGCTTTAAGCACAGTGGAATCTGGTATTACATACAATATGGGATGGACAAGCTACTCCGATCCTCTTTGTTCCAGGACTACTTTTATAAGGTGTTGTGAAACCTCTTGAGATTTGCTGTGTCATTTAAACCAAGCCCTGGGGGACAAGGACAGAGCAGTGTGACATATTGGGCGGGATCTGCAATCCCTGGCTCAATTGTTGCTATTCTTGTTGTTGTCTATTATTCTGAGGATGTCACTATCTCCCTTTCCGCTGGGTAGTTTGACAATTATTGTTTTGATACAAATAACCAAAGCTTTAAAAAAAAAAAAAAAAAAACACAACAACAAAAAGCGCACTAACTAAATCCCGGCAAATCAGGTTTCCTTTATTACAATACATTAATTTCCCTGGTTATTTTGTTTCTTAAACGTTCTACAGAATAGAAGCAAAGGGTCTAGCTGAGAAATGATCATGGAAAATTAACCGTAACCCCTAGATTTCCACAGTCTGAACAGTATGTGCTATGGCGAGGCCTGCGCCCGTCCTCCCTTAGTACACAATTATAGGACCCCTTTTATAAAACCAGACTTGTATGTATGAATGTTTGTCTTTTTATATAGCATGATAGGGATCCAAGGCACTACGGATTTTAGAAAATGTATTTATCAAGACAATGGGCCTCATGCAGAGAGCAGCGAGGCGCTGTATATCGCCAGGCTGCAGGGACATTTTTCAACAGAAATGCATGAAATGGCGCGAAAGAGGGGAAAAGAGAGGAAAGCGCCAATTTTTTTTTGTTTTAAAAACGCGCCGCGCGGTTGGCGCGAACCTACATTTCATCTGTATTTCAAACCGCCGTATGCAGGAAGGGCCGAACATCTTTTCCCGGCTCATGTCGCCAAAAACATGGAGAGATGTTCTGTAAGTATGCACGCCAACAAAAGTTGGCAAGAAAGTGCATGTGAGCGGCGATAGGGAACATAACCAGCAATATCCGGTTTTGTCAAAGCAGTTTTCTACCGCGCTAATCACGCGGTTTTCAACTCTACATATTCCTGCATGGTGATATTGCCACTTATCCTTCCTTCCTGCATATGGAGATACATTCGCGCCATTATATGGCAAAGTGTTTCAAATCTCCAATTTTTTTAACCGTTGCTCTCTGCATAGGCCCCTAAGCACTGGTGCTTAGTCTTGATAAATACATTTTCTAAAATCCGAAGTGCCTGGGATCCCTTTCATGCCTTAGTCTAGCATTTTTTTTGACAGAGTTTCCCTGACCCGGGAGCCCCGGTGGTAATCGCAAGTATTTTGCTTTATTTATGTTGATTAGGTGTGCAGTACTGTTAACTTTTTTTTTATTTATATAGCGCCATTAATGTACATAGCAGTAATACATGTGGCAATCATATAAATATCAAATAATACAAATAACAGATCATGGGGAGAAGCGCTTCAGACATAAAAGTAACATTTAGGAAAAGGAGTCCCTGCTCCGAAGAGCTTACAATCTAATTGTGTATATATTAACCAGTGCATTATGACTCTTGGGCATCCTTAACCCGGCGTCCCTTACTCTTAAAAGAAAACTCTATGTACTTAACTATATATATATATATATATATATATATATATATATATATATATATATATATATATATATATATATACATGCAATACACAATAAATGAGGACGCTGCACTATTGTCTCTTATATTAGTCCAAGTGTCCACTTTGGCTAATGTTATTGCCAGCACTGTGCTGGAGCTCTTATCTCAAAATGGTGTGTAGTCACGTTGCATGCCTGTTAAGGGTTAAACATTTGTGAGGCGTGTGTGTTACACAAAGGATGCTCTAAAGTTGTGGGAAAAGGCCTCCCGGCTGTCTGTTACCCGGTGGCGCTTTAACAGCCTGGCGAATATCTGAATCTCTTTTGCTGTGGACTCTACTCTCTCTTTCTCTGTGTGTACGGGATGTGTTTCTGCTGCTGTCTCTCAGTTCCTCTCCTTAATTAGCAATCTCCTCTTTCACTTTCGTGAGTGTCAGGCTGTCTCCCTTAAGCCCCCTCTCATGTTCACCCTCCTTCCTCTTTCGAATCGCAGCGCCAAATGACGCCTTGGGCGGCACCAACGTGACGTCACATGGAGTCTCGTCATGGCGTCAAATGACGACATGACCTCGCGTTACCATGGTAACGCAACGCCGTGCGACATCACCTTGGTGATGTCCGCGGCGATTCATAACGAGAAGGAGGGCGGCAGCAAGGCGGCAACCACCACAGCTAAGTGTCTAGGCCGCAGGCCTGCACAACTCCAGTCCTCGAGGGCCGCAAACAGGCCAGGTTTTTAGGATATCCCTACTTCAGCACAGCTGGCTCAATTAGTGGCTCAGTATGAATGAGCCAATAATTAAGCCAGCTGTGCTGAAGTAGGGATATCCTGAAAACCTGGCCTGTTTGCGGCCCTCGAGGACTGGAGTTGTGCAGGCCTGGCTCTAGGGCCTTGTGTAGTTTGCATATGCCACCGTTTATAGAATAATAATATAGATGTGATGCAGTGTCGGACTTACACATAAGCTAACTAAGCTACAGCCCAGGGGCTCACAATATGAGGGGCCTCAAACAAAGAAAACAAATGATGCATTTCAAATGTTAAAATCAGATGCTAAATAAAGAAGATAGGGGGGGAAAGAAGATTCTCTATAAATATGGACAACTTCAATCAAATACGACCCTAGGCATCATGTGCATCCACTGACAAACTTCGTAGCTTCTCATTTGAAGACATCATCAATGACTTTGCTCTCCGAAAATCACGACAGAAAATGTTTTAGTATTAAAATGAATGTCATGCGCAAACACTGTTCCTTTTAGCTTTACAGCGTTATCTTTGTATATAACAATGCTGGTATAATTCTGGTATAATGCTGTCATTCGTTTCAGTTTCATGTTTACATTTTCAATGGTCCCTTCAGCCAGAATAATCTATTTCTAGTTCAAGGTTCATTTTTTTTTTTTACATGTTATTTTGTTTCCCCCTTTAATATGTGCATCAATACAATCCACACAATGATAAGTAATTAGCTAAGTTGCCGATGTATCCGTTCTCCTGTGATGGATCAGCGAAGATTTGGCTCGGGGGTTCACTAAATGGCTGCCAGTGCAGCAGAAGAGGGCCAAAGATGTAAAGTTCTGTGGGGAAGATCATGTGACCAGGCAGTCACTAGATACAATTGGTGCACTGCTAGAGAGAGGGCCTGGCTCAAAAAGGGGTGTGCCAGAGCCTGTTTCAGAAGAGGATGGGGAAGTGACTTTGTAAATGGTTGCTATAGAAATAAAAATTTCTTGTTACATTATAATACATGAAAAATGTCATTCAGAGTTGTTTAAAAAAAAATATATATATATATATACACACACATGTAGGATTTTGCTTGGTCTGCAGCTTGACATAGCTTAGTGCCTCAGAATGTCAAAGTCTGGTCCTGATGTGATGTCACTACCCAGATGCCTCACAATGCTGAACAGCTTTATGATGTCACCAGTGAATAGGCATGGTATCTCACCAGTTGTGTGCATCATGATGTCACGAGTGACGTCTGCACTCATTGTGTTGCTAGTATTCCAGTTGGCGCTTGGAACATGTCATGTCTGTTGACCTCTTTTCTCCCACAGGGAACAATCAACACATTACTTTGCAGGCTGTTATATTACTGTGCAACAAATTGCTCTCTTTCTGGCAGTAAAGTGGTTAACTGTGGGGTGAATATACCATGGTACGGATAACCACTCCTTGATTTATTTACAAACCTGCCACTTCACATTTATCCTATAAACAGGGTCTCACATGTTTGTCCTAAATGCCCAAGTATTTCACATGCCAGATTTAAATCTATATGTATAATGTTGTTTATATAGCACCAACAGTGTACCTAACGCTTTGCAACATTACAATACCTGGTAAATAAATGACAAACAATGAGGATAAATGCAACTGATAAATGACAACATTAGTCAAAGGGAGGCCCTGCCCCAAAGAGCTTACAATCAAAGCTTTAACATTATTATATATTTCTCTATACATTTCTTTTCATTGAGTTTCACAGGAGGAGATCAAGGAAACCTGGACTGAGACCACATGCAGAAAAGTTTTGTAATGCAAAATAATTAAATAAATGTAAAAAAAAAACCGGAGAATACATTTGGGAAAATGTCCACAAATCAAGTTAAAAAAAAAGTTTGATTTTTTTTAAAAATTATTATTATTATTATTTAACCACTAGTTTATTATTATTTAACCCCTAGTTTATTTATTATTATTTAACCCCTAGTTTATTTATTTTCATTGAATTTCAAACAATGCCTTTGACTAAACCTTTTGCATTTAAAGAGACCCAGCAAGAACTAGCAGACCTCTGCGGCAGCGATAGGGTTAACACCCGCCGTGCACATGTAATTGAAGATGAGAGATCCATTCCTGCTGCAAACGCGTGACGAGACAACCCCCCCAACCAACCAGCGCGGCCTCCGCCCACCTCTCGGCCAATGGGAGCGCTTGGAACTTTGCCCTGGGAGTGAAGGCGAGCGCGCGCGCTCTTGCTAGTTGCTGGTCTCGTGCAGTTTGCAGCGGATTCCCTGTTGCGTTTGATCCTTTGACAAAGATGGGACCCACCTCTGTGAAGCTCAACACCGGCGCTCAGATGCCCATCCTGGGGCTGGGCACGTGGAAGGTGAGTGCGTGAGGTTTTGCACGGCCTCAAACATTCCCCGTGCACGGTAATTGGCAAGTTCTGGGTGACTTTTCTCATACCTCATATAAAACAATGAGGGGTTAAGAGCCACGCTGCACAGCTGGGGATATAAAAAAAATCTCCATCTATCTCCCCCTCCATGTGTGTAAAATGCACCCACATCCATGAAATGATCACTCTTGTTGCTGGGTGCAGGGCAAGAGAGGCTGGTCACCTCCCAATGCCAGCCGAAAATCTTCATAAAGAGAACCCCCTCTTAATTGAAACAATCCTTTGGATATGTAGCAATAATAAGGGCTTCCCTGTCCTAGGGGGACAGACAAAAGTCTCAGTGCTGCAAAGTGACATTGCAGCATAATCACAGCTTTAACCCTTCATATACATTGCCCCCCACCCATTGCAGTTATGTTGATAATTTGGGTGCTGGTTTGTCTGGCAGCTCACATTGTGACACACTATTATTTCCGCTATCTAGTAATGTGACATCCGACAAGATCCTCGAAAACATGGGCAGTTTCCTAGAGGACGGTGTGGGTCATTTCCTAACGTTTTCCAGCCGCAAAAGTATATCAAAAGAAAAATCTCCCATTTGCTTCTAATGGAATTTCTGTTCTTTGGATATGGCTCTGTATTTTGCACTGGTTTTGGAAAAAAAACCCCATTGTGTTTCTGTGAATTGGCATTTATCAACCTAAGGCTGTGTCCATACAGGGGCAGACCGCTCGGACGCATCCGCACGCTGAGCGAGCAGAGCGCCTAAAGGCAGTGATCGTGTCTATATGGCGTGCGTGCGATGCGCATGAAATCAGTCAAAACTTATCTCACGCGATAGGGCGGTCACGTGAGCGGTTCGCCCACTGAGGGCGAACCAGCTCTGTGATGTCACTGGCCTGCCCATAGACATGCCCCCGGACGGCGCGCGTGCTGAGGCCGGGGAAAGCACCCGCTTTCCCTCTGCCTCTGTGAGCATCCGCACGGCTGCAGTGTCTATAGACGCAACCTTAGGGCTGTTCTATAGTGTGCGCGCTTGCTGCGTCGTGCGTGCGCAGCATTTATAGTTGGCTGAGGTTAGTCAGCCATTCTATAAATGCGTGGAACCGGCCGACAGGGGCAAAGATGAGGAAAATAATGAATTTGTGCCGCTGAAGTGTGTGTGTGTGTGTGTGTGTGTGTGTGTGTGTGTGTGTCAATAAGTGCACAAATAAAAATAAAAAATAATTTGTCAAATGTATCCCCCCCTTTTTTTTTTTTATTTTTTTTTTTTTTTTTTTAGAATCTTATTTAAGTAATTATTCACTCACACAATCTACAGGTAGTCCTCGCTATCCACCGCTTTACAAATATTTTTTTTTTTACCATTATAGAAAGGCTGATTAACCTCAGCCAACTAAAACTGCCACGCGCACGCAGTAAAGAACAGCCCCTATTCTGAAGTTTTCTTCCCTGTTTCCTGAGCTCATTGATCCATTCTGATTTACCAAAGAACAAAACGTGTATTTGTTTTTTTTTTGTTTTTTTTTAAATGGGGATATTTACCTGCCTCTGCAAATGAAGACGAAGAGTTGTAAATCTTTATAGTAGTTTAGTTACACCACTTTTTTTTTGTCTGTCACCTCCAGAGAACGTTTTAGGATTTCACTTTTTCATAAGTGTTGCTCGATATAATTTTTTTTTGGTGTGTGTAATGAGCTTTATTGGATTACTATTAGGTCAGTTTTTTTTCGTGTATGTGAACCCCTTAGTATATTTCATATTTCAAACCTACAATGTTATATCTTAATCCATGGCTGCGTCCCCACTGACCGCGCTCATGCTTGAGTGGTGACGTCACCAGCTCTCCAAGCATGAGCTCCGGGTGTCCTGTCTATTTTGCAAGGGCGCTATGGGGGAATGGGGTCTTGTTCAGTCTCCTTTTTTTTTTTTTTTGGTCCTGCCAAGCTTGGGATAGCGCGGGGACGGGACAATTTATAAATTGCAGAAACTAAACTCGGCAAGCTCTGCACGCTCAGCACTAGCATGGACGCAGTCCTAGTAATACAGATAGTCCTATTAATAGATATCCTGATCAAACAAATGACACAAACATACATTTAAACATTTACTGACCAATAATTCAACCTTTAATATTCGTGTGTTTAAAAAAAAATAAAAATAAAGTTGTGAACCTTTGTACCTGGTGGCACCTTCTTGAGCAGAAATGACTTAAACTAAGCATTTCCTGTAACTGCTGGTCAGTCTCACATCGAATTTTTTTTTTTTTTTTTTTTTTTGAGGCATTTTGGTCCATGCCTCCTTAAACTGTTTCAACTTGGTGACATTTGATTGCTTCCTTGCATGGACAACTCACTTCGGGTTCTGCCACAACATTTCAATGTGGTTTGGAGTTTGACCAGGCCATTCTAAAACATAAAATGTATTCTTCTTTAAGCTGTTCTTTTGTAGATCTGCTTGTATGTTTAGAATCATTGTCTTGCTGCATGACCCACTTCAGCTCACGAACGAATGGCCTGACATTCTCCTCTAGAATCTTCTGATACAATGCAGAATTCATGGTTGTGTCTGACGGCAAGCCATCCAGGTCCTGAGGCAGCAAAGCAACCCCATACCATCACACGCCCATGACCATGCTTGACGGTTGGAATTAGGTTTTTCTGTTTGAATGCAATGTTTGCAAAAACCAAACATAACGTTTCGCATTGAGGCCAAAAAGTTATACATTTGACTTGTTTGTCCAGAGAACATTGTTCCAGAAGTCTTGTGAATCATCTATGTGCTCTTTGGTGAACTTCAGACAGGTAGCAATGTGTTCTTTTTAGAGAGCTATAGTTTCCTCCTGGCTATCCTTCCATGAACACCATTCTTCAGTCTTTTTCTGATAGTTGAGTCATGAACCCTCGCATTTGCCAAGGTGAGCGTTGCCTGCAGATCTTTGGTTGTTACTCTGGGCTTTGTAACTTCCTGGATGATTTTCTGGTTTGTTCTTGGAGAGATCTCGGTAGGACGACCGCTCCTGGGTAGAGTGACTGGTCTTGAACTTTCTCCATTTTTTTTAGACTGTCTGGTGGATTGGTGAAGCCCTAAATCCTTAAAAAGGGTTTTGTATCCCTTTCTAGACCGATGAGCGTCAATAACTGATTTTTCTGAGGTCCTACGGAATTTTTATTTTTGCTTGTGGCATGACCTGTTTCCACACACCTGTATGGTGAAGACCAAACTCACAAAGTTTTGGCTTTAGTGTGGGATCTAACTTCTTATTTAAACAACTGATTCTAATTATCCCCTTTAATTTCGCTGATAAATCCAGGGTTTCACTTTTGCACATACCGTGACTCTTAATCACTCATTGTTTGTCTAATTCCTAAATTTGTTTCAAAAGACGTGGAACTGGTTAATATAAACCTTATTCGAAATTTAAGAAAACTTTCTTGAATCAAAAGCAGTCTTATCATGAAACACTGTAATTTCCTGTTCACTGTGGCAGTGGGCACCGTAGGGTTAACTCTATCCTTAGCTGAGTAGGACAGGAAATTGAATTCTGCAGGTAGTCTTTTTCCTGCCCTACAGCTAGGAGTAGAGGTTTATTATATTTATCTATCTATCTCTCACCGAACTGTTAAGTTACTGCAGTCAAACCAGGGGGTTCTCAGCCTCTCTTCCCTGAAGCTTCATCAACGCACCGTGGGTGGTAGCAAAACGGAGGCTCGTGCATCCATGCAGAACCGCGGATGCGTCATGGAACGCGGCTGGCAGATAGCAAGGCTGTAGAGCAGGCCTGCACAACGGACCGCATGCGGCCCGCCTGGCCCCTATGTGCAGCCCGCGATGACTGGCCGGGCGCCAGTTAATTAAATAAATTAAATAAAAAAAGGTTTAAAAAAATGGCGGAGATTCATCCCTTCTCCCTCCCAGCACCCTCCCTCTCCGCCCTCGGGTTTTGCGGTGCGCGGGGGCAGCAGCAGCAGCAGCATGAGGAGGATGCGTCAGCCGTGTGTTTTTTTTTCTTCAATAGCAGGGGGTGGGGCTTAGTACCAGGGAGAGAGGATGTGCTGAGCTGATCTAAGATAGGTGGGGGGTGTGAGAGAAAAACGGGCTGGTGGGGGGGTGGGTGTTAAAAACAGGCTGAGGGGGGGCTGGCCTGCTGACATGTGAGGGGGGGCTGGCCTGCTGACATGTGAGGGGGGGCTGGCCGTCGACATGTTGAGGGGGGGCTGGCCTGCTGACTGTGAGGGGGGGCGGGCCTGCTGACGTGTTGAGGGGGGGCTGGCCTGCTGACGTGTTGAGGGGGGGCTGGCTGCTGACGTGTGAGGGGGGGTGGCTGATGGACGGTGAGGGGGGCCTGGGCTGCTGACGTGTGAGGGGGGGCTGGGTGGACGTGTGAGGGGGGGCTGGGCTGCTGACGTGTGAGGGGGGGCTGGGCTGCTGACGTGTGAGGGGGGGGCTGGCTGCTGACGTGTGAGGGGGGCTGGGTGCTGAGTGTGGGGGGGCTGGGCGCTGAGCTGTGAGTTGGGGGGGGGGGGGGGGGGGGAGTGATGTGAGGTGCAGGGGGGGGAGAGTGATGTGAGGTGCAGGGGGGGGAGTGATGTGAGGTGCAAGGGGGGGGGAGTGATGTGAGGTGAGGGGGGGGAGTGATGTGAGGAAGGGGGGGGAGGTGTGATGTGAGGTGCAGGGGGGAGAGTGATGGTGAGGTGCAGGGGGGGGGAGAGTTGTGCAAGGTGAGGGGGGGGAGAGTGTTGCAAGGGTGCAGGGGGGGGGAGAGTGAGGAGGGTTGCAAGGTGCAGGGGGGGGGAGAGAGAGTGTTGCAAGGTGCAGGGGGGGAGAGAGAGTGTTGCAAGGTGCAGGGGAGGGGAGAGTTGCGAGGTGCAGGGGAGGGGAGAGTGTTGCGAGGTGCAGGGGAAGGGGAGAGTGTTGCGAGGTGCAGGGGAGGGGAGTGTCGAGGTGCGGGAAGGAGAGTGTTGCGAGGTGCAGGGGAGGGGAGAGTGTTGCGAGGTGCAGGGGAGGGGAGAGTGTTGCGAGGTGCAGGGGAGGGGAGAGTGTTGCGAGGTGCAGGGGAGGGGAGAGTGTTGCGAGGTGCAGGGAGGGGAGAGTGTTGCGAGGTGCAGGGGAGGGGAGAGTGTTGCGAGGTGCAGGGGAGGGGAGATGTTGCGAGGTTGCAGGGAGGAGAGTGTTGCGAGTGCAGGGGGGGGATAGAGTGATGTGAGGTGCAGGGGGGGGGATAGAGTGATGTTGAGGTGCAGGGGGGGGGGGTGTCATATTGAGGGAAGAGAGACATGGGGGGGGATGCTGACATGGGAGGCTGACTTGTGGTGGGGGATGCTGACATGGAATGGGCTGGGGGAATGTGAAGGGGGGTATTGTATGTTTGATGTGGAGGGGGGTATTGTGTGGGTGAGGGGGAGAGATGGGGGTATGAGATAGATGGGGAGTATCGTAAAGATTGATAGTGAGGGTTCTGGGGGAGATATGATGATGATGATGATGAGGTGCTGGAGGAGAGATGATGATGATGATTTAACCCGTGCGGCCCAAATTTTTTTTTTCCTTGGAGCAGTTCGGCCCTTCTCACTTTACGAGTTGGGCAGGCCTGCTGTAGAGCATATCAGCGGCTCGGTTAATATTTACCGCAGAGGTGTCTTAGAACACAGCGAAGTGGGTGAGACAGACCGGCAAGGCGTCCCTTGTAAGTACATGGCACGTTCGACCGTGCGTTACGATACCACAGACAGGCGTGTGCGTGAGACAAGCGCTCTGATTGGGCAGGCCGACGACAGAGCAACGACACACCAGTGCTGTGTTAAGGTCTCCTGGAAACAGCCGCAGCATAGAACGCTCGGCAGACAGGAGAAATCAGCTGCAAGAAGTTTGGAAGCTGGGGGAAGTAAAGGGTCGCTTACAAAAACTAGGTGAGTCCGTAGTTTAGTAGAGCGGAAGAAAGTGAAAGCGTTACTATCATGGAACTGAAATGAATATTTTTTTCAGCGTAATGCTATGGTTATACAACCGGAAAAACTCAGAAATCAGATTATTTGGAAACAGGCAGAGAAAATAGATCAATATACAGTACCGACACACTTTATTGCAGTGTGGTCGGTACCGCAAGCCGGGAGATTTCCCGGCTTGCTAGTGGCCGCCCCTCGCGGTCACGCGTCTTCGGGAGCCTGCGCCCCCTGCACGCGCGTCCAGGGCTCCCCGAGGGAGCCCTGGTGTCCCGCGATCTGCGGGACGGCGGCAGGGGGTTCCGGGGGACCCGGCGGACCCGGCAGCGGTAGGGAGAGCGCCCCGATCGGAGGGCGCTCTTCCGCTGCTTCGGCGCGCGCCCGTCACACTCGGGCGCGCGCCAGGCTACTGCTGCGGCCAAGAACGGGCAAATGCTCGAATAAACTTGGCCGCAGCAGTACGTTCTCTCCTGGTCTTTTTTGACCTATTGTGTGCATCATACGTGTACAAGTAAATTTGATTTTTGCTGAACCTCTCACTAGTACATTCATTCTTCTGAGTGCTGGGAACCTTTGTGTTCTATTTATCCTGAAAGTGTTTTACAGGCCTAGGTAATAAAGGTTCCTCAGGACCCGAGGATGACAAGGATCTATTCCAAGATCTTTTTGGTGGAAAAAGAGTTAGGAGGTTGCAGAGCAGTATTGGATCTAAGAACCGTAAATGCCTACTTGCAGGTAAGAAAGTTCAAAATGATTTCACTAAACATCATCCAAGACGTAAAACTAAACGATTGGAAGATATCAATAGATCTAAAAGATGATATTTACACATCCCGATAGCAAAGATACATCAAAGATTCCTCTGATTTTTGCAATAAATCAGGAACACTACCAATATACGGCGCTGCCGTTTGGACTAACAACATCACCCAGAACGTTTACAAAGGTATTAGCCCAGTTGATAGCAGAATTAAGAAAACTGGGCGTAGAAATGTATCCATATCTAGACGATATTCTGATAAAACTGCTACAAGACAGAAACAGTCTTGTCTTTTCTAGAACAAAATGGCTGGGTCATAAACGTCGACAAAAGCCAACTAGTGCCAACACCGTCTTTAAAATTCTTGGGAAATTGGTAGAATTTCACACGGCAGAAGGAGAGGTGCGATTACCATACTCGAGGATCCACGACAATGGAGTCCAGACCAGAACGCTCAGAACAGCGAACATCTCTTCAGCAGCAGACTGTATGAGGCTCCTGGGAAAATGTATATCGATGCTAAATGTAGTAAAATGGGCAGGTCTACATGAGACCATTACAACCATTTCTTACAGCCGTGGAACAGAGATTCCAGGGATGTAAAACAAGAAATATACATATACCCACACACAAAGAACTAAGATGGTGGGAAAATGCCCAAAACCTATTAAAAGGACATGCGTTACACCAGGTACAATGGGCAACGATCAACACAGACGCAAGCAGCGCAGGTTGGGGAGACCTACTGGTAGTTGGACAACCAAAGAACAGCAGTTACCATCAAACCTGCTGGAGCTCGAGGCCGTGCAGAAAGCACTGGAAGCATTGCAAAGCAGGTAAAGGATGGAAATATACAACTAAGATCCGACAACAGGGCCGTGGTAAAATATATCAATATCTCTATCCATCCAATCAAGGAGGAACAAGGAGCAATAGACGGATAAAGCTAACATCAGAGCTTCTATCATGGGCAGAAGGCTATGTTACAGATATAACAGCCATACATATACCAGGGCCTGAGAATATAACAGCAGATTTTCTCAGTCGCAACATAATTCACCCGGGAGAATGGTCATTAGACAACCAAGTATTCTGCAAATTGGTAAAACGTTTGGGGCAACCAGAAAAAGATCTGATGGCTACTCTCCAAAACAGGTGGAAAATTATTGTGCAATTCACTTTCATCCCAGTGCAAGGCACACAGATGCCCTCAGTTTCAAGTGCCAGTTCAAACTGGCATATTTGGTTTCCTCCAATTCCTCGCATTACAAAGATAGTGAGGAAGATCAGGAGAGATGATAATAATAATAACCTGTTCTTGTATAGTGCTGCTAGTTATACGCAGTGCTTAACAGAGACATTTTGCAGGCACAGGTCCCTGCCCCCGTGGAGCTTACAATCTTTGTTTTTGGTGCCAGAGGCACAGGGAGATAAAGTGACTTGCCCAAGGTCACAAGGAGCCAACACCAGGAATTGAACCAGGCTCCCCTGCTTCAAACACAATGTCAATCAGTGTCTTTACTCACTGAGCCACTCCTTCTCCTTCAGATCAAGCAGAGGGGAAACTGGTGCTACCATATGGGCTGCGGAGACCATGGTTTGCCCATCTCAAATATGGCAGTAGACACACCATGGCATCTACCAAATGTCCAGGGACTGGTACAACAAGGACCAGTATATCACCCAGAGCCTAAACAATTGGCCTTGGAGATTAAGTGGATAGTCTTAAGAAAAAAAGGGATGTTCAGATTGAACACTAAAAACCCTGTTGGAAGCAAGAAAGAAATCAACCTCAACAGTATACTACTGAAATGTGGTTATGCGTCAGACTGGCTTTTTTATTTTTATTTTTTCTTCTCCCTAAATAATACTGCTGGGGTATGTCCCTACGGTGCCCACTGCCAGGGTTAACAGGAAAGGAGAAAATGTAACCAACTTGCCGTAATTTTCTTTTCCTGGAACCATGGCAGTGGGCAGTTACCCTCCCTATGTATGCCTAAAAAAATATAATATAGATTATATTATATTTTTTTCAGCTATGGGAGAATCCAAAGACTACCTGCAGGTAGTGGGAGGGGCCTTTTATGGCCTAACTGAAAGAATTCAATTTCCTGTCCTCCACTAAGGATAGTTAACCCTATGGTGCCCACTGCCATAGTTCCAGGAAAAGAAAATTACAATAAGTTGGTTAGATTTGATCCTTTCTGTACTATTCCCAAACTATTTGGTATTAATACTAAACAAGTTGTATACAAATGGTCACATACGGTTTATATAAAATGTTATACAAACAAAACATTTCTTTTAGATTTACTAACAGTGACAACCTATTTAATGCCTTTTGGCGCTCTCCACATCCACTTGAGACTGTACGCCGTGCATTTTCCTACTTCCTGTAAAACATGCTTCAGCCTGTAGGTGCCGACCGTAAACACCCGCTATGTTAATAGCCCTCAAGGTGTGTTACAATTCTCAGGCTTGATTAGCTTTCAGCTGGAATTCCACGCTCATTCATGCATTGTTGGGACTATTTATATTTATCCCCTGCAGGCGATACACAACTGTGTATTTTTTTGCCCAAGATTGGAGTTGCGGGATTTGTCTAAATTTGTGTTCCTGCCAACTTTTTTTTTTTGTAGTGTGTGTGAGGGGGGGGGGGGGGTGAAAAAACACGTTTGCAAGGAGTCATTTTCACATTGATATATGGGTTTTGCAGGTGAATCTGATTTTTAGCGTGATACCTATTGAATTACTGCATATACTTCCCAAAATACCTACACAGCTTGTGGAGAGAGACCAGTGAAATGAGCTAATGTAATTCTGCAAATAGTATGGTTTTATAGGAATCTATCTGCGTGTTGTATAGAGGGTGGTGTGAGACTTTTGGAGCTTTTTTTCTCTTTAAGGTTTCTTGAAATTATCCCTTCCTGCTACTATAAAGTACCTCAAACTTCACGGGGCGTGTTTTTTTTATTTTTTTTCCGTTTTAATTTTAGACTTCTCACAATACAAAAGTAGCTCCCCCCCTTTTTTTTTTTTAATTTTTTTTTTTTTTAAATATTAAGGTTAATGAGTGAACGGCAGCAGCATACGGTATGTCGTGGCCCTTTGACACGTTTTTTTCCGAGGGGTCTGGGTCAGAAAATATTTATTAGCAGATGGGCCGCATGCCTATTGTAATTACATTTTGTAAATTTAAATGTATATTGAAACATTTTGCAAGCATCTATAATGCCTGCGCAATTTACATTTACTTTAAATTTACAAGAGCGATTTCAGTGTGGAAAAACCTGCACTTTCATGCTTAAGCAACTGACATCCGGACTCTGCGTGGGCCGCGTTTGGCCGTGGCTGGAAATAAATGATTGCGAGCGCTGGGGAAGACTTGCTTCTTGGTGATGCAGTGTGCGCACGATTCATGAGGAAGCACGATTCCAAACCGGTTAATGCCGAATGAAATCTTATTGATGTTGGCAAGAGGGCAAGAGCCCCCCCCCGGTCTCTCTTCCTGCAGTGAGCTGCAGACCGGGGAATCGGCTGAACGCGCCGCCAATCTCGCGGGCGCGCGTTACCGGGGCCTTAGCCTTTGTCATCAGACCAAGAAGACCTGTGGGATCACTTGCTATTTTCCACACCCTCTTTGTGGAAGAGGCTTTTCAGCTTCAGCCGCAATACAATCCAAGTTCTGGAGTCTGTTAAAGATTGAATCGTTCTTGACGCACACAGATTTGTGTGGGAGAAAACCAGGCCAGCCATCTGATTAGGGTTATGACCCCAGGAACCCCCTTTCTTCTCCCCACCCCCCAAGTCTTGACTAATCTTATAATGCATTTTGTAAACGAAAACAAATTTTAATGAGTGGGTTTACACAGGCAACCCCCTCTTTATCTATATTGGATCTCAGCAGGGAGAAATTGAGTGCACACGTGCTGGGTTTTTTTGTGTTGGAGAAAATGACGTTCTCACTTTGTGCTGATTAGCTGCCTCTGAAAAGAAAATCTCTCCATTTTCCAAGGAAACCAAATTAGCCATATTGTTGCTTTTAACCCTGTGTGTCTCCCTATGATGTTCAATGTCTGGCACACCGGCACTGACACCTGTTGGTGAATGTGGTTTCTGCCATTTACCGCTGCTAACACTTAAAACCAGCACCCAAGGCTGTTTAAAGCTGCTGTCTGTGCTGATCATTTGCATATCGATGTATGTAAATACAGGTGCATACATGCACTTTAGGGAGAACTATTTTTATTTATTTCGTTTGGCATGTCAAAATAGATGTCTACCCAGAGCCTAGTGTTTGTTGTTGTATATTATTATTATTATTATGGTAGTGGCAGAAACTACATATTAAAACAGGACATAGAGCAAGATACGGACATATTTGTTAAACTCATATTAGCTTTGTGGCGGCGATTGCCGCTCTACCTACTGCACACATTGTATGCATCTAACATTTATTTGGTGGGTCACATCATCATAACCTATGGTGCAGAAATGTCCGGCAAGTAGTTTTAGCCAAGGAAAGGACTTTGTTGGGATGTGTATAGTAGATTTGTCATTGAAATCTACACCGTGCATAGTTATACAGACCTAAGGAGGCTCTGCCCCAAAGAGCTTACAATCTAATGATGCTGCCCGAGTCACCTGCAGATTTGCACAAGATCACGTTTTTATTTTTGTTGCCGTTTTATTAATCTCTGCTTTTTCCTTCCAGTCTCCCCCCGGCAAGGTGAGTGCAGCCGTGATAAAGGCCATAGATGTGGGGTATCGTCACTTGGACTGCGCTTACGTCTATGAGAATGAGAATGAGGTGGGAGATGGAATCCAGCAGAAGATCAAAGAAGGGGTGGTGAAGAGAGAGGACCTCTTTGTCGTTAGCAAGGTACTAATCACAAAACAGCCGGACTGCAGGTTTCTCTGGCAAACATACATTTCACATTTATTTGTGAATGTATATATGAGCTGTAGCAGCTGTTCTTATTGAAGCCTCTAATAATTTTTGTTGTGGACTGTAATACTGTAATTTAAATAATTGTTCATGCATGCCAATGACAGTCAACCTAGTAGTGTAAGTTGCATTTTAAAGTTCGAATGAGCACACACTACTTCCTGTTCCTCTGCCCCTTCCCCCCCCCCCCCCCCCCCCGTCCACTTCTTTTTTTACAATAGCTGCGCATTCCTTTTATGGTGGCTAGTTGTGCAAACGAACGGCAGTTTTAATTGCAAGCCCCTCTGACATAGAGGTTGAAGTTGCTGAAACTAGATGAGTGAAACTGTTTTTGCGCCAAGTTTGAATTTTGGACTTTCAGAACTGGTGACAAAATTGCCAAGATACGAAACTGACAGAAATCCTTACGAATTGATACAAACATTTTGCAAAAGTTCAAATGGTTGTGTAAATAAACTGAGGCGGTTTTATTTATTTTTATCTGTGAATTCAAAAATGTTTTTTTTTTATTTTTTATTTCTTTTGGCGTTGACTGGTTTCTGAAACATTTTGCAGTAACTTTTTGCGCGGTGAACTGATGCTGTCCCACACGTCTTTACCTAAAATACTCCGCTTGCCGGCTGTTTGTAACCTCTTCCCTGCTGCAGGGTGCTGCATTTGTGATCATGTGCATTATCTGGTTATTTATTCTCTTCCCCCCACAAAGCTATGGTGTACTTTCCACGACAAGTCCCTGGTGAAAGGAGCCTGCCAGAAAACGCTCTCTGCTCTGAAGCTGGATTACCTGGACCTTTACCTTATCCACTGGCCCACGGGATTTAAGGTGCGCTGCACAAACCACATTTGAAGCTCTGCCCACCCTCCTGAACTAGTTTCAGACTGCTTAATTTTTTTTCTAAACCTGTTAATCTCAAACTGGTTTACAGCATCCGAAGTGTTAACCAGTTGATAGATGCTAAACTGATTTATTCTGCCAAGGATGAATAACTGCTGCGTGTGACATGTAGAAACATCACTATAAAAGTAGGGAATGGTGAATCTTGCCAAACATATAGATGGATTCTAGATGTCCCAATGCATAGAGCACTTCTAATCATATTTACAGGTAAAGTGTGACCCTATGTGCAAAAGCAATAAAAACCATACGGAGACTTGTATCTCAAACTGCAGCAAAGCGCCACTTTAGCTCTTAATTGCTCCATCAAAGCTTGCATTCATAGGAAATTATTGGTGTTTTCCCCGAGGTGTGGTGGCAGATGGCTGTAAGTGAGACCCTTGGACTTTAACAGCAGAAAATGTACTGAGGGACTTTTGCCCAAAGATATTCAGATCTCGGGCTGTGTCTCCTTTTAGGTCCCACCTGCTGATTGACCTACAATGGTTGTAATGGGTTTCTTTTTCTATTCATTTGCTTGCAGGCCGGTGATTCTTTCTTCCCCTCAGATGAGCAAGGGATGGTAATACCGAGTGAAACGGATTTCCTGGATGCATGGAAGGTATGTACTATTATGTAACATTATATGCCAAGAGTAACACATTTTCTTATCTATCCATACGGTACCATTCCGCAGTCGGCAAGTCAGGAGACAGCACTCAGATGTAGATAACCAAAAATAATGTATTAATGTGAAATATAATACATCACAAAACCCTGGGTTTTGTGATGTATTATATTTTACATTAATACATTATTTTTGGTTATCTACATCTGAGTGCTGTCTCCTGATTTACCGACTGTGGAAAGGTATCGTATGGTTATATTATCTATATGGGACATGCACCTACAACTTTAAGCAATACAGGAGTGCCAACTGACTCCTCTCTGTGTCTCATTTGCATCAAATCGACCACAACATTGGAAAATAAAGCCCGCATGAAATACTGCATAAGACGGCATTCTGCTCTTATCAGTTGCATAATTACTGGATGATCAGCACCAGTAGGGTGATTTCACCATATAGAGTGCAGATCTCAGTATGACTTCGATATACAGCCTTCCTTATCGTTCTCAATGTCACAGTAACTAATATAAAAATATTTATTACATACAAGTGTATTTGTTGTTTTTGCACACACTGGCATTTGAAGCCACTTTAAAGGCAGTAGGTTCCCCGTGTGGTTACATTTCGCCGTCTCTATACCCCCAGGGTATGGAAGAGCTGGTGGATGCTGGTCTAGTGAAGGCCATCGGCATCTCCAACTTCAACCACGCTCAGATTGAGCGTCTCCTGAACAAGCCGGGATTAAAATACAAGCCGGCAGTTCACCAGGTAAGTGGTGTCCTGAGGACTGAACGGGTTAACTGGTTTAATTTACTTCAGTCTCTGGTGCAGATGGAGAATCTCCACATCTGGGGTCGATAGGAGTCGATTGCACACCCCTACAGCAGGAAGGCAATGTGTTGGCCTCTCTGGGGATAGTGTGAGGGTGCTAGAAGGGTATGGAGTACCACCATTATTTTATTCCCAAAGTATCATATACCAGTATATATTTTATTCCACTTGGTTTATTTTAGACTCCATTTGTTTTCATAATATAATTATTGCTTGCATCAAAAATGTCGTCCAAATAGGTTTTACCCCATGTATCAAAAATGTGCACGGCACCACTACTTTCATTCCCTTTGACCACGGACTAAACTTGCGATCTTGTAACACTTTTGCCTGTAGTTCTCATTATTCTGCACTAAGCCGCAAAATCATTTAGCACTGAAAGGCGTAAAACAGTTGGATCCAGATTAAAACAGCCATCCAAGTGGGCTGTTTTTTTTGTTTCTCAATAAAAAAAAAATAATAATAATTCTACATGGGATTGAGGCAGGGGGATTCTGGATCTGAACCCCATTCATTTCAGCCCAGGGGACCCCCTGCTTCCAGAGATACGTGCCTCTGTAGGGGTGCTGTAGCCGCTCCGGCTCACTAGCTGGGGTTCATGTGATGTCGGCGTTTCAAAGTCATTGCGGACCAGGGTAGGCAGCCGCGACGTCCATAAATAAAAGGCCCTGCGCGGGGGGTTGCTCCTTTATGGCGTAGAGCTCGGGAGAGGTCATGCCGTGCTAATGAAAGTTGACTTTTATTATTTGTAACCAATTAAAGATGGCATTTAGGGAAACGTGCAAAGAATTTTCCATCCGCAGGGTAGGTTTGTGACGTGTTTGGGGAATGATTGTCATTCAAGTTTTCTTTACCTGTATTCCGCTGTGTCCTTATCAAAGAGCCAATAGCGATCATCGGGGGAGAGAGGGGAGATTTGCCTGTGCAAACACTTGACATCACACAAGAAAGGAGGAAGGGGGGGGGAGGAGGAAAGGAAGAAAACTGTCATTTTGATTTAAATATATATATATACATTCTTTTATAGCGCAGTAAGTACATAGAATTTTGCAGGCACAGAGTACAGTAACTTCATTATCTTTGCTGTAACTGAAGATCTGTATTCATTTCAGTTTGAATGCCACCCTTACCTGTCTCAGAAAAAGCTGATTGCTTACTGCCAGGACAAAGGAATCGCTGTCACGGCGTACAGTCCCCTGGGGTCCCCAGACCGGCCTTGGTAAGAAAGATGGGGTACTCCATTAAAGACTGTGGTGCTGACCCCTTCACTGGGGGAGAGGCCAGAAATGCACTTTCACAGCCGTGTGGTAACCATGTCATCCTGTGTGGTTTTTTTTTTTGTGTGTGTCAGGGCTAAGCCTGATGACCCGTCTCTCCTTGATGACCCAAAAATCAAAGCGATTGCTGCAAAGCACAAGAAGACATCAGCTCAGGTGTGTGTGTATGTGTGTGTGTGTAATAAAAGATGAGGGTGATGAGGTGTGACATTACTATGTATCAACTCACATTGTTTCTATGCATCTTTAACAGTGGGTTGACATAATTAACATTTAAACATACTTGGCCGACTGCTAAAACACAGTCCACGGCTTCACTCTTTAAATAAATAAATATGGGGGAATAAGGGGAATTGCACCTTCAGTGATTTTCTTTACCATAATATTGATTGTATACTGATTTCACTAGTTATTCCCGGCACACTACTTTTTTTTTTTTATTATTATTCCTGAAAGCTGACCCCCAAACCTTTAATTAAAGGTGCTGCTAAGGCTCTGTCACTTAGTTACCCAAGATTTCTTCAGAGCATTTTATCTGAGGAGCTTGGGATGAGTGCTATACTGATGCCTGCATGGGACACGGCTGTGGGCTCCCTGGTGGGGTGGAGCAAGAGTGAGTTATCGGCGGATGCCATGTGGACACTCTGCAACAGGCTTCGGGCCTTTAATAAATTTTTTTTAAAAATAGCAGCTACGACAAAAAATAACAAGATTGGAGATCTGCTTTAAAGGGCCTGGTGAGAGCACTTTAAGATGGGGAAACGTGCCTTTAGCAAACTGATGCATCATACTGAAACCTCTTCAGTGTCGTCTTTTTGTAGAGACTTGTTCTGATTTTTAAAGTGTCGCCACAGGTTCTGATCCGCTTCCACATCCAGAGGAATGTCATCGTCATCCCGAAATCTGTGACCCCTGAGCGCATTGAGGAGAATTTCAAGGTAGGATTGAACTATTTTGACTTGCCCCCGGGTTAGTTCACACTGCAGGGCGCCCCCTTCCTGCAGGCTCGGGGAGCTACACTCTCTGGTCTCTGACACTGCAGCAAATGAGATTGCTTCATCTCAAATTAAGGAAAGGTTTGCAAGCCTGTTGAGAATAACAAGCTAAACTTGCATGAAATATCCACACTGATGCAGAGTGTGCCCTTGATCCATTCTCCCAAAAACGACCCCTCAACATATCCTTTTAGTGTAACACAGAATATCGCAGGTTTTCCACCGTAATACACATGTACATTGTGATTTTTTTGTACTTGAAAATGGTACCAGAGCCTTTTATGTGGCGCACACGGTGTACTCTGCGCTTTACACAAGATACAGAACGGGGGATTATAATACAGTAAGTGTGCCAAATAAAATCTGACAATGGGAAAGGAGATCCCTGCCCTAAGAGCTAACAATCTAAGTTGGGTGACTTGCAGGTGAGGGAATAAGTGCAGTAGATGGCAGTGCTTGGCCACGATTGTTGGTAGAACAGACTGTGGCTATGGGCAGGGAGGCCTGTTAGCTGAAAATGAGAATCTAGCCAGGAGCAGTCACTGGCGTGTTTTATTTTAGTAGTATATTGACGAGAGAGGGCGTATCGTGGCAACGTTGGAGGAAGAAGCGAGAAGTTTTAGCTATGGCGGGAATGTGATTGGAGATGGAATGGGAGGAGTTGAAGTTCACACCTACGCATTGTGCTTTCCTGGTTGGGATTTAGTCAGGAGGCAAGCGGAGACTTGGGACTGGATTGCAGACGTGAGGTTAGGCTTGGATGGATCTCTGCATAGAGATGATGCCTAAAGCCAAGTGTTGATTGGTTAGGTCACCAAGTTTAGAGAGAGAAGCCATCGGCCAGTTTGGCACGTATAGAATCTGACCTGCAGTAGTCCCATGTATTTGAAAAGAGCAGAAATCTTCCCCAGCATACAATTCACAGCCTATCTATTAGGGGCCTCTGCCTACACTGCCCAAGCTGTCCTGGCCATGGAAGAACAGGCCGAGTGTGTAGAAGTTGGCCAGTGGTGCCTGCTCTAATCGATTGCATGACTTCTCAGGTGTTTAACTTTGAGCTGTCACCAGAAGACATGGAGACCATCCTTAGCTTCGAGCGTGGCTGGAGGGTGTGCGCACTGTCCACGTAAGTATTACTCTTTTGTGTACTTGTAACATAGTATCTGACCAGAAGCCTTTAAATGGCCAGTCCCTCCTTGGATGAAGGTGAACAGTACTGTTTTTAATGGCTTAGATAAAACTTGACCCACTAAAGTATAAATATTTTTAAAACTGGGGACATTTTAATGGGTTGCAAATGCTTTGGAGGTGTTACAATCTTTATCTAATGTCTTGGTAAGAAGACGGTTTGTAGTCCTTGGTTAGAGCTGAATGGTCTGCTGTAGAGACATTGACGCTGGCATCTGTCGTATAGATGAGTATAAATAGCTGATACGTGAGAACAGATATTTCATTTTTACAGGTTATATGCAAGTAAAACTGTTAATTTAATGGAGATTCCATCTTCTCAAGGAAGACCATACATTTGATTTAAAAACAAAGCCCCTATGCTGCTATATGGGATTGCCCATTTAAAGGGGTGGCCAACTCCAGTCATCAGGGGTCAAACAGGTCAGGTTTTCAGGGTATTCCTGCTTCAGCACAGATGGCTGTCATTATGACTGAAGTTGGCCACCCCATGTCTGAGATCAACTGTTGGCGGGTATACGACCATCATTAAACTTTTATTCTGCGTTTTATAGTGCCGACGAGAGCAACGTCGCGGCAAAACAAATGCATTGCCGCCGGCGCGTGGGCTTATAGTAAGCGCAACGCGACGGCTTGGTCGCGATCGTTGGCAGTCATCTCAATTTGATTTTTCCAGTGACCGTCGCCAGCACTATAAGCGTAGTCTTAGCTGGCGGTCTGGCAGCACCAGACAAACAGGCCTCCAGCACAGGCAGGTCACGTGATCGCTCTTGGAGCAGAAATGAAAGTGGTAAAGAGGCTCTGCCAATGGTCAGCCCCATCAACCCCTAGAAAGATGGGCAAGTCTGTAATGTTCCTTGTACATCACAGCACTGTAAGTTAATACAGAGGGGCACAAAATAGTTAAGTTATTAACAGCTTTCCAGAGGCCCGATCAGAGCCATTCGGACCAGCTAGCCTACCCAACTTCTTTCTTGCTACAAAATTAGACCTGTTGCTAGTATCGGACATTCTTCTGAAACCTACCTTCGCCTATCCCATGGGTTTGTTCATTGACAATCTTCCCTACTCCCCTTGTACTGGGTGGCTGCTGCATGCACCTCCTACTCTTGCAGTAAAGAAACTTGCTTATGTTTCCCCCTAACCTGACCTCTTCTCAGCTTTAAGGTGCAAAACACCTTTTTTTTTTTTTTTTTTTTTTCATAGATCCTTTGTTGATGTACTTTATATTTTTGTTTTAGGTTTTACAATGTTCCGATAGTATAAAGCTTAGTCTTGAAGACCAAATGTTGGAAGTGATGCGTGTCTTTAGTTACTGAAGCTGCAGATACAGGCATATTTAGCTGTATGTAAATACACTATACGGCTAAAGTGAGCATATTGTATATTTATGCTGGGTACTGTATCATTAACCACTTTTTTTTTTTTTTTCTCCAGAGCCAAAAACCACAAGGATTATCCGTTCCATGCAGAGTTTTAAATCTAATTCTCAGCAGTTCCTTGAACAGTAGTGATTGCAGTTTTTCATTGAGGGTTCCAGATACAACAGTTCATCTGGGGGGGGGGGGGGGGTGTAGCTAGTGCAGGGGATTTCTCATTTACCTATGTACTTGTAATTCCTTTGATTATTTTACACCTGTGTTTAATGATACAGGTGACAGTCCTCCAATATATATTTTTTTTTTTCTTCTTATATTTAAATTACTCTCCCTCCACACCCCATTTACATATGAAGGCTTACATGTAACTCCTTGTGTGCCCAAACCCTTTGGTTTCATGCAGGAATTAAAATCTGTTACTCTGGGCCATGCTTCTTGTGTCTCCAGCAGACGTGCAATCAGGGCTTTCAGTTTTAGTATAGCAAGTACTTTTCACTGCTAAAGCACAAATTTAGTTTAAAGCTTCATCTCCACTGGTCCCAAAACCTCACTGCAGACTAATGCACTCCTGAAACGTGGCACTTAACACTTTGGCAGCGAAAGTGTTACATTATATTTGCTTTTTCTGAAAGACATAATAAAAGCTGTCAAAGTTCTGTCCTGAGTGGTGGTTATTTTGTGCTGTCAGAGCTTAGTCGCGCTCGCTACCAGATACTGGTGAAAAATATCTCCCTGGTGTTGTGTGTGTGATGAGGGACACACATCACACAAGGGGGTCTTGTTACAAAAGTTTCCTTGTGTGTCACCAGTACAGGGAGGGGAAAAGCAGTGATTAAAAGAATTCCAGCGAGTGCAACGGGGTTTTCTATTGTGATAAATCAGGTGTGGTTCTTTCTTTTGCATTAAGTTTTGCAGCGGAGACTTTAGTACAACGCCCCATAACACTACAGATGACAGTGCAGAGAAAACGAGACATGCTAGGTAGAAGCACGTGTTCATATGTAATGGGACAAGAATGTAAAGGGTTGTTCTTGTTTTTTTTTTTTTTTTTTTTTTAAATTAATTTGAGGTGGTGGAATCAGGAACAGCTTAGGCAGTGTCCCCGCTGGCGCTTGGTGCGGTTACCTGTGGGAATGGTAATCCTCCCGTCCACGCAAGCACACTCTCCCAAGCTTGGAGCTTGGCAAGACAAGAGTTTGACTTTGGGAGGGAGAGACACTGAATGGGAGGGGGGAGAAGCGGAGAGAAGTTTTTAATTTTTCTTGCACAAAAGTTTTTAATTGCCATTTTTGGAAGGGGGGAGGGAGAGAATGGCAACACACACAGCCACGATCCAGCCAATGACATGCCTCCTCCCTTCATAGCTATACCCCCCCCCCCTCCTGCTCCTAATTTTTATTTTTGCATAATGCTCATGCTTGAAGAGTTGGTGACATCACCACTCAAGCATGAGCGCGGTCAGTGCCAGCGTGGACTCAGACTTAGGCCGAGTTCATAGAAGGGGGGGGGGGGGGGGTGTGTGTGTGTGTGTGTGTGTGTGTGTCTCTATATGTCTCTATATATGTACACAAACCCCGGTATAACAATTTCTGTGTTTAAACATTTGAAACACCCTGCAGCATGAAGTTTTAGGGGTAAGAACTGGGGATTCTGTGCTTGTACACTGCAACGCAGTTTCTTAGGCCGACTTGAGGGTTTAGTTATGTGCTTTGAAAGAAGTCTGCTCATTTTGGATTATCCTGGTTTGGTTTCCTACAGAGTGAATTAAAGCAGCAGCAGTTCACACTGCTGCAAGAACAATTTAAAAAAATGTCGCTTTGTTAACTAGACTGCTCCTAATCAAACTAATACCCCACATTTTCATGTTAATTGCAGCAGAATGTGGAGGGTTAATTACTAAAGTTGTTTAGCGGCTAAACGGGGGCATAATTCCTGGCCAAAAAGCAAAAACATTCCTTTAAAGCTGCAGTTCAGTCGGTATCCTGCATGTGTTTTTTTTGAATAAATCAGTTCTGTAGTAAGAAAAAATACTTTTAGCATTTTCTGTTTTTAAAAAAACAACTTTGAAAGACCAATTTTTTTGTATTCTATTTTAACAGCCATTTGCTAAGGCACCGCCCCTTCATGTCCTGTCACAAGCCCTGGCACACCCCTTTGTCAGCCCTGCCCTCCCTCTAGCACGTCAGTGCAGGAGTGCTCATGAATATTCATGAGCTTCCACTGACAGACAGAAGCAGATGAAAAACACATCCCATATCTAAAGATGTCGCCAAATTTCGCCGATCAATACATGGAGAACGAATTGACTGGCAGCTATATAGTGCTTTAGGTAATTAGAGATTGCCCACATGAAACTATTGAATTAAAAAAATAAAAGACTGAACTGCAGCTTTAAATGGCATGCCTTTTCTTTAATAAAAGTAATGGTGTGGGGGGGGGGGGGGGGGGTTGGCGTTGGCACTAGATTTGCCTGTTATCCAGGTGCAAGACTAGTAAATAACTCCAGTCCTCAGAGGCCACGCTTTAAGGATATCCCATATTCAGCACCGCTGGCTCAGTGATTGTCTGAGCCACCTGTGCGGAAGCAGGAATATCCTTAATCTGACCTGTTGGCGGCCTTTGATATATACATTATGGTTTAAGAAGCAGATATCCTGAATTTAATGTTCTCTCGTGCTAATCTTACCCATGAGGCAGAGCGTGACAGGTGCAACATACACCGTGTTACATACTGAAAATACTGCCCTACAATCAGCAACTGAACATATTACATGGACGTAGGATGCTTATTCTTTCAAATGAAGACAGTTACAAACATTTGTCGTCTTGTCCCGATGACAAAACTAAAACCGTGGAAGAGGAAAAGAGCAGGGTTGTTTTGTATCGGGGGCGCTGAACACACACACAGCTGATGAGGAATCGCCATATGTTTGCAACTGCAGATCATGTCACAAATACAAACTGCATCTCTTTATTTCATTTTGTACAGATAACTTAAGTGTATATACACAGCTTTGTTAACATTTTGAGGCTACCTTTTACAAAGGGTGCAGCCTGTCGTTAATGGCGTCAGTACCCGAGCGACACTTTATTCCAATACTTTATATGTATTCCCGATACAGCCCCGACGGGTTCAGCAGCTTCAGCCCGGTCCTGATTAAGTCAACGGAAGCTCACCAGAGCGAACAATAAATAAACCGTACCGTCCCCGCAGCACCCCCTGTCACGTGTGCACAGGCAGGTGCCCGTCCGTGGGAAACACATGGCAGTGCGAGCCCAGTAATTCTTCATCTTCAGAGGAGTCCTCTTCAGAGTCCTCCGGGTCAGGGGTGAGGGGGGCTGTGCTTTGACCCTTGCAGATTTTCAGGTGCCGGGTGAGGTGGTACTTGGTGAGGAAGGCTTTGGAGCACTTCTCGCACACGAAGTCCCTCTTCCCCTCGTGGGTGTTGAGGTGCTTCTTCAGGTGGCTGGTCCGGGAAAAGCGCTTGTCACATCTGGGACACTTGAGCTGGCGTTCCCTGTTATGCCCGAGACAAAAAAAAATGTTTTATCGTTATAACCAGGGCTCGACAAATGCACTCACCTGGGGCACGTGCCTTTTGCCTGCTGTCGAGTGCTTACCTGCAGCGTCTCCCGGCATTCTTCGTCTTCCATGCAACTTTAACGGTTTCCCCGGCAGCTCCTGTTAAAATGGCAGTGTGGCGGCAAACGATGGCGCGTTGCCATGACAACGGGATGCTTAACGTCACGCAGTCGTGTTGCCGTGGCAACTTGACGCCACGTAGCGCCCAATTGTCATGGCAACGTGGCGGCCATTTTAACTGCAGCTGCAGGGGAGAAGACGGAGATGCCGCCGCAAGTAAGACTTGCAGGGGGTAAGGGGGGGGGGGGGGCAGTGGGTTTAAAACTTTGTAGAGGCCTGGTTATAATGAACTTTTACCTGGCACATCAGGCCTACCTTACAGCTATGTTTATCATACAAAAAGTCAGCTACTGCAGGATAGGGAAAACCACTACTAATTTGTTTAAATAAAAAGGGGAACTGTATAGTAAAGAAAATTCCCCTTTCCAAGCATGCATTTTGACACACACACACACACTTTAAAAAAAAAAAAAAAAAAGGAGTACAACAGCTTTGTTTAAAGAGGCAATCCACACAGCACTTTACATTTGAACTTGAATATATGCAGCCTTTGATTACCTTTATTGAAAACAAAACTAAACTGCCAATTGATTTGTTCTGCTGTGATGAGAACAAAGATCCTGCTTCCCAGGGTTCACCAAATGGCTGCCTTTCAGTTTCAATCAACCCGTCAGTGTAACTCAGCAGCTACAATGTATTCTTATATTACTACGGTAACATTATCTATTGTTACAGTTTGCAGCTCAAACTGCTGGGAATATTGGCAAAAATTACCACTAATAGGAAAGTGTGTACAACGATCTGTGTACAAAAAAAAGGGAGACAACAAGCTTTGTTTAAAAGAGCAATCCACACAGCACTTTACAATTGAACTTGAATATATGCAGCCTTTGATTACCTTTATTGAAAACAAAACTAAACTGCCAATTGATTGTTCTGACTGTGATGAGAACACAAGATCTCCTGCTTCCCAGGGTTCACCAAAATCGCTGCCTTCAGTTTCAATCAACCCGTCAGTGTAAACAGCAGCTACAATGTATTCTTATATTACTACGGTAACATTATCTATTGTTACAGTTTGCAGCTCAAACTGCTGGGAATATTGGCAAAAATTACCACTAATAGGAAAGTGTTACAAAGATCTTGCACTGCACTAAAACCTGAAAGAGGAATTAAAAACAGGATGCTCAGTATATTAAAGTAATTAAAAATGGCATTAAGAGTTGAATAAAAAATAATGTAACTATTATGTAATATTACAGAACTGATTTTTTTTTTTTTTTTAAACAAAACAGGATATTGCATGAATTGCCTCTTTATTAAAGTTTTGTTTGTTTTTAAAGTCATGCGCATTGTACCACTGAGAAAAGTATAGTTACAGTGTATGATACCTTTCAATGGACCAAGGCTAAAGTTATTCACATATGTACTTGGTACACCAGCTTTTCAAACCTCACAGGTGTCTTTTTCAGGTATGTTTGCAATGTTAAGATAACAGATACTCTTTGGCTGTACATAGTCCTGAAGAAGACTTGCCACTTTTAACCTTGGCAGACCTCAGAGATCTCGCAAGCTTATGTACAAATTACATCCATGTGAAAGACTGCTCTGGGCCATCTGGCTGGGGGTCAGTGGCAGCACAGAAGCAGCAGGCGTGGGCATTGGGTTGGTGCAGTGGTACACACCGGGTGTGGATCAGCACGTGCTGCTTCAGGTCCTGCCTCCTCATGAACATCTTCTCGCAGAAATCGCACTTGAGGTTCTTCTCGCCCGTGTGGATCGCCATGTGGGACGCCACGTGAGCCTTCTGAGTGAAGGACTTGTCACATAACCCGCAGCGGTAATTCTTCTGACCTGCGGAGGAGAAAAACCATGAACTTGGCATGCACACCCCAGACTTCACAGGGTGCCGTTGGCATGAAGCTGTGCACTATCCCCTTCGCTCCCAGCCATGGATTGCTCTGCTCGCACAGTCACTGAACGTGAAGGCAAGGACCCTTTTGCAAATTAACACAGCATCATTTTAACACCACAAAAAAAAGTGACATTACATCCTTGTTAGATTCAAGTATCCACGCCCAGCCTGCACCGACCCAGCACACTGAACAGGTATGAGAGATGGCAGCCATGTATATAATCACTCTGATGTAAACTCCTTTACAGCAGAGCCAGGAGGGTTATATTTAATTACTGGTCAATCCTTTATATATAATCTATTAAACATACCACTCTGCCAGTAAGTCTTTATTAGAAGGTACAGCCCTACGAGTTCCCTTTTTTCTCCATTCTGTAAATATATTTTGTACATATGAATATTTGTTAAGTTAAAAGTAGTGGGGTCCTCCAGATGATTAACACTGAAGTAATTCACGATGGGGAAAGTTTGAGAAGACCTGATCTAGACTTCCAAGACTTAACTTTGTGCTGCTAAAAAAAAAAACATACACCTGACAAGGGCTGAGCGCTTTCACTATGTAACACTATTATTACACTAATTAATAATAATAATAATGAAAACAGAAAGGCCCAGCGCAACATACAAAGTGACACAACATATAATACAATACTTCAGTGCTAATCTGCTCATGAGTAAGGGTCATTTATTACTACCTGGTAAAATAATAATAATAATGACACAATGGAAGAGGGAGCACAAAGTTTAAGGCCCTGTATCTATAATGCGCCAAAGGTAACTTAATTATTATCGTAATCATTTACATACAGAACGCTAATAGGCAGTACTTTGTATGTGAAGCTTACAGTGCTCCCGTTATAATCAAAGAGCATTAAAGCAGCAAATCAAAGCGTGCAATTTTTAGTCAAATTTTGAACATAGTATTTTAGCAGGAGGGTCTCCAGAGATACCTCCGTAGGGGGTGCCATTAGCCGCTCTGGCTCGCTAGCTGGGTTCACTTAATGGCGGAGCTTCAAACACTCCCGCGTCCTGCAAGCCAATAGGAAGCCGTGACATCATCACGTGCAGCTTCCTATTGGCCCACGTGACGTGGGCGCTTTAAACTTTGCAACGATACCGGCACCCCCTTTGGAGGTTTATCTCGTGAAGCAGGGGGTCCCCGAAGCTTACATTAATGGGGCTCGGAGACACCCTGCTTCAATCCCATGTAAAAAACAAATATAAGAAAAAAACGTTTTAAAGAAACATGAGCGGAACCACGAGGAAAGTTTATGGATATTTGATGTAGATCCCGTGGCTTCTGCTTACCGGTGTGTATCCGGAGGTGAATGCGCAGGTTGCTGGGGTCGCAGAACGCCTTGCTGCAGAACTCGCACTTGTTCGGTTTCATGCCCATGTGGCCCATGTAGTGCACGTTGAACTTGGTGGAGGAAGAGAAAGCCCGCGGGCACATGGAGCATTTCCACTTGCGTTCCTTGCTGGGCGTCATTCCGTTGTTAGTGTCTCCGCTACTCAGGGACTCGGGAATGTGGCTGGTCAGGTGGGACTTGAAGTCAGTGTAGGTTGGGCATTCCTTCCCACAGTGACACAGGAGAAGCTCGGGCTGCTCCGGGATATCTGACAAAAGCACAGGTCATCCTAAGGGTTCTAAGCTTGCTTATGGCGGATAGGCACACTTATTCCCACAGAGACACAGTAGCACCACTGCGTACTCCCAAAATCCCAATACAAAGGACTGGCCAACCAGACCCTGCTACAACGCTACCATCCCTAAATCAAAACCCAAAAGGTCACTCAGTATATGACTGTACAAGTAATCCTTTTTCTAGCCGTACTAAACAACTATTGATGATTCCACTGGATTGTGCCAGTGGAGCACACATGCATTCCAAGGACGGCCCTTCTCCAATGACCAACCCAACAGAGCCTGGCGCCCTCCCCTCAAATTGACACCGCAGGTCATTTTTTAAGTAGCAATTCAAGCTAATTTTTTATTTTTATTTTTTAAAACTATTTTCAGGTCCATCAGCCCCCATCCCCCGCCCCCACCCACCTTGTCCAGGGATACTTACCGAAGAAGCTACTCGTTTTAAATCTTCCTCGAAAGGAAACAAAATAATCTAATAGGAAACCGCAACATCATTGCTTGTAGCTTCCTATTAGACGGCCATTTAAATCCCCCAAGACAAACCAGGAAGTAACACTAGTAACTTCACAGGTATGCATCTCAGGAACCGGAGGGGGGGTAGGGGGGGGGGGTTAGTTAGGCTGCTTAAAACATTGGGAGAAAAGAAAAACAGCGCAAAGTCTCATAGTATAGTATGTTATAAAATATATTATTGTTTCCAATCCGCAGACAAGTAATGCACGTACATCAAAGTGAGAATAAAAGAGCAAGACATGTTACCACACACTGCAACTCCCACACTGAGCGTCCGCTCATGGGTTCACAGCCAGCTGGGACATCCAGGATCCCTTAATCCTCGGGGGACACAGACTCCTGTAGGTAATCTCCGCAATCCTGGTCCACCTGGCTACTTGCGCCGAGTAGATCACCTTGTGGTACCTCTGGGCTTCCAGAGAACCCCGGCTACACGAGGCACAGCTCGGGCGAGGGCCCAGGATTGCAGGATTAAAGGGATGTCCCAGCTGGCTGTGAACCCATGACCGGACGATCAGTGTGGGAGATGCAGTGTGTGGTAACATGTCCCTAACACGTCTTGCTCTTTTATTCTGAACTTTGATGCAAGCGCATTACTTATCTGCGGATTGGAAACAATTATATATTTTATAACATATTTTGAGACTATGCACTGTTTTTATTTTCTCCTGTTTCAGTTTGCTGAGCCACTCTATACAAGCAGCATCTCAATCAGATTTACACAGGTTTTATATTTATCCTGTTTTTCCTATCTCATATTTGTGATTTATTATTTATAATCACTTTTATTAAACAGATTAATAAGTATTTTCCTCTACTTGTATCACATCACTTATTGATTATTTAATCACTTAATCTTATATCATTTATTTCACTATTTGATGCCTGGTGTATTTTTTCGCTTTTGGTCTTTGCTTTAAACATTGACCTCAAAAAGCAATAGGAGTTAGAGTGGAACAAATTACAATGCACACATGAAATAGAGATATAGACAGAGAGTCTTCTTACAGTTTACAAATCCTCACATCTTCAACCTTGATCGACAAGTAGAATGAGTGACTAAATGATATTGCTAATATAGCTTTTCTGTCTGAATACTGTCTTCAAGTCACTCTGCAACAGCATCCTCACCTTCTTAGGGATAACATTCCGAGGTTGCCAGGGCAACCGTGGCTGGACCAACTTGGTCACCTGACAAGGTCACATGGCCTGGACCAGTGGTCACCTGACACTGTCACCCACAAACGGCACTTCTTTATGTCGTGACCGATGAAGATCTGCCTCCTTACCCATCTGCCGTGCGTAGTCCCGGCTGTAGTAGAAGAGAAGTTCCTCCTGAGGTGGGATGTCTTGTGAGGTGCAGAAGTAGATTTTCCCATCATGCGGGTAAGCGACAAGATTCTGCTCCTCTGGGTTCCTTAAACATACAAGCAGACTATAAAGAAGCCATGGCAACAAGTCACCTTGGGCCTGCAGGATGTCAACATAACAAACATTGGGAGCTTTTTTTCTTTTATTGCAACAAAAAAATAAATATTAAAATGTTCAAATTACAAATCTGATCAAACAAAATATAATAAATCATTAATGAATACCATCTTTAAAATATATATTTACAAACTATTAACTATTCTACTTGTGAAAAGATTAGGTAAATCAGGCATAATTCTAGGTGCATTATAAAATTGTAAACTGATTGAATTATTTAAATAAATGAGCATTAAAAAGTATAAAAGTTACATAGTAGATGAGGTTGAAAGAAAAAGACATATGTCCATCAAGTTCAACCTATGCCAAATTTCGACGACAGATTCTTATCCTATATTTGTATTTTTGTATTTTGATCCAGAGAAAGACAAACAAAAAACCCCAGTGAAAAGTCATCTAATGCGGTCTCAAAGGAAAAATAAATTCCTTC
Organism: Ascaphus truei; assembly: GCA_036426205.1. Taxonomy (NCBI): domain Eukaryota; kingdom Metazoa; phylum Chordata; class Amphibia; order Anura; family Ascaphidae; genus Ascaphus; species Ascaphus truei. Next base: position 15,016,002 of record CM071571.1, read on the forward strand.
CTCACTCCAAATAATGGCAATCAGATTTCTCCCTGGATCAATATGTATACTTATTTGGTATATCCCTTTCTAAAAAAAAAGATGTCTGGCCTTTTTTTGAAGGTATTTATTGTATCTGCCATCACAGTCTCCATGGGTAATGAATCCCACATTGTAACTGCCCTTACTGTACAGAACCCTTTCCTTTGTTGTTGGTGAAATCTCCTTTCCTCCAACCTTAAGGGATGCCCCCGAGTCCTTTGTACTGCCCGTGGGATGAATAGTTCTTTTGAAAGCTCCTTGTACTGTCCCTGAATATATTTGTATATAGTTATCATATCCCCTCTTACGTGTCTCTTTTCTAATGTGTTTAAAACCAGAGACCGAACATGAAACACAGACAGAGCTCAGTGCACATCCAGTGAAACCCACACACGGTACAGTGCCTAATTATATATGTATAGATATCTATTAAATAAAATGGTCTTTTAGTTTAACATTTTGGCCAAAGTGTTGTAAGCCCCTGAGCCACTACACGGCTTAGAACTATGCAACTAATTTTGACAGATTTATTAGAAATCATTCTTCCTGGTAATGCACAGGTTATTAAGAATTTATATTAGTGTTAGGGACCCTTGAGATGTGGTCTGCTGTGTAGTGGCTCAGGGGCTTACAACACTTTGGCCAAAATGTTAAAGTAAAAGACCATTTTATTTTATAGATATCTATACATATATATTTAGGTACTGTACCGTGTATAAGTTTCACTGGATGTGCACTGAGCTCTGTCTGTGTTTCATGTTCTGTCTCTGGTTTTAAATATATATCGCCATGCTCAGTAGCACTCCTCTGTGACACCTATATGCTTTTATATATATGTCTACACAATTTAGTGTGATCAGCAAAGATGGAGACTTTGCTCTCTATGCCAACCTCAAGGTCATTTATAAACAAGTTAAACAAGTGTATATCTATTTTATGCTTTTCTGATCAAATCGTGTGCCTGTAATGTCTCATCTATGGACAGCTCATACATTGGTAGTGCTGTATAAAACATGATTAGCGGGAGAGGATGACGCCTGCATACCTGGCCTTGCGCACAAACATCATCCAGTTACATTCGTTCTCGTCAGTGGTGATGATGCAGAACTCCATCACGCTGCTATGGTACATCTGAGACATGGGAGCAGACACCAGTGTTACATTGTATCACATCCCTTCCCCTATAAAGCAAAACATCTCATATAATGATATAAACATATATATATATATATATATATATATATATATATATATATATATATTACAACAAGGATGTCAATGGTACGTTCTCCAAATGCAGTGGATTTGACCCAACCACTGCCATGCTTTTGTAGTCTGTTGCAGGCCCCTCAGGCATTGAACTCAATAATTGCTGCAGAGTACTAGAATATTAATAGCTGTAGAGTAGAGGACCTACAAATGTAGCAAGCATCACTGTTCCCTCCGGCGGGATGCATTGTACTATTCTGCACTGACATTGGCATGGAATCCAATGGAAACCCTGTAATGTTCTGCATTATAACGGGATATGTAGTGTTACATCCGTACATTGGTGCCTGCAATGCACACACACGAATGTTGTGTAAACAATGCATCACCATTAATGGATTAAGTCCAAGGACATAGGAATCCGTCATACTATATAATAATACATTTAAAAAAAACACGATTGTCTTATTTTATCTTTTAATAAATATTTTCAAATTCATCAGAGAACTAGCAGTGCAGCAGAAACATTTAATTGCAATGATCAGATTTTTCAGCATAAAACTTATGTAGTTGACAATTCCACCACAAATATTTATTTTAGATCAGTGTAACAAGGTTATAACTAAACAATAAAACCTTTCTTGTGCATTTCTCAAAACCTTGTTGGGTCTGTTCCAATCTTTAAAAAGACTAAATGTTGAGCTTTGGTAACTGTTAACCTAGGAGAAAAGTCAAAAAGCAGTGAGTGTCAGAGTCTGACCTTCCAGATGTGGATGGCAGATTTGTCAGTCCAGCTAGTGACTTCCAGGGACTGGCTTTCCTGCCCTATCAGAGGCCCGAAGCAGGTTCTGACTGGGATGGTCTCCTGGGTCCATACACCTGTCAGAAGAAAAAGAGCAAGGGATGTATCGTGTACGCAGCGTGCAGAAAGAAAGCAGGGGGGTGTAACGTGTACGCAGCGTGCAGAAAGAAAGCAGGGGATGTAACGTGTACGCAGCGTGCTGAAAGAAAGCAGGGGATGTATGGTGTACGCAGCGTGCAGAAAGAAAGCAGGGGATGTAACGTGTACGCAGCGTGCAGAAAGAAAGCAGGGGATGTAACGTGTACGCAGCGTGCAGAAAGAAAGCAGGGGGATGTAACGTGTACGCAGCGTGCAGAAAGAAAGCAGGGGATGTATGGTGTACGCAGCGTGCAGAAAGAAAGCAGGGGATGAAACGTTTACGAAGCGATACATCCCCTGGAGCAATAGACAAAAGGTGTATACCCACACAACACACACCTTTTGGGTCAGAGCACTGATTGGTATTACAGATGCTAAAACACCTCCTTTGCTTAAAGTCCGTAACTCCCAATAATAGACAGCTGTATAACTTTTGCTGTTCTAAAGTGAACGCAACATGAAGCCAGGGAGCAGTAAGCCAGACAAGCCTTTGGGACACGTGGGGCGAGCAGGATCCAGACACACAGGAAGGCTTTCGTGCACCCGTTCCTCTTACCTACATCGGCTCCTGTGACGGACGGTCTCAGGGCCAGCTGTTTCGGAAGAGACAGTCTCGCCCTGCTTTCGATGTGGGTGTCCGGTATAAAGGTGACGGGGCCGTGGTCGGGACAGTCAGAGGGGTACGCCCGGTCACATAGTGTGCACCCTTTGGTGAAGACAAATTAAGTTTCATACAGATTCCAACAGCTTGAGATGTGCCAGACTGACCTTGAATAACCTTGTTTGCTTTAACAAAATCACATGTATTTCAGAGAACAGGCCAACATGTCAAATGCTGTGATATTCTTAAGTGGACAAAGATTATTTCGGACACTGCTGCTGTTTATTTACAGATCAACACAGCAGACTCCATGTGTGAGAGATAATTTAATATTACCTATTGTTAAAGTGAGAAATTGTACATAATACCGCGCTTCTGCCTATAGAAGTTTGCTGTTGGTAAAAAGATAGGCCTTACATATAGAAAAACAAAAAGAACGATTCCTGCGCTCCTACCAATTAGGCTAAAATAATGATCAAGAAAAAGGGTAATTTTGTTAAACCGTTTGGCCAAAGCATTTATGAGCCTGCATGCCACGTCAAGATATACCCGTATGCATGTACCACGACGTGGCATGCAGGCTTATAAATGCGTTGGCCAAGCGGTTTAACAAAATTACCCTTTTTCATGAGAGCATCATTTTATTTTAGCCCAATTGGTAGGAGCACAGGAATAGTTCTTTTTGTTTTTCTATTGGTAAAGTGGCAGCTTTCCACAGGGCATACCTGCCACAACTTCAGTCAACGAGTTTGGTAATAAAGCCCAGACATGGCCATTATCAACGTTGGTATCAGAACAAGCAAATGGTTAGCAAGGCATCGCTTCCTTGCCAGCAGTTATTCTACTCTCCTGGGACTAGCTACATCAGAACAATATGAAATAAAATCAAATAGAGCAGACTCACAGATTGTAAACAGAGTTGCCATATTCTCCTTGGAGTCTATCTGTAAGGAGGACGGGACGAAGGTCAGATTCACAGCGTCCACATGTCCGCCTCCCATGGAGACCTCATGGCTTATGGAAGACACTGTGACCGGCTCCAGGCTGATGCCTGCCCCGTGCAAGGTCACAGAGGTTAAAGACGACAGTGGGTGAGAGGTGGACAGCGCCACGCTCACGGGGTTGCTGCTCAAGGAAACGGTGTGGATTGCGTCACTGAGGCTGCTTTCTGATATACTGGAGCGAGTTACCATGTGGTGGTCAGTTTCCATGACGACTGGAAGCTCCAGGGAACCGCTGTGAAGCGGCAAGACCCCAGCGTGGCCCACAGCATCAGGAGGCAGGTTGCCATCTACGGTTAGTGGCTCGTGGCTGCGTGGGATGCTGGAGATCTGTGCATGCTCCCCGGTCACCCCTTCCATGGTCAGCTCCTCCGTCATGCGGTCGGTCGTGATAGGACTGTTCACCCGAGACACGTTGTCTATGCTGATCCCGACGTCCAGCTGCACCTCATGGCCATCGCTGGGGTGCAGGCTCTGGCCAGCGTGACCCCCGACCGAGCGAGAGTCCAGGGACACAATGCTGGTCTCCAGGCCCACTGACCCCCCCGGCTGATAGGGGTCCAGAGAAGGGGGGTTGTTGGCTACATCCACATTCAGAGAACTTGGGTGTATGTATTGGGGAGGGGGGCGGTCAGCTAAATAGGACAGGATTCCTGGAAGATAAAAAAGAACAAGCAGTGATATATCAAACGGCTTTAAATAGCAGACGGCTGTGCCGTGGTCTGACTAACACCTGTGCAGTCACAAGGTGCACCTGCATCTAATCGGGGGTGGCCAACTCCAGTTCAAGGGGCCACCAACACGTCACGTTTTTGCGGATATCCCAGCTTCAGCATAGGTGGCTCAGAGGCTCAGTCGAAGACTGATTGACCCACCTGTGCTGAAGCAGGGACTGATTGAGCCCTTGTGCTGAAGCAGGAATATCCTACAAACCGGACCTGAGGACTGGAGTTGGCCAGCCCTGATTTAGAGGGTCTGAGGCTCAGAGTAAAATGTGGTGACCTTCTTTTTCAGTGAGGCCGCGCTTATAGTAGCGGCGATGTCGCACAGCGCTGTCACAAGTACTTGTAGTCCGTCGCAGGTGCCCATAGTGGGCGTGACTGCGACGGCGCTGCGCAGCGACATGGCGACCAAAATCGCTGAAGTCAGATGATTTTGTGTGCGGCCGCCGCGTCACGTCAGCGTCACATGAAGGGGTTCAGCCAATAATGGCTAACTGCTTGCGTGACGTCACGGGACACGCCACCCTGTCGCCCTCCCGAGGTCTCCTGCACCAAATGCAACTATCGCTATAGTGACGGCGACATCGCGCGCCCATCGCAGCAACTATAAGCGCAGCCCAAGGGTGGTGGATTTTAGGAATAGCTTCCCCAAAAAAAACATGTGGAGGCTAAAACAGTAAGGGAATTCAAAACTACTTGGGATGGACACAAGGATATCCCAATCATTTAAGAAACCAGGAGATTGAAGTGGGTCTGAGGTATCACAAAAAGGCAGGAATACGTGGAGACTGGGTGAGCCAAGTTACTCTTTATCTACCGTCAGTTTCAGTCTCTGTGTTTTTTTAAAAATCGCATAATTTATCCTTGTGAGAAAACAAACATAAAGTCATAAAATTGCAAACGGCCCAAGAACTGTATTACATTATTATGACAATAGTAATAAGATGGCATGAGTAAGGAATCAACACCAATATATCAAATGATCTCTCTTTAGTACTTTTATTTATGGGTAATGTTCATATTTATGCACGCCACACTGCGGGTCTCTGCTGACCCCTGTATAAAACTAACTATTAGAATCAGTCCTTTACCGCCTGGCAGTGAAAAGGTTAAACGAGCCGTCTCCTGTAGTTTGACAAAAAGACGTATTTCCTTATAAGCTGCATCTTCTCTTCTTTCCATGCTTCTTTGTAAAATCATTCAATGGTTTTCGGTTTTGGAGAAATATAGGTGTAAAAAGGGTCTCTGCAGGGTCTTTGGACACGGAATGGGACATTAGGTTGCGGCGGTGGGAATCCCCGCCGCCGGCCGCGTCGAAGGTACGTTTTAATACTGTTTAGGGTAGAAGGTTAATTTAAGGGGGTTTAGCGGTTACGGTAGGGGGTTTTAGGGTAAGGGCTTTGGCACATACCTTAGCGGCGAAGGGACCACGGCAAAGCGCCGTGACCAAATGGCTTTGGACAAAAGGTCGCAATGATCACTTGCCAGGCTTGAGAGAAGCAGCAGGTGTTGCAGAGCCTGGGACATTCATTTAGCTTTATGCAGATCTCCAGTCAGGCCTAAATGTATTAGCTTTGCAAATGTATCTATCTAGACCAGGGGTGGCCAACTCCAATCCTCAAGGGCTAAACCTGACCTGTTGGTGGCTCTTGAGGACTGGAGTTGGCCACTCCTGATCTGTACCTGGTGGTACAAAATCACCATCATGATGATAAACAATGTTCTACACCAAATGCAATTTGTTGCAACCTCAATATATGATACCACGTATTTGTTTTTATGTAGCGCTGACAGCGAACACAGCGCAGCACGAAAAATTTTGCAGGCACAACCTCTGACCCAAAGAGCTGACAATCTACATTTTAGTGCCTGGGGCACAAGGACTTGCCCAAGATCACAGGGAGAGGTGCCACTGTGATTTGAAAGTGGATAACCCATTTTAAAGGCAGTGACATTACCACTAAGCTACGCATCGAGAGCGGCCATTTACATCCCCCAAATGAGTGCATCATACCCCAGAATGGAAGTGCACAGTACCAGGCAGTATGTGTCTGAAATAGCTGCTCTCCAGATGAGGGTAAGGCGGGGGCGGTAGGGGATAGTTCCTCTCTGGTAAACCACACATCACTCCTCGGTCCCCTAATCCCATTGGAAGCATGACGGAGAGGGCGGAAGGGAGGGAGCTCAAGGAGGGACCCAGATTGGGAATTGCCACAGGCAAACCTGCAAAGAAAGACAGACATATCATTGCCTTCATTATGGGTAACACTCTAATTACAGCCCCCGACATCATGGCTAAACGAAGCCATGCTTCCTCTGAAGCTACTCTATGATTACGCAGTGAGGGTCACTGCAGGTAACACCTTCTCGCTACCTTCTGGTTTTCTTTGGGAGCCAGCTATAAAACAGTTTAACTGTAAGACCCGTCTTCTTACCTGGCGCTGGGAGACCATTGTGGGGAGGGGATCCAGCCAACCCAAGATGACTACCTGAGACAGGTAAGCTGTTGGCTATCGAGGAAGTGGTCAGCTGGTCCATTCCCACCACGCTCAGGTTCATCTCATTCATTCTGTGAGGGAATGAGTGAGAAGTCAAATCGCTTACCAATCCTTTACTGACAGATTATCACGTGAAAAACCTAGAAGTACTAAGCCAAGTGTAATGTGAGATTTAAAGCTACATTGAGAAAACAGGTGTGGGGACAAGCTTCTAAATGTAGTGAACTTTACAGGATGTGAGATCACCAATTAGATTGTAAGCTCTTCGTGGTAGGGACTCCTTTTCCTAAATGTTACTTTTATGTCTGAAGCACGTCTTCCCATTATGTGTTATTTATATGATTGTCACGTGTATTACTGCTGGGAAGCGCCATGCACATTAATGGCGCTATATAAAGATATACATACACCAGGAAGGATCTGACGTTTTACAGTGAACCAAATGATCTCTATCTGCGGGTTATTTCTAGTGAGAGCTGTAGGGGCAAAGTTTACTGTGCACAGATATTAAAAAGAAAGAGGTACCTGTAATGCATTGGAATTCTTCAGAGCAGCTTCTGGCTGACGAACACTGAAAATATACAGGAACCAGAATAAAAAACATGCAGAAGAAAGGCAACTGCAACCTTTACAGATATAGGTAATAGTGTTGGTGAGTATTAAGCAATTCCAGTCCCCTGCACAATTTATGACACCAACTGCCCCCAGGGAAAGCTCTCAGCACCAAGAAAGTAATATAGCACCTGACAGGACAGTTTCACTTTCGGGCTGCTCCTGGATTCATATTTTGACTGATCTTCTCTTAGGATGGAGGAATAATGTCCACAGATGATCTCCTCTTGTTTGTCTTGCAATGATTTCGCACATTAAGGTTACTGCAAAATATTTACAGGTAAGCAACATGTCAGTTACCCAATTCCCAAAAAGGCATCAGGGACACACACCTTTCATACGTACACACAATCCCCGTATTGTATATAAATGAGGGGGCGGTGTGTGTATGTGTCATACACCTATCTGCCCATCACAATAACATGGCACCCCAGGGCCTGGTACATTATATACAGTACCTGTACCCTGCATCCTCCTCTCTCTCAGCTCGGCGCTCTCCCTCGCTCCCTGCCTCTGTATCCGTATTGTTTTCAGACCCGCGTCCACCACTTCCCTCGCCTCCACTCCCAAGATGGCGGCCACGGAACTGACGTCACGCGGAATCCACGGCCCAATCACGCCCCGGGGTCGAGGTCAGTGGGCGGGACAGTTCACGGCGATGCGCTCTGGACGTGCTGCTCATGCCTCAGCGGTTGCCATGGAGACGGAGATGCTCAGGCCTCCATGTTATTGCCCAGAGCCCTCAGTGCGGTCCCTAATGAATCCACACAGCCAGCATCATGGCGACCCACTGTCCCCTAGCAACATGCTGCACATTCTATCTGTTCTAAAAAAGTGGCAGCACTCAGCCATACAACACCTGCTCTAACAACTCCAACGACATGTAATACTTATAATACAATAAAGCTGTACAAAATAATCATAATAGTATATATGTATTTCTTATATAGTAAAGCACAAGAGATTGCAGCACGGAGAGCGTACAGTTATATCTGCCTTTGTTGTAAGGTCTTTGGTACAGACGTACAGTGACTCATTGTGCCTGCAAAAGTCTATATACAGCGCTGCATACACTGTCAGTAATATTTAATAGTATTATATTATTTTTATCCTTACCACTACATTTCTCTGTTGTAGTTTAATAGTGTAATCTCCAATACCATCCCTTGAAAAGTATTTTTTGTTTTGTTATTTATTTACATTTTCTCTTATATTAAAGTGTATCACATCTACATGTAATTGTCAAATGATTTATATTTCATTTGCAGGAATTAAAAACATATTAGTTCACAAGAGAAATACAAATAAATACAACTAACTACTCCCACTCCTCGCTAATTATTCCCACTCACTCCTCACTAACTTCTCACTCCTCACTAACTATTCCTCACCTCACAAACTATTCACACTCCTCACAAACTATTCCCACTCCTCACTAACTATTCCTCACCTCACTAAGTACTCCCACTCCTCACTAACTATTTCTACTCTTGACTAACTATTCCCACTCCACACTAACAATTCTATTCTACTCCTGCTCCACATTAACTTCTTTATAAAAAGCATCCCGAAAAATCCTCTATTCACCTCCTCTGTCTGTCTCTCTATCTACTCCTTCCTGCTGCTGGGGATATCTCTCCTAATCCTGGACCCAGCCATATGCACACCTGCTCTCACCCCTGCCTCCACTTCCCCTGCTAAAGGTGTTATACTATCTGATTTAATACTGACTAAACTTTAAAACTCACCCCACAAATCAAGCATCCCAATAGCCTGGACTCATGGCTTTTGTCCCACACCCACAGTCACTCCTACCAACCATTTTGGCCAAGCCCTGCCATCTACAGCACTTATTCCATTACCTGCTGTCTCTGTAAGTCTCCCATCATACCTCTTAGATTGTAAGCTCTTCGGGGCAAGGATTTCCTTTCCTATTGTCTGATTTTGCTGCATTTATTGTACTATTATAATTCCCTGTACTTCCCTGGATTGTGAAGCGCTGAGTACACTTTTGGCGCTATATAAATAAAGATATACATACATACATACAAGTTTAAGAGCCAAAGGGGTTTATTTACCAAAGTGTCCCGGCTGTAAGATGGTGACAAAACGAATTCAAGTCAAATAACAGCATCAGATTTATCAACACAATGATTTCAATTGTATTTTTTTCTTTGATAAAAATGTTTTCTTTTTTTTTTACTGGTGTTACCCCAGTTTGCATCTAGGACACTGTAGTAAATAACCCCATGAAAAGAACTATATTCACCTTGAATATAGATTTGTTTTTTTTTCTATGTTGGATTGTTAGGGCTTGATCATCTAAACAATGTTAGCATATTTAAGGTGGCATTAACCTAAGTTAACAAAAACATTAGGTAACACAATACTGTAGTCTCTTTAAAAAAAAAATGTTTAAACATGTTTTACTTCCAGTAAAAAGTTTGAATTGTTTTGAACCCGTTATTACAATTTGATGCAAATAAGCTCATTAAAGGAGCAATCCAAGCGCTTTAAAAAAAAAAAAACCTTTTATTTTTCAAAAACAGGATTGAAGCAGGGGATCCTCCGAGTTGAACCCCGTTAATTTCAGCTCCAGGGACTCCCTGCTTCCGGAAAGACTTACTTCCGTAGTAGGTGCCGGTAGCCGCTCCGGCTGAGCCAGCTGGGATTTAATGTTTAAAGCCCCTGCATCACGGGTGCCCATAGGAAGCTGAACCTGATGACATCACGGCTTCCTATTGCCCTGCAGGGCACCGGGAGCATTGAAACGCCACCATAATGTGAACCCCGATAGCCGAGTCGGGCGGGTACTGGCAACCCCTATGGAGTTAAGTATCTAAGAAAGCAGGGGGAGCCCGGAGCTGACATGAATGGGCTTCAGCTGCGGAGACCCCCTGCTTCAATCCTGTGTAAAAAATAATAATAATAATAAAAAGCGCTTGGATTGCTGCTTTAAAACCGGAATCATTTTCAGCCGATATTCCCAATACTATTGTCAACACGGGGAAATAACCCAATGTTGTTTACGTTATTGACAGATTTGCACAGTTCCCGTAGACGTAGAAATCCTCTCCCAGCCGCCCGATTCTGTAACTCGATCTGGCCCACTCTTCAGGAAGGTCTTTCAACAACTAAAAGAAAAGGTTTCAAAACATGGCCTGTCGGGTTAGGTGGAGACGGATATGTTTTAGATTCTTTCTAACGATCTTTTGATGTAAAATGGTTAATCTAAGACCAAAATATAGGGTGACCATTTGTCCCGGTTGCCGGTCCGTCCCGGTAATGTCCCGGTTTTTGGCCCTGGTCCCGGTTCTTGTAGCAGGAGGCAGTGGCGCGCGATGCGGGGGCGCTGCGCGATGCGGCGGGGGCAACGCACGGGCGGCGAGGAGAAGATGCGGTAGCAGGTGAGGATTTGCAGAATGCCGGGGGGTTGGGCTTTTGGAGAATGCCGGCCGGGCCGCAGGGGAATGGTAGAAGGATGCCGGGCCGGGTCTTTGTAGGATGCCGGGCCTAAATTTTCTTTGTGGACTGTGGGATGAGAAACACTTGGCAGGTACCATATATTTACACACACTGCATGCTCCACATTGATAGGAGCCCTTGGTGGAAAAATCCCTCCTTCATTGATCATTACTAAAGATATCACTGGGGGACACAGATCCTGCAATTGTCTTGGCTCTCCTAAAGACACGCTTAGGGCCTGTTTGAAGATAATCCTTCAATAAGGGATCCATTACCAACACGTTCCAGTGTCTGCGTCGGATAGTTTTATTTATAACCTGTCTACACATATACTTACGGCCCAACAAATATTACTTTTGAATAAGGGGTTACATTTTTGCCCCAAGTTCTAAACCTAGGGCAATTGATCTCTTCGTCGATCTTAATAGCTTTGTACGTAAATTGACACTCAAGCGTTATTATTCTATTAGATCGGCGAAGGATCAAGTGAGTATGCCAAGTGGGCTTAGTCAAGGTGATACTGGTTGCCTTAAAGTTTTGGTAGATCTGATGGGTGAATCTAATTTTTAAGACGATTTACATCCTATGTTCCCTAAGGATTATAAGACGAATGAGAGTGCTCCATCGGATCTGTTTGTTGGAAAAATTACCTCTCTGAAAATCCATCAAGTGGAATCATTTGAACTTTACATCCTTTTTGAGTTTTCACACTAAATATGCATGGTGGATTGTTATTTGTGTTGTTTTTGGCTGTGGGTGGTGGGGGTTGGTAATTAGTGTATGTGGTCTGGGGAGAGGGTTTATGGCACCCAGGGTGGAGGGAGGTGGAATTTAATCCCTTATGTCCCATAGTAGTTAGTATGATCTTCAGTATCTTGGGTGGAAGGTATATAGTGTAGTGTAACAAATATTAACCCATTTTTATCAGTTACCAGCTGAGAGACCCGGCGTTGCCCGGGATGTAAATGCGTAATAGGTAGTATTATTTATCAATCGTGGAACAGTAGGTGACTATTTGTTGTAAAGGTTGGATAATAATGTTGAAAAGAAAGATGGAATAAAATGTAATACGATGTTGTTTAAAAATGGTTTATTGTAAACACACCACAGTACAATGTATATTTTGGTGACATAAGAGATGTAAAAATGTGAGGCGTGTGTCCTGCTAGGGTGTGAGGCGGCAGGTGGCGCGTGGGTTGTGAGTGCTGTCTGTGAGTGGGGGTCCTGCTAGGGTGTGAGGCGGTGAGTCAGTGATGTCGGTGCGTAGGGGCGGGAGGCAGCAGGTGTGTGTGGGGGCAGGTATGTGTCGAGTGTGGCGGGTGTCTGTTGAGTGTGTGCAGCGGCTGTGAGGCGGTGGGTGAAAGGCAGAGGCGGCCGGAGTAAGTGCGGGTGAAAGGCAGGGTCGGTTGGGCGCGAAAGCAGAGGCGGGAAGGCGGGGGTGGGGAGGCGGGAAGGCAGGCAAGAGAGGTGGAAGGGGTGGAGGAGGGGGGGATGGGTTGGAGGAGGGGGGGGGGGGAGTGGAGCGCGGCGGGGGGTCGGGTACCCCCCCCTCCCACCTCCCCCCACCCGCCGCACGCATTCAACAGACAACCCACACACTCGACACACACCTGCCGCATCCTGCCCCTACGCAACAATATCACTGACCAGCTGTCACCCGCACTCGCCACACACCCGCCGCCTCACACCCTAGCAGGACCCCAACCCACAGCCAGCACTCACTACCCACGCGCCACCCGTACTGAACACCCATCCGCCGCCTCACACCCTAGGAAGACACACGCCTCACATTTTCACATCACTTATGTCACCAAAATATACATTGTACTGTGGTGTGTTTACAATAAACCATTTTTTTACAACATCGTATTACATTTTCTTCCATCTTTCTTTTCAACATTATTATGAAACCTTTACAACAAATAGTCATCTATTGTTCCACGATTTATAAATAATACTACCTATTACGCATTTACATCCCGGGCAACGCCGGGTCTCTCAGCTAGTATATATATATTAGTTGTATGCATGGATGTAACATGCATGAATGGATATAATCTGTATATGTGGATATATTAGTTGTATGCATGGATGGATGTAAAACAGTATATATCAGTTGTATGGATGGATGGATGTAATATGTATGTGTTGTATGCATGGATGGATGTAATATGTATTTATTTTATGCATGGATGTAATATGTATTTATTTTAAGCATGGATGTAATATGTATTGTATGCATGGATAGATGTAATATGTATGTGTGTGTATTAGTTTTATGCATGGATGTAATATGTATAAGTTGTATGTATGGGTGGATGTTTTCGACTCAGCGATTGATAGAAGGATGAGACTGGCACTTCTTCTCTAGCAATGACACAAAGTACAAATTAAGCAGTACCCCCATTTACTTACACAGCAAAACAGTCTTTGTAATCATCATAGAAAACCGATGAGCTGAACACCGGTCTACCCATGAAAGCTCCGTTAACACAGACTCTCTCTCTCTACATTTAAAAAAAAAATTATAGATGTTCATGGGCACAGCATTTCATGATACACTTTTTATACTGGGCGTGTTTCAGAAACAGCAGTACAGATGATGCCTGATTCCGTGAGGAGTGCTGTACACGTGGCTGAATTTGCCAGGGTATTTAATTTAGCACATCGGGTTGGTTTTTACTCAGCTACCCAACACGAAACCACATATCACTTTGTACCAGCCATGCTGCTGCAGGGAATACATTTTAGGAGCTGAAAAACAACTTGAATTTGACAAAATACATGTTACAAATGCAAAGAAAGTGTTGTTTGAGTGAGGACTTTTACGTTGGGGCATCTCCATAGATAAGACCTCTTAAACATATCATTGCCAGGAGTACTCTTTGATCCTTGGAGAGACTGACCCCTTAAACAAGTCACTGTCATGAGTACACTTGGTCTTTTGAGGGACTGAACCTTTAAGCTACTATTATATGCAGAGAATAATAGGAAACACTTTTTCAGTCAGTCTGTGGAAGTTATTACCTCTGGATGTTGTGACTGGGAAGAGCATTATTGAGTTTAAAAGAGGATTAGACAGATTTTTTTCAATGTGTGTGTTGGGGAGGGGAGGGGGACACCATTAAACTAAAGATGATAAGGAAGAGTTAAACTCATCCATTGCCATTTGCCTCCTAACCATCGTTCTTTTCATCTCTGTCTTGCAAACACATTGTTGCCCTTTGTATTGTGCTATTCCGTGTGGCCTAACATCACACCAGCAATTAAATCTCTTGTTGACATAATGAATGCGCAGAATGAGCCCTTAATGGCAGCTCTGGGTGCTGTGTAAATTATCCCTGTCATGTTCCTTTTTCATGATGAATTGGCACGTCTGAATAAAGCGTAGAAAAAAAACCCCCAAAATAATAATTAGGGAATCCATGTGTCAATTCTGTATTTATCGAGGAGCCTGGAGGAAGTAAGGGGAGTAGGGGTGGAGCAGGGGTGGGCAACTTCAGTCCTCAAGGGCCACCAACAGGTGTCTTCGACTAAGCCACTGATTGAGTCACCTGTGCTGAAGCAGGGATATCCTGAAAACCTGACCTGTTGGTGGCCCTTGAGAACTGGAGTTGCCCACCCCTGGGGTAGAGAGTAGGAGTCGGCCGCATGCGGCTCTTTCTGCACCTACATGCGGCTCTCCTCACTGTCCTGGGTTGCCGCTCCCAAGCTGCTGCCTCTCTCCCTCACTGTGCTGTGGGGGGGCCCGGCTGGCGTTTCTTGTTGCCGCCGGGCATCTCCCCAGCTACTGGCCTAACTCCTACACTCTCCACTGCCGAGCCTCTCTCATGCTGATGCGCGCACCGCAACTTCCAGCGCGCACCGACGTCACAGAGAGGCCCGGCATGTGGGACAGTGTAGGAGGCGGGCCCGCAGCTCAGGAGATGCCCGGTGGCAACAAGAGGCCCAACCAGTGCTTGCCAGTGCGCCCCCTCCCCTCCCCCTGCAGCACAGTGAGGGATGAGGAGTGAGAGAGGGGGGGGGGGTGGGGGGGGAGGGTGGGGGTGTGTGTGTTGTGTGGGTGTGGTGCTGCGTGTGTTGTGTGTGGGTGGTTGTGTGTGTGTGTGTGTGTGTGTGTGTGTGTGTTGTTACTTTAAGTCAGAATGATATTTCTCCATATTAAGCACCTGAAGACATTCCCTGTGAATCTAGAATGATTCTGAAATTAAAATGAATATGGAAAAATACACCAAGGCAATTTGCAAAGATTGCAAATACATGTTGTTTGGACAGTTGAAGTGGAGTTGAAGTTTTGACCTCTTTGATGCCAGAAAGGGCAGCTAAGAGTTAAAACATCAGAGAGTCAACACGAGTCTCTCCCTCCGTAACCTGTTGGATATGTATCGCTTCATGGTGAAGAGCGATGATTCTGTTCCTCCGCTGACACTCGTCACACCTGTGATGTATATGGAGGCCCAGTGATAACAGCCAGACGCGCAGGGCACTGGCAGGTGGATACAAATCACGTCATGCTTATTTGGAATGGAATTTGCAATATAAAACCACGTTATCTAAACCAGGGGTGCTCAACTCCAGTCCTCAAGCCCCCCCCCTCCCTTCCCCCTCCACTGGCTAGGTTTTCAGAACATCCCAGCTTCAGCACAGGGGACTCAATTGGAGGCTTAGTCGAAGACTGAGCCTCTGATTGAGCCACCTATGCTGAAGTAGGGACAGATTGAGCCACCTGTGCTGAAGCTGGGACGAATTGAGTCACCTGTGCTGAAGCTTGGATATCCTGAAAACCTGACCTGTTGGGGGGCTTGAGGACTGCAGATGAGAACCCCTGCTCTAAACGGCTCATGTTTATTCATAAAATACAGACATGTAATAGTATGCAGGTTAACACTTTAAATGGCAGAGACCTAAAGGACAGGAATGACAGTTTCCCATTTTTGTACGAAATTTTCATTCAGCTTTTGGTTTTAACTCTTTGCTGCCAGCAGGGATAAATATCTACTGTTGGCTATTGTGGGCGGCAGAAATTCCACAAAATAAACATCGCTGACATGGCGATTCTCTGCAGATTTTTACTAATTTACAGGCGTTAAAAATCCCATATAAAGCATTTTTATTGTAGGCGAGAAATAAGGTTTCTGCGCTCGTCCTGTCAAATAAAATCAATTGAAGTAATCCGTTTGCAGATGCGCGTGAGGAGCCGCTCCTCAAACACGCCAAATGGAGCTCCTAAAATGACAAGAAAACAATGCACGCAAAGCGCACCACGAATTAGCTATAAATGTGACATGGGTTCCCCTGGTGCCCCCTTGTCCCCTTAACTCTCGGCACGCTTGCGCCTGCAGCACGTGCAGGAGCGGCGATCGGGTCGCCAGAGGGCCGCAAAGGTTCTCGGTAGCTCCCAGAGTAGGGCGCAGCCATATTGGAGTTGCTCACGCATGCGCAATAGGTCACGCGTGCGCAGTATCACCTCCCCAGTCCGGCGGCCATCTGGTTCACTATCGCGCATGCACGAGATGGTATCGCATGCACCGGAAGTTGCGCAAGCGGTGGCCAGTGTAGAGAAGGGCTCCCAGAGGGACTACAACTCCCAGCATGCATAGGGGCTGTAGCAGCACGTGACCACGGCAGCCAATAGGGCCAGAGAGTTCCCCTGCTAGGAAAAAGATACATTTGGCAAGCTGCAGACTATGTTTGTCGGAGCTGAGACAAGGAAGGGGTAGGTTGTATGTTCAGGTGTCTGTGGCACCTGCACTAGGCCAGGTACCCCCCTATTAGGCCCCAGCTAGGCCCCGAATCATCTCAGTTTGTGGCTGCTATAGGGACAGGCCCCCTTAGTCAGGGACACTGCCCCGCTTAGCATCCTTAGTGTCAGGGACACAGCAGAGGCTACCCTGCATTTGCGGCCTGTGGTCTAGGACCAGACCACCATTAAAAGGCAGAGACTCTCTTCATGGTGGGACACTCCAACCAGATACCACCCCACGCTGAGGCGGACTCATCGCTGACGACTTTCACTGTGATTGTTTTTATTTGATCAACTTGTTTTTTTTTCGAGTTTTGCGGTTATGCCCTGATAGCGTTGGGTCTTTTTCACCACTTGGTGGGATTGTCTGTACATTTTATGTAAAGTGTTATATGGTTCTCTTTTGATTTAGTTGGTTAATTATTGTATCGTTTGTATTATTTACTGTGGTACATTTTTGTGGTCTTTTGACCAGATATTTATGACATTAAAATGATTTTATATCTAATCCGTGGTGCGCTGTATGCATTGTTTTCTTAGCATTTTTATTGTGCCTGATTTCAAGAAACTGTAAAGCTGTTAAACTACATGACAAAGCTCTTTGGTCCTTTTTAGAAATATGTCCAGAAAAGGGAAATAGTCTCTAAAGTAAACGCCGGTTTTATTAAGAATGTGGAATAATGTAGCATCAAAGTGTAAAATTACTTTTATCTGTTTATAAAATGTGTTACCAGGAAGTAATACATCGAGTTACCTCTCGTTCTCTAGTATGTCCTGCGCACAGAGTTATGACAATACATCGTTAAACATTATATTTACAGACCGGTCATGTGCAGTTAGGGACAATATATGATTATGGGCGTATTTAACAGTTGCAGAAAAGATTAAAATGTGAGACAGCTTAAGTCTTCAAAGAACTTGGCCTGCTGGCGGTTTTGCGAGTCTCTGGTAGACTGTTCCAGTTGTGAGGTGCACAGTAACAGGAGGAGGAGCGGACGGATACTTTGTTGAACCATGGGACTGTAAACAGTCTTTTGGAGTCAGATCTCAGGTGGTAAGTGCTGCGTGTGGTAGGGGTGAGGCGCTTGTTCAGATAGAGGGGTACGGATAGACGCGATAGCAACGTCGCTCCGTCGTGCGCACTATAGGCGCAGCCTTAATTGCATCAACATCTTACAGCTTCGTAACATTAAATAAGGACAGTGAGAGAGCGACAATACCGAGACATCAGAAGTGCAAGAGTGATAGACGCATGGACAGGGAGCAGAGGGGGATGGCCAGAGACAGGTGTGCAGACAGGCAGAAAGAGCGCACAATGCAGAGATACAGGCAGGTAAAGAGAGCAAAGGCCTAGACAAAGTTGACAGTGAGGAGGATGACTGGGGAGAATTCCTGGCTGAAAACGAGAGCATGTATTTACACGCTGCCTAATTGCTCTTTTCATGTTGGACCCAGAGGGCTGTCACTGAGTGTGTTTACACTTCCCAGCAACAAAGCAGACGTGATGGGGAAGGAGGGACTCTCTGAGCGGATCTGTCAGGTTCCATAATCAGGTACGGAAAAACCACCAGCCAAGGGGAACGGAGAGGCCGAGATCCTGACTCGATAACCCTCAGGCGGCCGAGAGTGTAGGAAACAACATGAAACGCAATTTGCAGCTGTAAAGAAAGGGATGAAGACACAATGTAACCATGTGTGAAACCGTTAAGTCAGCTGTACCTGAAGTAGAGATTTACTGGGAGGTTTGAAAATTAGAGACGGGCCAATGTGTCAAAATGCTAATTATTTGCAGCGTTTTAAGCAAATAATTTGATTCGCAGACAAATACTTGAACGCAGGAAGTGAATGTTCGCAATTCCGCCGGCAGCCATAATGCGCACTTTAATAAAACCAGACATACCATTAGCCCAGCAGTTAAAGACCCCTCCTCTCGCTCACCCTACGTTTGAATGAAGGTAGGTGAATATCCCTTTTAGAAACCAAGTCACGAATATAATAAACGCCTCCTTTGGCGGTGAATTCGAATGGCGGTGAATAATTTGTTCATCTCTATTCCGGATAACATAGGCCCATTAAAAGCTGTCGTCGGAGGGTCCCACGTCCAAGCAGCAAGACACCTTGCACTACTTTTTTATTTCTAGGAATGGGGCAGGGGGTTTCCAGAACTGACCTGTGTTTATGTCAGCTCTGGGGACCCCCTGCGTCCCAAGATACCACTGCAGCGATGCCGCTATTCCTGTCAAGATTAAATGTCCCAGTCACGCTGGCCACTAGGAAGCCGCAACGAGTGACGTCACAGCTTCCTATTGGCCCTCATGACGCGGGACATTTAAAGCCGCCATTATGTTAGGCACACAGTTGCCTGGCTGCAGGGGTACCAGCACCGCTATGAAGGGAAGTATCTCTGGAAGCAGGAGGTCCCAAAGAGCTGAAATTAACACAGTTCCGTGCCGGAGACCCCCTGCTTCAACCCCGTAATATTTTTTTCCTGCATTGTAAACGCAATGCAGCCTTTTCAGCTGTTTTAAACACGCTTTCAGTGCTAGAGAGGCTGGTGTCCGATACCAAAATAGGCAAAAAGGGGGGGGGGGGGGGGTTCCTAACTTTACAGTCACAGAATCAGCTGATCTGGGTTAAAGCGGCAGTTCCACTTAGGACGAAAATGATCTTACAGTAGTAAAGTTAAAATCTCCATATCTTAAATCAGGGCTGCCCCCCCCCCCTCCCTCATGTCAGGTTTTCAGGATGTCCCAGCTTCAGCACAGGTGGCTAAATCAGAGGATTGGCGTTAGCACCCCTGCCTTAAATCCAGACCCGTATTTTTTTAATACTTTGTGAAAGCGGTCTTGCAAACAAACACTGTACAGCTAAACTAGCATGTTTTTACTTTCACAATCGTCTATATTTTGTCTCTTTTCATATTTTTTTTTTAAAACTACATTTAGGAGGGGGCTGCAGAAATGTGGAAAGATGTCCCTTTAAAAACGCAGGAAAAACAAAAACACTTTGTTGTAGATGGAATTCAACCTAGAAAATATCATCCAATTACATTATAGGCTGCGTCCATAGATAACGTGCGGACGCGTCTGTGCGGTCTGCCTGAGTGATCAGCTGCGGGCGCAAATTCAGTTAAAACTGATTTCTTGCGCGATACGGCGGTCACGTGAGCGGTTTGCCCAATGAGGGTAAACCAGCTCCGTGACATCACTGGCCCGCCCATAGACACCCCCCCGGACGGCGCGCGTACTAAGGCCAGGGAAAGCACCCGATTTCCCTCAGCCTCCGCATGGCTGCAGTGTCTATGGACGCAGCAGAGAACACCGTACATTGAATAATCCTGAAAGCATAATTATATATTGCAGACGCCAACAAAGAGTTGCTCCCCCTCCGCCAGCTTTCAAATATCGGGCAGAACTTCACAGCATCTTTTAAGGATGGGTTTAAATGAGAATTGTAGGGATCGCTCACATCCTACCCTTCCTGTGCCTTTTATCTAGCATTAAACACCATGCCCAATTATACACAAAGTAAAAAAGAAACCAGAAATTCTATAATAAAGTGAAACGATGTAACGTGTTTATCCACAGTCCCCAAATAAGTGAGGATTATAAAATGGAAGTTTTCGGTTACCTGGAAGAAGGGACAGCCGTCTGCTAACGGCTATCTGAGTGAACCTGAACCATACCCAACTCCTTCAAACATGTGGGGGGCATATTTACCAAGCACTACTAGCATTTCATAAGACACCTCCTGCCGCTACTTGGCAAACATCGCCCCTAACATCCCTTTCATTGTGTTTTCCAGGTGTGTTATGGATTAGCACCGCATAGTTAATGGGGGCTGAAATCTAAACCACCGCACAGGTTCTCAAATGCCCCGCAAACATACATGTAGAGAAACGTGGTGGGAGACTTTCTAGAACGCCTCTATCTTTATGCCAATTGATTTACAAAACCCTACGATCCTCTGCTACGGAGAAATAGAAATGAAATACATTTGCAGGGAGAAAAAATGTATGAGACGGGCAAAAGAAACCCTGCTTTCTGTCTTCGCCCTGATCACTGCGACTTTGGAATTGTTGCGGATAGCCAAAGTAGCTCTAAGACCCAGAAAGTAGCAGTATAAACTGCATAGAAGTTGCGCAGGCGAGGAGGGCTTCATGGTTCTTATCTGTCGTCAGATTCTAATGTTCAGCCTGAAGAAGGGACCTTTGTGGTCCTAGAACCTGCCACTCCTTTTAAACACAGGTTTGCAATTAAAAGATATCCATTGTACCTTACTTTTCTTTGTCTAGATCAGGCCTGCACAACATGCGGCCCGCGACGGACCCCCTTCAACCCCCCCCCCCCCTTCACTGGTAGGGAAAGGAGCGCGCTCCAGCAGTGTATGTGTGACCGCGCTCTCCCCTAACCCCCCTCCCCCTCCCCCAGCAGGGTGACGCGCTCTATCAGTGTAGCGCGACCCGTAACTTCCGGGGCTGCTGCTAGAGCGCGCTTCCCTCACGCTTCACCCTGCCGCCGCTATCCACCACCTCCTCCTTCTCTGTTATTGCCGCCGCTATCCACCACCTCCTCCTTCTCTGTTGTTGCCGCCACCATCACCACTGCTGCTGATGCCGCCAACATCATCAGGTAAGCATGGTGGGGGGGTGGTAGTTCATTCATGCGGGGGGCTGCGCTGATGTCATGGGGGGGGCGACATGGGCTAGTTAATTTGAATTAAAGTATTTTAAATGTAATTTTGTTTCAAGTAAACATCGTAAATAAATGTTATTTTGAATAATAAATGCTGTTTTACCCGTGCGGCCTGACTGTTTTCCTTGTGAGGTGCAGGGGGGAGGGGGGAGAGTGATGTGAGGTGCGGCGGGGGGGGGGGGAGAGTGTATGTAGGTGCACTGCAGGGGGGGGAGAGTGATGTGAGGTGCAGAGGGGGAGAGTGATGTGAGGTGCAGGGGGGGGAGAGTGATGTGAGGTGCAGGGGGGGAGAGTGATGTGAGGTGCAGGGGGGTATTGTGTGATTGATGTGGAGGGTGAGTATTATGTGTGTGGGTGAGGGGGAGAGATGGGGGTATGAGAGATAGATGGGGAGTATCGCAAAGGTTGATAGTGAGGGGTTTAAGCGCTCGCGTCACGTGGGCCAAGAAGAGGCCGCAACGGATAATGTCACGACATCCTCTTTGCAAGCAGGGCACCGGAGCTTTGAAAAGAGGCCATTACGTGAACCCCATCTAGCGACTCGGAAGCAGCCACCAGCACCCCTTACGCAGGTAAGAATCTCCGGAAGCAGGGGGTCCCCAGAGCCGAAATTAATTGGGTTCAGCTATTTTTTGTACTGAGTGAGATCTAACCCCACCGGACATTGTTTCCTCAATTTGCCTTGTGTACCCCTGCTTGACTGCTCTTAAATCTGGGAATCCCAGTAAGTCATGGGACCACAATTAAGCTCAGAGGGACCCCACAATTCAGGAAAGATTTTGGGGGAAAAAAACAAACTAAAAAAACACCTATTTGTTCAGCATCGCTCCTGTAAATCATGAAACAAAGTATTAAACAGGGCAGAGAATGTTATTGATATACAGTATACACACACACTGAGAGCAAAAACAGAATGAAAGAAATGCCAGAGAAATGGTAAAACAGAAACCCATTGCTTGTAGTGCTTTTATTGCGTCTCCTGCACATCTCCGCAGTTTGGGACCCACAATATCCCCAAAACACAGAAGGAACTTTCTCTTTGCCAAACTTAAAATTAAATTTGGGGGACTGGAGTTGAGACGCCCTAGGGTAAAATCCTCAGCACTTCTATCAACACAGGGGTAATTAAACAAATGATTTGTAAATGATCAAGTGAAAAGAAACAAAAACACAAACAGCAGCTTTCTAGTCAACAGGCACTAAAGCGTTCTAGTCTCATGGCCTATTCATGTTTGAAATATACCCGACACCTTTATCAATATCTAAAACCGATATCTCTGGTTACCGTGTTATTTTGGGTGCATACGGTACAAAACGTACAGTATATTTCCCTACACTTACATACAGGCTGGGGAGGCGTACGACTTTTTTTTACAGCGTGTTGAACGCTGTCCTTTTAAAAGCTTCCTGCCGTTCTCATTTCTACGAAGGTCAGTTTGAGGGGAAGCTGCACATATTTACTGACTTGGGATTTATAACAGGAGGAAGCCCCTTTCTCTCCAACACCATCCAGAGAGACCGAAAAAAAAAAAAAAAAAGGCTGAACAAATTTTGTTCTTCGCAGCAAACCAAAAAAGTAATTAAAAAACAAGCACAAGGATTAACAGAAGGAAATCTAGCGGATCCTACACAAAGCAGACGTATAAATCACCTTCCAGGTTGCCTATAATCCCTTCAGTGCCCGGGGGACCTGCAACATGGCCCCATCCCTCTCCCTGGCACTGCAAGGGTTAAATCAAAGGGGGTAGAAAAAAAAAAAAAAAAAAATCAAAGCGCTGCTAGCTTTGAAAAACGATTGACGTATGTATATAGATCAGCCGGGTGTCCTCCCTGCAGGATGGCCGCACGCAGGGCAGGAAAGCCGCACGCAGGGCAGTGCTGGGAGACTGGGGCACTGGCTGGGTGAGGTACGTCTTGTAAGTTCCTGCTCAGTCCTGCATTGTTCCTGGCTGTGTTCAGCCCTTAATGACAGCGATGGGACGCAGTTTGATGGCTTTCTTGCTGATCCCGGCATCGTGACAGGTATTCACCACGTCTGTCACATTCTTGTACGACTCTGGAGCCTGGGAAAATAAAAATGTGTATATTACACATACACACAATTTTTTCTCCCTAGAGACAGACAGGACAGACTAAAACTTGGATATATTAACTGCAGCAATGTTAATAAGCTTGCAGGAGGTCAATGCTTTAAAATGACTTTCTTCCAAGGGTGGGTAACACAAACAGATGCACCATGCTGTACATACCAGTATAAGGGGAACACAATCTGGGTGAAACGAAGTTTCACAAACACAGTTACACTGCAGCGCTCAATCCCTGTGATTGTGTGTGTAATATACCTGGTGGTAATACCCGGGGCTCGTTTATTCCGCCTGTAATATTGCTGTTGGACTTTAACGTTCAATTTAAAACAACTCACCTCCTCCATGACCAGTTTAGGGGACGCCACGCGGATGGCTATTCCCATGTCAGCCAGCTTGTCCAGAACGTCTTGGAAATCCAGGTTGCGTCTGGATTTGGCTCTCGATAGAGCTCGTCCCTGAGGGGTGGAACAGAGTCATCAGTAACATGACATAGCAGCTTCCTGCATGGAGCAGACAGGAAGGCAAAGGGCAACCGTTTGCTCCTCTGTGACATGCATTTGACTAACAAAAGGCCCGAGACACTGAACATCACATTTATCAGGTTTGTGACAATCGCTTAAAAAATATATAGATCAGTTCTCCAATATATTAACTTTACAGCACAATGCGCATTGCTTCTTGTATTCCAGGGGTAGCCATCTCCAGTCCTCAAGAGCTACCAATAGGTCAGGTATTCAGTATATCACTGCTTCAGCACATGGCTCAGTCAGTGGCTTAGTCGAAGACTGAGCCACCTGTGCTGAAGCAGGGATATCTGGAAAATCTAACCTGTTGGTAGCTCTTGAGAACTGGAGTTGGCCACACCCCGTTGTATTCGGAATGTCACTTCCTACTCACAGCCCCATGGCAGGTGGTACCGAATGTCTCCGTCATGCCCTGTTCGGTGCCAGTTAAGACGTAACTGCAGGTTCCCATAGTGCCACCGATCAGCACGGGCTGACCCGTCAACTGGGGAGAGAAGGAGAACCCCACTTACTGCCTGCAACAAGTTTACGGGGCATATTTATCTAGTACGGACACCCATTCTAGCGTCAACTCCCATAGACTCATTGGATTTAACGCTAGAACGGTTGTGATAGCGCGAGCCAACACTTCATAAATCTGCCCCGAAGTATGAAAATACTTGGCCAAGCAGAGTTAGTGCAGTATGTGGGCTGAATGATACTGCAGTGTATAACTGTACTGAGTATTGCTTAACTACTGCAAGGACCCAAAGCGTGCAGAACGCAACACTAACCAGAGCATTAGAGTACTCCAAGATATCCTGGTACAACACTTCAATAAGTCTCTCAGGGAACGGGGGAAGGGGATATACAGTACAAAGTGCTTTTATACAAGGTTACAGAGAAGTTAAAGCATACATAAGGACCCGGAAAGATTCACAATTTAGAAGTCCCCGATACTCTTATAATTGACAAAAATAGCCATCAAAAAACAAAAAAAAAGTGTTACCCAAAACATTTTCAATTCACTCTTCATATGGTCTCATTAAGGTTTAAAATGTGAGTGTCTGTTTCAGATAATAATATTAAGAAAAAAATACCTGAAAGTGATATGTTCAGAGCTTGATTTCCGCTTAATAGTAGATTTTGTTAATTGCAATTTTTCAGATATCGGCCCATTGATAAAAAATAAAATAAAAGTGTGTGGTGTTTTATAACTATTAATATACAAAGAAACAAAGGAGCAACGGACATATATCTTTCTGATATAGACATATATTTTTTTCTTTTACATTTCTTTATTGATATGTCTTTCCTATATGATTTTCTTGAACACAAAACAATAATGCACCTTTTTAATATTGAGACACCTGCAGAAACTAGATACATGTAGCGCATACAGTGCATCTGCTGAGAGAAGGTGTCGAAGTTCTCACCTGGAAATCCACAGCAATGAGTGGGTGATGGGGAGGAAAGGCTCGTGTGGACCCTTTCCTGTGGACCAGTAGGGTCCTCTCCTTCCCGTCCACCACATGCTGCTCCACCTTGGCGATGTTATGAGATACGTCGTAGATGACGTGCATGTCCAGGTCGTCGGGGGTAGTGTTAAACACTTTGGCAAAGGCCTGAGAGGAAGAGAGAGGACACCATGTCACAAAGCCCACTCAGAACCTTCTCTTGTAGCAGCGCCACCAAGATCTGCATTCATGATAAACATTGACCTAACAACCTTCCCATCCCTGTCTTTTCCCCCCCTACTGAATCTTGTAGATGACAAGAGATCTTCCCGGATATAAGCCTGCCAGTCCGAGATACAAACATTCTCTCAAACAGTATCCAAACACATAGACGATCAGCCAACATCAAGGAGTTCTGGGACTTGTGGTGCTTCTGTCTAGTAGTAAAATATGGGTAATGGGATCAGATTCCAACTGGGACTAGCGCTGTTGTAGGACAATGGAACCCACTGGAGGATCCTCAAACACATAATAAAACTGGTTGGACCGAAAAAGTTGGACCACAGTGCCTACTGTTCTTGGAACTGGTGCAGGGCTTCTAGAGTTTCTAAGGCTGATGTAGTGAGCCGAACGGGTTAGTCTTGGCACACCTGTCTGGTGAGGAACGTCATGGAGGAGCGATTGACCCAAGCGTAGTTTCCAGCGGAGGCCATGCCCTTGAGGTAATCCTGCCCCTCGTTGGACATGATCCTAGCACACGCCAGCTGCCGGTCATTCACAATGATCTTATCCCTCTTCATGGCTTTCTCCATAGCCACCAGTGCGTCTGCAACAAAAACAGGACAGGGTGAGGGTTCTAACCCCTATCAAATGAGTTGGCATTGAATCACAAATTACTTTACAATTTTAAGCCGTTTAGCGATGCGTAGTGGGACAAACGCTTAAAGCAAACGCCTTTAATAAGTTAAAAAAAAAAACATTGACCCTTTAATAAAACACTTTAGATTTTTGATAAGTCCAGTGAGTGTCTGATTATATATGAAATTACAATCACTAAAAACAAACTTAATTACAACATTGACTTTGTCTATACGAGCTCAGATTCGCATCCTGTTGACTGATGGAAATAAATTGCTTCCCAGTACAGCTCAGGCCGCACTGGCAGCGACGAGTTGTGTGTGTGTGTGTGTGTGTGTGTGTGTGTGTGTGTGATTTTTACCCGTTGCCACTTGGTGCCCTAGGCCTCGGCTGCCGCTGTGGATCATCACGCACACCTGCCCCTTGTGGTCGATACCCATTTTCTTGGCGGCGTATTCGTTGTAGATTTCATCCACCACCTGGATCTCGGCGTAATGGTTCCCAGCCCCGAGCGTCCCCAGCTGCGGAACACGGAATGCAGAGGAAAAAGGGTCATGGAACTAATCTCCCTTGTAACCATACAAGGCCCTAAGCCACGGGTAGCCAACTCCAGTACTCAAGGGTCACTAACAGGTCAGGTTTTCAATGATAACCCTACTTCAGCACAGGTGGCTCAGTCATTGACTGAGCTACTTGTGCTGAAGCAGGAATATCCTGAAAACCTGTTGGTGGCCCTTGAGGACTGGGGGTGGCCATCCCTGCCCTGTGGCATCAGACAAGAAGACCGTGGCACTGCGTTGCTGGCCAGCAACTCTGCAGTTTGGGGCTTAGTAATGGGTGCTGGCAAAAGTACTGGAACTAAAAACATTGCCCATAAATATTTTTTAACCCTCATTTGAACCAGGGGGACCTCGGTAGCACCCAGAGCTCCGGAGAACCGCAGATTGGCGAGACATTTAATTTCTTACGGTCACAGTAGCTACAATGAACAAAGATCGAGGTCTCCCACTCTAAAGCTGCCGTGTCATTCTCTGCTTTCTATTGGCCCTCAGTGAGGCCGACTCTAGTTACCGTATTGTTTCTCCCAGACAAGAATTCTTGTAACGGGGATTTAATAATGTAAGTATCTCAGGAACCAAGATGGCCGACATCCCTTGCTGAACACTCATGTTCAACTCCGAGGGGGACCGCTTGTTTCAAATAAGGTAATGTAGAGGTCATGAAACCATGTGACCTCCGGCACCCACGAACATAGGTCACCAGTAATCAGCGCCTTGGTAATCTGACCGCCCGGGCTACAACAACGTGGCGCCCATAAGCAAAAATAAACAGGGTGCCACCGTGCAGGACTGCCAAAGAATTCACCCCAAGAGTAACACCCACATTTCTGCCATCTGAGATCTGGCTCTGTGATATCAATGTGTGTTCTTTGGAGGGTTGCCAGGTCTTCCACAAAAGCCCCCAAAATGTTAATGGCGGATATTTAACTATTCATGGAACCATACTTTTCTTGGTACATTTTAATGTAGCGATTCATGAAACCTCAAAGGGTTCCATAGTTCATAAAATGGTAATTACCTCTCATCTAGCTAAAATCTGGGTCACATTAGAAATTGCAGTCCGTAGCCAAAGACCCCAAATCTTCCCTCTCACTCCTCCCCATCGCCTAGTGCAGCAGAAGGTTGTACCTGTGGCAGACCACGCTTCTTAGCTTTGGAGGACACTTTGCTGGGGTCTGCCTGCAGCATCCTGCCGTACTCCTCGCAGTGCTCCTTGTCCTCAGCCCAGGCGTAGCCCTCCCTTAGGGACCAGTCTACCCCCATCTCAAGGGCTTCTTCAAGGTCTCTGCGACAGGAAGCAGGGAAAGATTACAACGGAGGTTCACAGACTGCTATGAAATCCACAGGTGATACGCAAGGTCCTAGGCAGAACTCCACTAGCTGATGCAAGGAAGGGAGAACTAGCATCAGCTTCATAGTATTTTAAACTAAAACAATCAAGTATAGCAAATAGATCTGATACTGCGATACACAAAAAATTATATTATTGCCATGTAAAGATTTGGACCCTTATGTTGATCGTACAGTTGGTCACTAGAACATCTCCTTGCCACCGAAGCCAAGAACGGTCCAATTAACAAGACAGTTCTGTATAAGCAATTACCTATTTACAAGTGCAGCCCCTCATTGGGCCAACATGTACTAATCTTGAACCCTTTCAGTGCCGTAGGGGCCACTGCACCAGAGTGCCGAAATCACTGATAGGAACGGAAGAGGAGACCTCTTCTTCCATTCCACCTCTGGTGAGGAAAGGGTTAACGACATCTGCTTCTCTGATCCACGCATGAACACATTGTTACAAGACAGTGGCCAACTCAGATGTGAGAGGTGTACAGAATGGTGCGTGAAAAAAGGATCCTTCGAGATCGTAACCAAACAAACATGCCAGAGGTCACCAACTCCATTGCATCCGGGTTGACTGCAAAAGGTACTGATGCCACTGGCAAAATATCATCTTTAAGTCGCTGCCGTTTCAAGAATACGCAAAAGAAAACAAGCAGAGGGTGATGCTTCCCAGGGGTCACTTGCCCCTCTGCCTAAACTTACTTCGCACTCATGGGGATGACTCCTTTGGAACCTACTCCAACAGGGATGTGGTCAAACATGGACTGTGCCAGCTGCTCTTTCACCGGCTGCACGTCGCTCTCTTCCAGGTTCGTGCGCAGCAAGCGGACGCCGCAGTTGATGTCAAAGCCGACACCGCCTGACGGAGAAAGACCAAAATACCTCCGTGAGGGCCACACAAGAAGAGCGAGAGTAGAATTTCTCATGCACGGCGCGTTCAAGCAAACGGTTTTTACCACCAAGGAATACATCATTACAGTTCCATCCAGCTTCTCTTCAATTGTTAAACAAACACATTATGGGGGGCGAGGGGGGAAACAAGGAGAGTGTTATTTTATTTAAATTAACTTGTTTGTTTCTGGAGGGGGCAAAAAAAAACCCCACAAACTTTGCAAAGTACAGTAAGCGAAAGGTAATAAAAAGAAATCCCTTGGCACTGGAATCCTGCAGACCAATTTAAATCCCAAGCAATTGTTTAATTAAGTAATAAAAGGGGATTATTACTATCATAGGCTAAACGAAGACTTTTTTCATAAATAACAGACACTTTTGTATAGTTATATAGATTTTTTTATTAAAATAAAATGGTAAATACATGAATCCACCTCTATATACGCTTACACTGCAGATATCTATATCACACACTGCCGCCCCCTCTGTACACACACAGACACACACACACACACGCTTGCTTTGCAGACTCCCTCTCTCCCCCACCACACCAATTCAACTGAATCTTCTCAGTTCACGGAGCAAGGGGGAGGAGTCAACCCATGGCTGATACTTTTTAACCAATCCCCTGCCCTGTCTCAGAGCTGTTCCTACTTTTAGACCAATCCCCTGCCCTGTCTCAGCTCTTCTGAAAGCTGATTGGCTGAAAATAATCACATTGAAAGCAACACTTTGCATGCAGCTAAATTTCCGGGCATTACTGATTGGATAATGCCCGGAATTATAACCAATCAATCAGAGGGCAGGAATTTCAATAATACCCCGAATTTGCATTAGCCTATAATATGATTTATCACTCACTGCTAGTCATGGTATACTCAATGCAAAAGCTGAACTAGACAACACTGCTACACAACAAGACTTCACTACCTGGCTTATGCTACACTGCTCAGTGAGTACTTTGTGCTATTACATGGTAAGTAATAACTTGCAGTGCTGATAAAAGTCGTTAACGTTATTGCAACTAATATAGGCAGATGAATGGAACTGCATCTTTAAACCCGGCTGCATTAAATGCATTGCAAGCAGTCGTGGAAGTAAAGAACGCAAATAGAGACGCATGGAGGTGCAGAGGTGAGATCACTGGATCCTTACCTGGGGAGACGACTGCTTCAGGGTCATTCATGTCAAAAGCTGCCATGTTTCCAATGGCAAAGCCATAGCCAGAGTGGACATCAGGTAGCCCAATAGATTTCTGTAATAAAGGACCCCAAAACATTACTCACATCAGCTTAAAGGTAAAAAACTACAAACCGACTCAAATTATTTTCGACTATTTTAAAAACGAATAATACCATCACAAAACATGTGAAGGACAGAGCCAACTGGAAATGCATGCATCGCTGCACAATCATTATAGGTTACCGTGTCCTTTTAAAGGTGGAAAAACTCCACTTAATGCCCAGATATGTAGGTGTATTTACAACTTTCTCCCAGTCATTTGCTGCGCGTTCCCAACCGGGAAACTTACGTGAACGATCCCAGGTAAGGCCGCCACGTTACCGATCTGTTTCATGGCGGGAAGGAAACCTCCTGCACCTGGAGGGACAAAATTACAACAATGTTCCTGTATATCTGCTTTTTAATCCGTGAGTGCCAGAGACGAGTTATGCATTGCAGGCCCCCCTGGCTCTCAAGGGGTTAAAACAACTTAAATCCAAGAGACAGGAATAAGATGCACAGAAACAAGGAAGACTGAAAGTATAGCTAGGTTTGTAGCTTTTGATCCACTAAGCTTTGTCTATAGAAGTGAATTACCTGCAACCCCCTTCAGGATAGAAGATGCTATTAGGACAGAAAGCGCTTATCTGCTGTTTATGATGGACTGATCTAAACAATCTAAGGCTGAGTCCCCGCTGGCGCTGAGCGCGCTCATGCTTGGAGAGCGCTCCAAGCATGAGCGCCGGGTGTCCTGCATTTAAGCATGTGCGGGGGGGGGGGGGGGGGCAATGCGGGTAGTTGAGCGCGCGGGAAAGTATCATTTTTTTGTTTATCCAAGCACCGAGCGCGGGTCAGCGTTTGTTCCCGCGCACAGCATGAGGGGGGCTTACATATATCTATATATGTAAGTAACCGCCGCCCGCTCAGCGCTAGCGGGGACGCAGCCTAATAGTTATGGGATTAGGATGCGCTTACATACCTCCTCCCCGACACGCATTTCTCAGCTCTTCAAACATCAGCTTTTCCAAAGGGTCATTCACATAAAAAACTCCCTCCACCTTAAGGAAGCAACAAGCAAGAAAGAGGCCATTATACCAACAGGATACCACAAAAACCAGGGAAGATACGCAACAGCTACGTTAAATAGATGCATCTCACAGCACACCCAGGTTACACATGCAGATAGGGGGGTAATGCGGGAGCAACACCCTCATGGTTCTTCTTGCAAACATGGCACTTCTAAAGGAGCACTCACAAATAGTCAAACGTTGCTGCCACAGGGTGCACAGCCGTCCAAGGGTATTTGGAAAAGTACAATAGAAAGATAAGTGGCACTCCAGTGGTCTTGTGCCAAGCGTGTTTCTATATACATTTTCACATTTTGCACAAGACCACTGGTGTGCTGCTTAGCTTTATACTTGTACATGCACGTGGCATTATAACAGAAAGCAATGTATGACACACCTGTGACAGGGTGTGAAATAGCAGCCTGCCACCTGCCAATTGTAGTCACTTGCAGGCTAAGCCGACTTGTTTCCCAGTCATGTCTGGCTATAATAATGGTAAACAAGTTGGTGGGAGGCAAAGCTATAAACTGTCATGGTATAATTTGTAGGTCAATGGAAAAAGATATTTCACACCGTATTATTGTGTGCAGTAGTGGGATAACACCACACTGAACCCCAATCAGAGCAGGTGTTCAGTGTATTGTGCAACAATGTCACAGTGCAACATCACAAGTATATATATATATATATTTAGAGTCGCATATACCGGTACATGCATTGTGTGTGTGTGTGTGTGTGTGTGTGTGTGTGTGTGTGTGTGTGTGTTTTCCAAGTACGGTCGTTGCAAGCCTCTTCTCCCCACTGCTCCATCACATTTTCTGATGTAATCCTCCCATCTTACTTTGGGATGTTGTCTCAGGCTTTAGATTTCCCTTGGAATCCAGTAGAGAGCCATATTTGGCCAACAATGCCAATTTCTTCTTGCGATATATCTGGCCCACTGCCATTTTCTCTCATCCTTGTTGACTCAAACCCATTCATTCTCTGTCCTGTCACTCCAGGTAATACCCAGCATGCATCTCTACATACTTTTTTGGGTTGTCTGAAGCTCGGAATTCTCTTCATATTTAGGGCCAAAGCGTCACATCCATACGTGAGAATGGGCAGTATACAATGGCTGAAAACTTTACTCTTGAGGCACAGTGGAAATTCCCTTGAAATATTTTTGTTTTTCCAAATGCGCTTCATCCTCATTGAATATATAAACACGTACACATACATACATACATACATACATACATACATACATACATACATACCAGCAAAAGCAAGATGAGAGGGTGAAATCAGAAAACATGTTGGAGCACAGTGGAGAAGAGGTTTGCAACTGCAGTACCTGGAAGATCCTTGACAAGACCCTCATCCAGCAGTGGATCGACAAGGGATGATGATACACACACGCTCAGCACACACACGCTCAGCACCTGCATAGGGGGACGGTGTCTGAATGGGTTCCCCCAAGATCTGCTCCTCTCTGCACAGAACCAGCGTGCTAAGGTTTAAAATCTGGGGTTGCTTGCTGTGTGTTTTATCGGCCAAACCCCAACCAATGTTGATGATTCTGGCCAAAGGCATTTCAAAACCCAGCTGAATTCATTCAGAGCCCTTTCAGCCTACATCTGCGTGGCCCCAAAGGCTGCCAGCCGAAGGGCAGCTAAAGGGCGTGAGCTGTGTGCTGCCCTTACAGTTGCTCGGTTACTGGGTTGGTTAAAGTCTTCTAACACCACACATTGCAGGCCTATTCTAACTCTAACACAATTTTAACCTGGTATGCAACTGTTACATAGGCCCATAATCATATATTATCTCTAGCGGTCCATGGCATTTCTGTCAATTGTATGCATTACTACTGTTCAGTGTTGGATGGTAAGTAGAAGTGATTCGAAGATAAAGCTTTAATACTAGATTAGTGTAAATATAAAGGTTCAAATAAATTACTAAAATTTAATTAACACGTTGAATAATAAAAAATAAATTGCCAAATACCAAGGATTTGGAGAGACTGGAAACGTGGCAGATAAATGGCAGATGAGGTTTAATACAGATAAATGTAAGGTTACGCATTTGGGATGCAAGAATAAAAAGGCGAATTACAAATTAAAATGGGGATAAATTGGGGGAATCCTTGATGGAGAAGGATTTAGGAGTGCTTGTAGACAGCAGGCTTAGCAATAGTGCCCAAAGTCATGCAGTAGCTGCAAAGGCAAACAAGATCTCATCTTGCATCAAACGGGCAATGGATGGAAGGGAAGTAAACATAATTATGCCCCTTTACAAAGCATTAGTAAGACCACACCTTGAATATGGAGTACAATTTTGGGCACCAATCCTAAGAAAATACATTATGGAACTAGAACGAGTGCAGAGAAGAGCCATCAAATTAATAAAGGGGGTGGACAATCTAACTTATGAGGAGAGGCTAGCTCAATTAGATTTATTTACATTAGAAAAGAGGCGTCTAAGAGGGGATATGATAACTATATACAAATATATTCAGGGACAATACAAGGAGCTTTCAAAAGAACTATTCATCCCACGGGCAGTACAAAGGACTCGGGCCATCCCTTAAGGTTGGAGGAAAGGAGATTTCCCCAGCAACTAAGAAAAGGGTTCTTTACAGTAAGGGCAGTTAAAATGTGGAATTCATTACCCATGGAGACTGATGGCAGATACAATAGATTTGTTCAAAAAAAGGTTGGACATCTTTTTAGATAGGAAAGGTATACAGGGATATACCAAATAAGTATACATGGGAAGAATGTTGATCCAGGGATTAATCCGATTGCCAATTCTTGGAGTCGGGAAGGAATTTATTTTTCCCTTTATGAGATATCATTGGATGATTTGACACTGGTTTTTTTTTGTTTGCCTTCCTCTGGATCAATAAGGAAGTATAGATATAGGATAAAGTATCTGTTGTCTACATTTAGCATAGGTTGACCTTGATGGACTTACGTCTTTTTTCAACCTCATCTACAATGTAACTGTGTAACTAAATAGGTCTCAGCCAAAGTTAACACGGCTTAGAGCAATAAACAATAGTGAATCTATTGCTAAATAGGTCATTTGGACACGGAGTGCGTGTCCTGGCTGGGTAAATTGACACGACTGCATCAGCAGTATTAGTTAAGTAACATCTCCATGTTAAGCAGAGAATTTACATTAAAAGCAGCAGACCAAGCTGCCATTTTTTAATTTTCCTTTAATATGTGCATCAATACAATCCACACAATGATAAGTAATTAGCTAAGTTGCCAAATCGATCCGTTCTCCTTTGATCGATCGGCGAAGATTCGACTCGGGGGTTCACTAAATGGCCGTCAGTGCAGCAGAAGAGGACCGAAGATGCAAAGTTCTGTGGGGAAGATCATGTGACCAGGCAGTCACTAGATACAATTGGTGCAATGCTAGAGAGAGGGCAGGGCTCAAAAGGGTGTGTGCCAGAGCCTGTTTCAGAAAAGGAAGGGGATGTGACTTAAGAGTGTTGCTATAGAAACAAAATGCTTGTTACATTATAATACATTAAAAATGTCAGAGTTGTTTAAAAAAAAAATGCTGCAAGTATTTTCTCATAGTACATAATGGATTAAAAAAAAAACCACGTAGGATATTGCTTGATCTGCAGCTTTAAAAGATCAATAGCTCAGACATTCTTGGTAGGTCGAATCACCTTGTTCTTGTATCCAAATCGCTGCTTAGACTTATAGATCGTGGTGAATCTATTGCTAAACAGGTCACTGGTGCACTGAGCCCAACAACTGGCTGTGTGAATTTAACCCCTGTCTACATCAGCAGTATCAGTTTTGTAGTAGCCCCCCCCCCCCCGTGAAGAACAAAGTATATTATTAACAGGTTAACAGTACTTATGTCAAATTCAGGTACTCTTGGTAAATCAAGTCGCCCTGATCTGTATCTCTATCAGAGAGACAGATGAATACCCGGGTACAGCTACTACAACTGCTGAGTGTACAGTATGTGCGCACCGGACGTTATAAATGAACGCGGTTGTAAACAACCAAAACCTTGAATCGTGCAGAACCCCCGGTCAGGTGGACGCTACTTATACTAGGTAATAGTTGAATGAATAAAGCACTTGCAGGAAGGTCAGGTCTCGGAGGACACCACAAAAGACACAACAACCCCAGACTGGGTCCAGAGAGAAGGAATAATCTTAAAGACACAGGACAACAAGATTAGTGAGACGAGCGAGTGGCATCAGTGTACACCATAATCATACTCTCTCTTTGTGATGTCATAACAAATGGACGTCGCTGACTGCCACTATAACCACGGTTCATTTAATGCAACCATATGTTATCATACTATACTGTACTTCAAAACGAGAACTTAATGTATTACTTCCTGGTAAAACATTGTATAAATAAATCTTCAGCCCTGGCTGATCCGCTACTGGATGAAGGCCTCCCCAGTGAAGTCCTGAGGTTTCAGCCTCTCTTCTCCACGCTGTGTGTGTGTCTTTATTTATATAGCGCCAAAAGTGTACTCAGCGCTTCACAAAGAATACAGTACAGGGATTATAATACAATAAGCGCAGCAAAATCAGACACTAGGAAAGGAAATCCCTGCCCCAAAGAACTTACAATCTAAGAGGTTTGATGGGGAATTTACAGAGACAGCAGGTGAGGGAGTAAGTGCTGTAGATGGCAGTGCTTGGTCACAGTGGGTGATAGGAGTGACTGTGGGTGTGGGACAATAGCCATGAATGCAGGCTATTGGGATGCTTGATTTGTGGGGCAAGTTTTAAGGTTAGTCAGTATTAAAATGAGAGGGCTAACACACTTTACAGGGGAAGAGATGGCAGGGAGGCATGGGTGAGATCACATGTGTATGTCTAGCTTCAGGCTTAGGCACTTTCTATAGTGCCGGGCGCGCGGATTTTTAGTTGGCTTACGTCAGTCAGCCTTTCTATAGAAGGGCCGTGCACTTGCACGGCAGGGAGAGGGGAGCCGACAGCGGCGAAGATGAGGAAATTCATCTTTTTGCGCCGCTGCCTGCGCTCAAATGTATGTGTGTGTATGTGTACACACACACACACACACACACACACACACACACACACACCAACAAACCTGCAGCTCCCGGCACTATATACAGGAAGAGCATGCGGCACGTGCACGCGCGTTCGCATAGGAACGCACGGCCGCATGCTGTATATTACAGCTTTTAGATCCCCAGCAGCAGGAAGGAGTAGATAGAGGGTGTGAATAGAGGATTTGTGTGGGTGTTTTTTATTGAGGGGTAAATAAGTTGTTGGGCGAGAGGTGTATAGATAATGGTGCAGTGCGGTGTGGAGAAGTTGGAGAGAACAAAGGAATGAAGAAACAGTAAAAAGAAACAGCAATAGGGAGACATCGTGAGATGCAGGAGGAGGCTTCCCAGGTACTGGAGGATAGGAAGAGTACAAATTATCTCAGCTTTTAGCAAGTCAAGTTCTCACAGTTGTTGTGTAGAGTCCAGATCTTCCTCTAATCTTCACCTCCAAAATTAACTCTACAGACACTTTAAATGTGACACTTAAGATGGGACTCACAGCCTAGATGGATGTCTTAAAATACTCAAAACACAGCCATTTGACTAACAATTAAGGGAGGGGTTTGCCTAAT
Organism: Ascaphus truei; assembly: GCA_036426205.1. NCBI lineage: Eukaryota > Metazoa > Chordata > Amphibia > Anura > Ascaphidae > Ascaphus > Ascaphus truei. Next base: position 15,053,120 of record CM071571.1, read on the forward strand.
CAAAATCAACTGTCACAGACATACTGATTAGATTTTAAATTCTGTAGCAAATGATGGTAGAATTCAGCTCAGACACATACCAATTAAAACATTTAAAATTCTGTGTGTGTGTATATATATATATATATATATTGTATGTGCAATCGGAACACGTGCTCAGCACCTGCATGTTGGGCACGAATCCCTTGCGGATCCTCCAGCAGTTCTTGTGGATCTTGTCCAGGAACTGTAACTCATCGTTGTAGCTGCGGGCCATGGCGCTGCCGGTGTGCCGCTGGTGTGCTGACAGCTCCGCTGCACACTGACCCGGCACCGGAAACAGGGCCTCACCGGCAGCACGTCACTTCCGGGAGACTCCAACTCATTTTCATTTACTCACAATGGGCTGAGCAACACCCCCAGACCGGGGCTCCAGCAGGGCAGCCGGAGACTGCGCGCCTCTTACTACCTTTATAACACCGCGAACCTCCCTCTCCACCCCTAACTCAGTACAGTCCCCTCTTTCACACTCACTTCCGCCACACTCCCCAACATGGCCGCCGAATCATGTCAGCCTGGGCTGGCTCACATGTCACGTGACAGTGACGTACCCCCCTCTGTCTGAGGTGAGTGAAGCTGGACGTTCCTGCACAGCAGGTGAGGGAAGTGCGCGCGGGGCAGGGGGTGGAGGACTGAGTGCAGAGTTAGGTAGCGAAGAGTAGGTGGGGGTCCCCCCGTCAATTGACAGATTGCACTATGTAGGTTGGGAGACCTCCATAGGAATAGCTAGTAGGTACCTGCTCCCAGCGAGAGTAACTACAGCGGTACCTGTTATCATGTGCAGCATGTTAGTGGGGCTGAGTATATAATGGTGCCGAGCAGCTCTGAGCTGTGCTGAAATCTGCCATGAAAAAGGAGTAGTCCTGCCGTGTCTGCCTTCCAGCAGCGGTGAGGCGGAGATCTTCTCCCCACCTGATTATAGGAAGGAATATATCAGGGGCGGCCAACTCCAATCCTCAAAGCTACCAACAGGTCAGGCTTTCAGGGTAGCCCTGCTTCAGCACAGGTGGCTCAGTTGAGTCACTGATTGTGCCACCTGTGCTGAAGCAGGGATATCATGAAAGCCTGACCTGTTGGTAGCTCTGGAGGTGGCCTCCCTTGGTGTATATGGTATTTGCACTGGGAAGGGGCGGGAGCTCCTGTAAGTACTGTACCTATTTTCTTTCAGGAAAGACAGTGGGACTCTAAATAAAACTGTAGTGGTATTGGGTAAAGTAAAGTACTGTTACTCTGGGCTTGCAATGATACTTGTATTGGTATACCCCCCCCCCCCCCCCCATCGCTATGTATTCTTGTACATGGCCTCATACATGGTGGGTGACATTTATCTGTAGATGGGGGGAATTACTTTGAGTGGTTATATCTTTTTAAGGCAATGACATTGGGAAGAGATTACATTTTTTTAAACTTATTTAAAAAAAAAATTGTTTTGACATTGAAAAATACAGTAAGAAGGGGGTTTACAGAATAAAAAGATGGGGACGCGGGGAGGGGGGGACGGACCTACAGTGTATATACCCATCCACACATATGGTAAATTCTTTATTTTCAATTTTCGATCTAACAATTGACATACATAATACATATGGTATACAGTATTATGTACAGTATGTTTTGATAGTATGATACAGTTGTGAGGAATATTAGCATCCCCACAACTATAAATATCATACTATCAAAACAATATGACACTATCAAAACAATATAGAGCAATGTTAAAGCTTCACATTGCTTCCACGCATAAAGCTACATAGTACAATATATTATATTATATACCATACAATGTAAAATAAAATATATACAATACAATAAACTGAAACTAATAGTAATAACATTAGACAGTCACAGTACAAATTATAACATAAATGAGCCAAACCCTAAATTATAAAATCAAAATGATCATTAGTATCCTGATATTGCTAGTTAGTTCCCCTTTCTATTTCCTATTCTCCTCACAGGGTCCTATTATCTGTATGTTCTACCCATGGTACTTCGCATTATAATATTTGTATCTCCGGTTATATATGATAATTGTTCCATTTTCATAACCTCCCACACTCTCGAATCCCGCTGCTCCATTGTGGGCGCCTCTAGTTTCTTCCAATTGGCAGCAAAGGCGCACCTTGCTGCATTTAGCATATGTATTAATAATGATTTCTTAATGTTGTGATCTTTGACCCCCTCTCTGTTTAACAGTATAATACTTTTGGAATTCTAATCTTAGTCATCTTGAAAATCTGTTCTAGTGAGATAACATTTTTATTGTCATCCCTGTATACACAGCCTGCCAGAATGTGGCAGCTGAAGTGTGAAGGTATCAGAGGGGAAGCGGAGAAGCACAACTTATTTTATGTTCACACCCACATTACCACGTCCTTTTTAATTTATTTAAACGTTTACAACGCCACTTTCTTTTTAACGAAAAGTGGATTTATTTGACTACACCTCATCCGCTTCCTATGTTACCGAATAAGTATTGCCGAGCGCTGTCTAGTAAGCGGTCCAGCGAGCGCGGTCCAAATGTTTAATAAATGTAGATCTTTCTTCAAACCGGCACAGGACCGTTACTATTTGTAAGCCAGTGTCAGCACTGCCGTCATTTAACCTTTTCACTGGAACAGTTTAAAGTGCTGCTATATCTGTGGTTGGCTTTAGATTAGTACAGATTTCTAATGTACAACGCACACTTTTTTCTTACGTTGGCGGCTTGATTTTAGTGATATTTCTCCGTTTTCACATTTTGTTTTTAATGCCCTTGTGAGCGCTTTTGTTTTATTCCTGGCAGCGTGTTACGCGTGTCTGGAAACGGCAGGGCCCGTCCCAGTAAGTTCCTGATGACATTCTGACCGGAGTGAAGCTGACAGATACAGGCCCTATTCTGCCCACTTGGCAAACATTCCAGGGCCAGGCAGACCGCCAGCTTTGCAGGAATGTCACTGTGGTTTTTGAATGCTGCCATGTTACAAAACAACACAATAATATAAAAAAAAAAGACAGAATAAAGCCCCCAATTTGCTCCATTCACATATGAGTGTAATGAACCTGTCCTACTGGATTTGATTGGGGAAACATTGTTGTTCCTTTTGTCGTTAAACTAGCGTGTCTGCCTTCCACATATACACTTTGCCTTTTCATGTTGTAACACTAGAGTAACAGAGAGGGGAGGAGCAGGGCATGATGGGGGAGAGAGTTAAGGGTGGGAAAGAGGGGACAAGGGAACTTGTCACTGGTGCTGCGTGTGATCTGCACTTTGAGAAATACATTATTACACTATTGGCTTCCTTTTATTGATTGCAAGAAATTAACCGAGCAATTTAGAATTGACAAATACTAATAATGTTTTATATTGTGAAACTGTTCAATAGTAAGGAAGGTGTTGTTATATGCCGGTGCTTTCACTTTATTCCTAAATATGTTGCCATGTATGAGCAAAGAGTAACTGAAAGCAAGGCTCCTCCTGTAGAAGTGAAAGTGATACTGATGCGTGCGCTGTCAGCATTAGGCGTCGAGGCTCATGTTTACGAAGTGATGCTATTCCATAACACCCTTCCGATGCAGGAAGACACCTGATGGGCTTTTTTTGGTAAATGTGGCCCGTCTGTCCCTTTCTGGGTATGACCTGCAGAGTCTGATATGCAGCTAACTGGTAAGGAAGGTTTCACCCGTGCATCAGCCAAGTGTAAATGTGCAGAGCTGTTTGTAGCTAAGTGAGGAGTATTGGTGCTCCCTGCCCCGGCTGTTGTAAGACAATGTATTCTGGCTCTGGCTCTTTTATGCTTTAATTTTTCTAAACCACACACAATCCCAGCAAGCTCAAAACCCAAAGTGTGTGTGTGTGTGTGTGTGTGTGTGTGTGTGTGTGTGTGTGTGTGTGTGTGTGTGTGTGTGTGTGTGTGTGTGTGTGTGTGTGTGTGTGTGTGTGTGTGTGTGCGCAGTAGGGAGTGCTACTGGGATAGTGACCTCATGTATACAACAAAAGACAAGAAGCCCCAGTGCTACGTCCAATATGACAAATTATATAGTTAAATACTTATCTGTTTTTCTTCCCATAAGTGAGGGTCGTTTAGTTACATTCTTGTGCCAAAGCATTATCAGCATGATCATTTGTATAACTAGTTGTAACATCGGGAAACTGTAAGAATGTAGGAATGCACCTAATGGTTCTATAGGCAGAAAATCCCGGTGGTGGTGAAAAAACACGGAGCCCAGCAGGCAAAAGATTGGGGCTACAGTACAAAAAAAAATCAATTAAAAACAACTTTTGTGGGTTGGTGACAACATGGGATTGGGGCAGTGTAATCCCTGTTAACGGTTTCGTGCCTATGGCGCTTTGTCAAAGAGTGATGACAAAGCGCCGTAGCATGAAACGCGTTAGTGATTTTACACTGCCCAATCCCATGTTGTCACCACTCAAAGTTGTTTTTTAATTTTTTTTTTTGTTCTGTAGCCCCAATCTTTTGGCCTGCTGGGCTCGCGTTTTTTTTCACCACCACCGGGATTTACTGCCTATCATTGTGAGCTGGAGTGTCCCTTATAGTTGTCAAGCGACACTGGGAAGATGATGTACAGACTTGTATATTATATTATATATATATATATATAATATATAATATAATTATATATATATAGATATATTATCATCTCTCTCACTCTCTCTTCTCATCTCTCTCTTCTACTCTCTCTCTCTACTCTTCCTATATATCTCTCATCTCATATCTATATATATCTAATATCATATATATCTCTATCTCTCTATTTCTGCTGATATACCTCTTTCTGATCTACCTGGCGGGGTGGGTGTTCGAAGGGTGGGGGAGGGGCGTAGAAGGGTGTGGGAGGGGGGGGAGGGCGAGGGGCAGGAGGCGGGGGGGGGCAGGGCGGGGGGGGCAAAGGGCAGGGAGGGGCGGCGAGGGCAAAGGGCGGGGGGGGCAGGGGAGGGAGGGCACGGGGAGGGAGGGCAGGGGAGGAGGCAAAAGGGCATTGTGGGTAGGGAGTCAGGGGGCAAAGGTCAGGGGGCGCAGGGGGTCAAACGGCGGGGGAGGGAGGCAGGGGTGAGGTGCAGGGGCAAAAGGCATGTGGGTAGGGAGTGCAGGGCAAGGGCAGGGGGGGCAGGGCAAACGGCTCTGGGGAGGGAGGGCCGGGGGCAAGCCCGGGGAGGGAGGGCAGGGGGGGAAGGGGGGCAAAGGGCTGGGGCAGAGGGCAAAGGGCAGGTGGGTAGGGGGGCTGGGGGGGCAGGGGGCAAAGGGCTGGGGGAGGGAGGGCAAAGGGCAGGGGGAGCGAGGGCAGGGTGCAAAGGGCAGATCAGTGGGCAATGGGAAGGGGAAGGGGGGGGCAAAGGGCAGGGGGAGTCAGGGACGCGGTAAATAACCCATTCCCCTGCGTGTACTCACCTTTGTACATGGCTGCGCTCCTCTTCCTCCGGGTCACGGCCGCCCTCCTCCTCCACCTCGTGCTCCTCCGCGGCGAGGCTGACACGCTCCGGTGAGGAGGTGCTGTGCCTCTCGCGGGGAGAGGCGGAGACAGCCGGAGGAGCGCCCTCGGGGACGGGAGCGGCCTGTGTGAGGGGAGACCCGCAGAGAGCGTGCTGAGTGTGTGTGTGGCGGGGGGGTGAGCGGAGGGCGCGGGGGGTGAGCGGGTGAGGGGGGGGTTGAGCGGGGTTGGACAGGTTAGGGAGAGCGCCAGGTGAGGGAGTGGCCTATGGGTGGCCGCGCTCCTCTTCCTCCGGGTCACGGCCGCCCTCCTCCTCCACCTCGGGCTCCTCCGCGGCGAGGCTGACATGCTCCGGTGCGGAGGTGCTGTGCCTCTCGCGGGGAGAGGCGGAGACAGCCGGAGGAGCGCTCTCGGGGACGGGGAGCGGCCTGTGTGAGGGGAGAGCCGCAGAGAGCGTGCTGAGTGTGTGTGGGGGGGTGAGGGGGGGGGTGAGCGGGTGAGGGAGAGCGCCGGGTGAGGGAGTGGCCTATCTGTGGTGAGAGCCATGGGGAGCGCTCTCGGGGATGGTCAGTTGGGGGAGCGGTCTATGTGAGGGGAGAGCCGCAGAGAGCGAGGGGGGGTGGTGTGTGTTTGTGTGTGTGTGTGTGTGTGTGTGTGTGTTTTGGGCCGTCACTCCGCCTCAGGCCAATGAGAGGTGTGCGGGGGCGGGCGGCCCAAGGGACCAATGAGATTTCCCCTAGGGACACAGGCCATGCAGACAAACATACAGTGCTTTCACAATTATATAGTAGATATATTAAATGTATAGTTTGACAGCGCCTGGATGTGTACCAGCCTCACAGCAGACTCTTGATGGCAAAAATAGTTAACACAGATGACCTGTATAAATAGCAATTATACAAAATATATAATAGGAACTCGGATTGTGGTTATATATAAAGGGTGAGTGTAAAAGTGTGAAAAAATACAAAAATATATAAAAAACATGAAAAAATGTGAAAAAACACAAAATATATTAAAAAATCTATAAAAAAACACGAGTAGTGAAAAAATGTTATGTGGAAAATGATAAAAAATTGTGTTCCTTCACATTAAAGATGGGTATTCTTTGTATGGAAATTAAAACGTCTGGGCTGCTTTCTAAAGGCAAATACAAAGGGGGGGAGACTGTTTAGACCCTGATATTCAGGCCATTTACACCTGTAGCAACTTATATTCACATCACCATGTCACATCTACATGTGGCCTGGACCCACATTATCTAGCCAGATACTTTGCCAATCAGTACACTGGCAGTCCTGGCTAGGGTCCACCTATTCATGTCAGTTTGCTATACACTATCATCTCAGGATTTATATACTAGCACACACTAATACAGTAGAGTTATTTAGCGGCATCCTGGTTCATACTGAACAGTGGTCTATCATACCCACATGTTCATACTGCAGTACACAATTTAGTGTTTAAGTGCAGTTTATCTGAATTTGATCCAGAAAACCTCACCGAGTGTTCATACTTATAGGATCGGAGCGTTAAATTATCGTTTTAATACCCATTATTTTAATTAGGATAATAAAGTTTAAGTTTTAACATGTTCATCATATCACCCTTCAGGTGTTTAGAGTGCCCATTCTAGTTTGTTCGTTTGATTACTGATACCTACCTAGGGAGCACCTACACAAACTACCTTCAAACAGCTGCGGGGGTTCCCCTATTTGTCTATACTATGCTATAAAGCGTGAATAAAGAAACACATCTGAGGATTATCACAGAATAACAAATGAGTTTATTTTGCGTACATGTGCACACATAGAAGGAAGATTCAAAATAAAACTTCCCCGTTGAAATGTGGCCTACATGACATATTTATACCAAAAATACTAAGCCCACGCCCCCTGTATGAGGCGGCGTGTGCGTCATTTTATAAGCGTATAAGATAAACAAAATATGAATATGAGAACATTGAGTTAATAACATAACTGTAAGATTCATACTAAAAATTAACTGAGTCAGCTAAAAATTATTATACAAGCTAAAGACCTTATCTCTATACTGCTGCGGCCAAGTTTATTCGAGCATTTGCCCGTTCTTGGCCGCAGCAGTAGCCTGGCGCGCGCCCGAGAGTGACGGGCGCGCGCCGAAGCAGCGGAAGAGCGCCCTCCGATCGGGGCGCTCTCCCTACCGCTGCCGGGTCCGCCGGGTCCCCCAGAACCCCCTGCCGCTGTCCCGCGATCGCGGGACACCAGGGCTCCCTCGGGGAGCCCCTGGACGCGCGTGCAGGGGGCGCACGCTCCCGAAGACGCGTGACCGCGCGTCTATGACGCGTGGCACGCCGAGGGGCGGCCACTAGCAAGCCGGGAAATCTCCCGGCTTGCGGTACCGGCCACACTCGAATAAAGTGTGTCGGTACTGTATACGTGATTTCTGGGAAAGGGTGTGTAGCGGTCATGTAAAATGCCTACAGTCATCTCTCCTGTTGGCAGTAAGGCCTGGTAAGTGTGGGCATGTCAGCAGTAATTATGGAGGTTTGCCCTCACACCCTGGTGGGGTGCCCTGTGTATGGATGGGACTGGTCACATGCTCTGACTCCATGGTTAGTGATGTCAGAGGTGTGTCAGCCTCAGAAGTTACATAAGGCACAGCACTGTGTCTAAAAGTTAGTTCTAGTGCTAGTTAGTTCAGAGAGGAGTTCAAGTTCCGCCAGAGTGTTAGTTATGTTATAGTAACTCCAGAGGAGACTGTGTCCAGGGACCTGGCACAGGGCAGTGATCCCTGCGGGGATAGGGAATCCCTATTAAGGAGAGAATCACCTCTGAAGGGAAGCAGAGTGAATAATCATGAGAGGCTAGATCTCAACTGTGAGGGGCAGCTAGCCCACATCACTCAATAAAGATGTGTTCATTCAGAAACCCTCTCGTGTACATGTGTGGAATGAGTGTACAGAGAGGAGCACCACGGAGGAGTTCCTCAACAGGATCATCCCCTTGCGGACGCAGGGACCCTGATGAGGTGGAGGCGCTGCACTGGAACTAGGTGAGACTCAGCACACTACCTCAGCTGCCTGTCTGGACGGGTCCTCCCCATACACCATCATGCGGGAGACTCAGGAGTCCTGTTGCCAACAGGTGCACCACCAGACACTACCACACTGTAATGGGGACCGGTTAGACCACAGGGGCCAATGTGAGATTGGGTGGGTCAGGCCGGGCCAGAAATACCGTTACAGGTGTATTTGACCATGAGAACCTCCCCCTGAATGCGAGATGTGCCTGTTATCTATGTTTTATTTTCATAACAGTGGCAGCATTTCTCCCATCTCCAAGGTCTTGTGGTTAGCTGAAAAGCTTATTATCACTAAAAACTTAGGAGCAAAAAGAAAAATGTGTCTCTCTCAAACCTCCTTAGCATTCATACAAACAATAGACAAAATGGATGACAATATCAGGCACCTAAGATGGATGCTGACTAAAAATGGCTGCTCAGATCCTAGTGGTTTTTACGTCAGACCCCCCCCCCCCATAATGTACTATTTTCTCAACTTTGTCAGTACGTAATTGCGACATTATGTCATCACGCAAGTGGACGCTTTACGGCCGGAGCGTGCATGGAGCTGGATTGAGGCTGCGTTGCTCGTAGACTGCATTCTAAGTAGGGACACAGAGCACTTTCTGTGTAGTTTTTAGAAGATGAACTTGTACTGGTGAACCGGATGGAAAAATCGATCAGAACTGTTGGTGTGATCCAGGACGGTGTATACCTCCTATACTGTATATATGTTGCAAAATTCACATATGGCCCTGAAGCACTGATATTTTGGAACTTTGTTTCTTTTCTGCTATGGTTCTATAGGGCCCAGCAATGCATTGAAAGCCAACTTGCCACTGTTTCTCCTATCATCAGAACGTATCCGTCGGCCATTTAGAGATCTGCGCATATCTGGGACGTTGCATCCTGTGTCTAAAGTTCTACAGTTTAATTCAACCCACGGGCCCCTGACGGGTAAGGATGAGGCTCAGAGTGCGAGTGAGGAAGCAGACGACCCGCCTGGAGCTGGATGAGGAGCAGCCAACACTGGGGGACCTGCGGAGGAAGCTGTCTGTGTCTCTCCTCCCCTCATCGGGGGGCAGGTAAGCACCAGTGTGGGGTGTCCGGTCTTACTGGGTACATGTGTGCATATTCATTCAGAAACACACACATACACATATAACAGGGCAGTGGGCACACCTATAGCAGGCATAGGCATATATTGGCAAGTGCAAGCATCATAGGAAATAAAGTTGCATCTTACCCAGACCCAGGGATCAGAGCAAATAAAGAAGCAGCACACCACAGGTAAGTGCCTCAGAATAGTGTATTGTGCACAAAAAGACAACGTTCGGTCCTTACAGCAGGACCTTCATCTGGTTAGTGATGAAGCTTAGGAAGGTCCTGCAGTGAGGAACGAACGTTGTTTTTTGTGCACTAGACACTTACCTGCGATGTGCTGATTCTTTTTTTTTTTTGCTCTGATCCATGGTGTGTGTGTGTGTGTGTGTGTGTGTGTGTGTGTGTGTGTGTGTGTGTGGTGGGCTTGTAGTTGTGCGCATAGTAAGTAGGCGAGTCTACGACTCGGCGATAGTGGACCCTCATGATACACAACAAAAGACAAGAAGCCCTAGTGGCTACGTCCAATATGACAAAATTATTAGTTAAATACTTATCTGTTTTTCTTCCCATAAGTGAGGGTCGTTTAGTTACATTCTTGTTGCCAAGCATATCAGCATGATCATTTGTAACTAGTTGTAACATCGGGAAACTGTAAGAATGTAGGAATGCACCTAATGGTTCTATAGGCAGTAAATCCCGTGGTGGGTTGAAAAAACACGGAGCCCAGCAGGCAACAAGATTGGGGCTACGTACAAAAAAAATCAATTATAAAAACAAATTTTTTGAGTGATGTGCGGTGACAACATGGGATTGGGCAGGGTAAATCACTGTCACGTTTCGTGCCTATGGCGCTTTGCTCAAAGAGTGACAAGCGCGTAGGCATGAAAACGCGTAGTGTGATTAACACTGCCCAATCCCATGTTTGTCACCACTCAAAGTTGTTTGTAATTGTTTTTTGGTTCTGTAGCCCCAATCTTTGGCCTGCTGGGCTCTGCGTTTTTTTTCACCACCACGGGATTTACTGCCTCCTGTGGGAGCTGGAAGTGTCCTTTAGTTGTCAAGCGACACTGGGAAGATGATGTACAGACTGAGTATATATATATATAGTATATATATATATATAGATATATTATATATATATTATATATATATAATATATAATATATAAAATAATTATATATATATATATATATGTATATAGTATATATATATTATATTATACATTATAATAGTATATATATATATGCTGATATACCTATATGCTGATATAACTGCGGGGGGGGGGTGGAAGGGTGGGGGAGGGGGAGGGGTAGAAGGGGGGGAGGGGAGAGGGAGGAGGAGGAGGGGCGGGGGAGGGGGAAAAGAGGAGGGCGGGGGGGGAAAGGGCAGGGAGGGGCAGGGAGGGGCAGGGCGGGGGGAAGGGGAGGCGAGGGGAGGGGGCACGTAAGGAGGGGAGGGGCAGGGCAGAGGAGGGAGGGAGGCAGGGGAGGGAGGGCAAAGGCATGTGGGTAGGGAGTGCAGGGGGCAAAGGGCACAGCGGGGGGGCAGGGGGCAAAGGTTAGGCGGAGCTGGGGGAGGAGGGCAGGGGGAGGGAGGGCAAAGGGCATGTGGGTAGGGAGTGCAGGGGGCAAAGGGCAGGGGGGGCAGGGGGCAAAGGCTGGGGAGGAGGGAGGGCGCGGGCAAGGCCAGGGGGAGGGAGGGCAGGGGGCAAAGGTTCAGGGGGAGGGGGAGGGCAAAGGGCATGTGGGTAGGGAGGGAGCGGGGGGGAAGGGGGCAAAGGGCTGGGCAGAGGGCAAAGGGCAGGGGGGTAGGGCTGGGCGGGGGGGGCAGGGGGCAAAGGGCTGGGGAGGGAGGGCAAAGGGAAGGGGGAGCGAGGGACAGGGTGCAAAGGGCAGATCAGTGGGCAATGGGAAGGGGAAGGGGGGGGCAAAGGGCAGGGGGGAGTCAGGGACGCGAAAGGTAAAGTAACCCATTCTCCCTGCGTGGACTCACCTTTGTACATGCTGCGCGCCTCTTCCCCGGGTCAAGGCGCCCTCCTCCTACCTCGTGTCCTCCGCGGCGAGGCTGACAACGCTCCGGTGAGGAGGTGCTGTGCCTCTCGCGGGGAGAGCGGGAAGGGAGGAGAGCAGCCAGGAAGCGCCTCGGGGACGGAGAGGCCGTGGAGGTGGAGACCGCAGAGAGCAGTGCTGAGTGTGTGTGTGTGGCGGGGGGGGGTGAGAGGAGGGCGCGGGGAGGAGCTTGGAGTGAGGGGAGGGAGAGCGGGGAGGAGTGGCATGGGTGGTGAAGCCGTGGGGGATGCGTCTCGGGGATTGGTCAGTGGAGGGGAAGCGGTCTATGTGAGGGGAGAGCCGAGAGAGCGAGGGGGGGGTGGTTTGTGTGTGTGTGTGTGTGTGTGTGTTTTGGGCCGTCACTCCGCCTAGGCCAATGAGAGGTGTGCGGGGCGTAGGGCGGCCAAGGGACCAATGAGATTTCCCCTAGGGACAGGCCATGCAGACAAACATACAGTGCTTTCACAAATATATAGTAGAAGATACACCCCCTTACTTTGAGCCTATACGAGTCAATACTTCATATGTGACACTCACAGGTGTATTAATTGTTCATCTTCAAGCAAGTTTACATATTCAATATTATAGAATATATATATATATATATATATATATATATATATATATCTATATATATATATATATTATATATATATATATATATATATATATATATATAAGGTATATATAGTATGATATATGTAATATATATATGTATATTTATACTATAAATGTTATATTTTATACCTGCTATATGTGTGTGTGTGTGTGTGTGTGTGTGTGTGTGTGTGTGTGTGTGTGTGTGTGTGTGTGTGTGTGTGTGTACACACACTGTAACAATGTACACTAGAATCCAAAATATTTTTTTTACAATTCTTATCTGAAAATGCATCAATGATGTGGGGATCAAAACACACTGTACTGAGTGGTCTCACTTTCTTATTGTTGTGACATTTTGGTCCCCACGTCTATGTAAAATAGGAATGAAGCAGGTGTGACTAAGGTGGGCGTCTTGTGGTGTCACTTCTTGGCCATTGATATTCAGTGTGATCTTGGGTAAACATCTAGTCCTCCTAGTGCCTCAACTACCCTCTTGTTTCTGCATAGATTGTGTTGAATACCAGTTAACATAGGTAGGGGGAATGGGAAAGAGAGGGTGGATAGGCCCTGCTCAGCCGCTGACTAGCGAGAGAGAGACTAGAAGTGGTGCTATCTGGGATAGAGAGTATATACGAAAACAGAGAAGCAGAAATCCCTTTTGATGCACTCACTATAATTAGCGCTCAAAAATAATAAAGTTTTATTAACAATCAGAAAACAGAAAACATACATGCTAATTAAAACCTTAACGATAGCGCATGTTAACAGCTAGTTTGTAAGAATTCCCACTGGGTACTATATGAGAACCTCTAGATTACCAACATGTAACACTCTGGTATCTACTGAGAAATAGTCAGGATATCATTAGGTGATCTCGGTAATAGAGGTAAGTATGTCAAGTCGTGCAGCTCCAGTGTGTATCATAGGATCAGACCCCTGGTATATATATATATAAGGGCTAATGGTGAGGTAATGTGTTGGATACAATGAGCTCAATAATGCAACATAATAATGCAGTCACTGGGTCATGCTCCCTCTCAGATATGTCTCCTATATTGGAGAGATACAGAGTCTTCACTATGTGAAAACGCACAGCTGGGTTTGCTGTGACTGCAGAGTGGTTGTGCTGCTATACTCTGTGGGGAAAAGACCTTTGATTCAGGTCATTTTCATTACCCTAATAGGGCTATGTCTGAGATTATGGAGCTGTTACCTCGAGCCTTGCGTCCTGTGCAAGTGAAGTATGCCACATATGAAATCGCTGGATGCCAGGTGTCCGCAAACGTAGGTTAGGGACCCAGAATGGAGCTGTACAAGTTTCTAGCGCTAGCTAGTGGGATCCTCATTCGGCCCACATCTTAGATTAACTAACGGCTGACGGAGTACACCATGCTGTGAGTAGAAAACTGACCAGGCTGCTGCTAGCCCGGTCGCGCTGATGACGTCACCCGACGCGACATGTGTTTCGTTCCGGCTGGGAACTTCTTCGGGGGTGGGCGGACCTATGCTTCCGTGTGCCATTTAAACCCAAAGCGTTGTCATGGCAACCTATAGCGTTGCCGCAATCCCTATACAATGACGCAAAGTGGGAGTGGCCTAGCAGGCAAGGTAAGTAAAAGACGAATCCTATTGATCCATAATACAGGTTTAAAAAACGTGGACACACCTGGGTATCCTTACTTTAAATGAAATATTTACAACGTGAGGGACACTGAATAGAATGGTTGATCTAAGGACACAGATACATGATGATGACTATAGGGCTAACACTGGGCAAATGTATTGGCACATAACACATTCTCCAAAGGGGTGATACATAGTACAGTCTCTAAAAGAAGACAGGGATTCAGAGGAAAGCGGTGTATACAAATCCTTCGTTCAAACCTAGGCGAGAGGGTTCCCAAGGTGTATATCCACCGCGATTCTTTCCTGAGAAGGGCTGTATCTAAATCCCCTTTGCGGATCCCTAGTTTAATCAGATCGATGCCCTGAAAGGACACGTTAGAGACATCACCCCCATGTTTGGAATTAATGTGTCTCGCTACTGGCACGTCTTTCTTGGTGTTAGCAGTGCTGATATGTTCCAGGATTCTCCTACGTAATTCCCGAGAAGTTTTCCCACGTATTTCATACCGCACTTACATGTTGCTAAATAGATCACTCCTTCAGTTGATATAGTTTCTCATACTGTATTGTCTGGTCCCGGAGGCTCCATTGAATTGTTTTGAAGGTTGAATATATTTGCACGCCTTGCAGGTACCACATCGGTAGGTACCCACTACTTTGTTGCTATCAAGCCAAGTTGTACTATTCTGGCTTTGGTAGTGACTATGTACCAGTCAGTCTGCAAGGTTTGGTGGGCGTCTGTATGTTATTGACGCCTGGGGATGTAGAATCTTTTTTAAATCCTCATCCTCAGGAAGGACGTGCCAGTGCTGATTAAGTGTATTCCTGATTTGTCTCCATTGTTTGTTGTAGGTCCCTATTATGCGTATGGGTTGAATGCCCTCATGTTCTTTTTTCTTAGAGTAGAGGAGTGTTCCCCTATCCGTGTATTTTGCTCGGTTATAGGCCTTGTTAAAAGAGGAGCGACTGTACCCTCTGTTGAGGAATTTTTTCCTCATTATTGCAGACTGGATCTCAAAATCTTTTATTGAGGAGCAGTTTCTCCTGACTCTTGGGTATTGCCCCAACGGTATCCCTTATATAATAATAAGACGTGCCAGTAGCGAGACACATTAATTCCAAACATGGGGGTGATGTCTCTAACGTGTCCTTTCAGGGCATCGATCTGATTAAACTAGGGATCCGCAAAAGGGATTTAGATACAGCCCTTCTCAGGAAAGAATCGCGGTGGATATACACCTTGGGAACCCTCTCGCCTAGGGGTTTGAACGAAGGATTTGTATACACCGCTTTCCTCTGAATCCCTGTCTTCTTTTAGAGACTGTACTATGTATCACCCCTTTGGAGAATGTGTTATGTGCCAATACATTTGCCCAGTGTTAGCCCTATAGTCATCATCATGTATCTGTGTCCTTAGATCAACCATTCTATTCAGTGTCCCTCCCGTTGTAGATATCTCATTTAAAGTAAGGATACCCAGGTGTATCCACGTTTTTTAAACCTGTATTATGGATCAATAGGATTCGTCTTTTCCTTACCTTGCCTGCTAGGCCACTCCCACTTTGCGTCATTGTATAGGGATTGCGGCAACGCTATAGGTTGCCATGACAACGCTTTGGGTTTAAATGGCACACAGAAGCATAGGTCCGCCCACCCCCGAAGAAGTTCCCAGCCGGAACGAAACACGTGTCGGGTGACGTCATCAGCGCGACCGGGCTAGCAGCAGCCTGGTCAGTTTTCTACTCACAGCATGGTGTACTCCGTCAGACGTTAGTTAATCTAAGATGTGGGCCGAATGAGGATCCCACTAGCTAGTGCTAAAAACTTGTACAGCTCCATTCTGGGTCCCTAACCTACGTTTGCGGACACCTGGCATCCAGCGATTTCCTATGTGGCATACTTCACTTGCACAGGACGCAAGGCTCGAGGTAACAGCTCCATACTCTCAGACATAGCCCTATTAGGGTAATGAAAATTACTTGAATCAAAGGTCTTTTCCCCACAGAGTATAGCAGCACAACCACTCTGCAGTCACAGCAAACCCAGCTGCGCGTTTTCACATAGTGAAGACTCTGTACCTCTCCAATATAGGAGACATATCTGAGAGGGAGCATGACCCAGTGACTGCATTATTATGTTGCATTATTGGGCTCATTGTATCCAACACATTACGTCACCATTAGCTCTTATATATATTCCAGGGGTCTGATCCTATGATATACACAGGAGCTGCACGACTTGACATACTGTACTTACCTCTATTACCGAGATCACCTAATGATATCCTGACTATTTCTCAGTAGATACCAGAGTGTTGCATGTTGGTAATCTAGAGGTTCTCATATAGTACCCAGTGGGAATTCTTACCCACTAGCTGTTGTTAACATGCGCTATCGTTAAGGTTTTAATTAGCATGTATGTTTTCTGATTATTAATAAAACTTTATTTTTTTTGAGCTCTAATTATAGTGAGTGCATCAAAAGGGATTTCTGCTTCTCTGGTTTCGAATACCAGTTAACGCCAGATCTGGTGCGTTAACCTGCAACAGACCTTAGTGAATCCTGCTCTTTATCATTATTATTAATGCATTTGGATTGGTTCAGCTTTACTATGGGTTCTGTCCCTTTACAGTTCTGAAGCCGCTTTCTCCATCACGTTAAATGGTAAAGACGCCCTCATCTCGGACCAGGAGACCTTGGAATCCTACGGCATCATACCCGGGGATTTGATTGTTGTTCTACTCCCAGACTCCTTGCCTTCTGCTGCCTCCTTACAGCCCGCTCCTCCGCAGGTGCAGCACAGGCAGGAAGCGACCATCGCACTTGAGGTGCCTGGCCAGTCCAGCAGCAGATCCAGCGAAAGGCTCAATGTGTGCCCAGAGATACAGAGCAGATGTATGGTATGTTTATTCAGGCCTGGGAATGCTCATACAATTATCATGCTACAACTGGTAGAGCTGGGATCCCTTCGACATGCATTTGTTCTCCTGGTCTGCTCCTACTCCCTCTGATGACTTAACATAGATTGCATAGGGGAGGTAGGACTCTTCAGAAATGCTTGTAAACATGGACATCTATAAAAGCAGCAATTACCAAAAGGGGGGAAGCGAACCCCTAGGGTTTCGTGAGGTGACTCCAAGGGGTTCATCCCCCCAAAAAGTATGTAAAGGCGGATGCCAGGGAGCATAGTGAGTTCCTGAGCCCGTGTGGGGACTGCGCACTTAGTAAGGCCCCAAACTGGACGTTAGCGTGGGTGATATAGCTGCCAATTAGAGCAGGAGCTTCCAACATCACGCCCCACAGTGCTTTGCAACCATACCATCAATGCATTGTGGGGCGTGGTTTTGGAAGCTCCTGCAGTGAGTGACAGCTATACCCTCTCTACTGTCTGCACACTGAGGTGCAGTTTGGGGCCTTATTAAGCGTGTGTTTCCCCCATGAGCTCAGGACACTATACTGTCTGGCATCGGTTTAAACTGTTTAGTTAGCAATAGTCTGAGTAGGTAATAAGATTTATTAATTAGGGGTTCACAGAAACAAATCTTTTGAAGCAGGGGGTGCACAAGGTAAAAAAAGGTTGGGAAATGCTGCTATGGGTCAATTTTCTGAACCAAAACATGGAAGTCTGCAGGTTTTAGCAGTGAATTGTTCCTCATCACAAGTTTCTATCCTGGAACCTGCTGGTGGGTTAAAAGTCAGAAAACCTAAGCAAAGCCCGGGACTTATGGGTGTTTTACCAATTTGTCTTAAGGAAATGTCTCCCTCAAACCTGACAAGCAGTTGGAAATGTACATATATGTACCTCCACATGTATATATGCAGTTTCAAACATATACACGTGTGTGTGTGTGTGTCTGCAACAACCAGAATGCCTCCTCAAAGAGGGGAGGAGGAGACAGATTGATGACGAGGAGGAGGGATGGGAGAGCAGTCTGCACAGGGGGCAGGAGGGAGCGCAAAGAGAGGGGAGGAGAGACGGCAAAGGTGATTAGGATGAGGAAACAGAGAGACAGCAAGGAGAGGAGGAGGGAGTGTAGTGTGCACAGAGGAGCAGTCACAGGAAGGCATGGAGTGCAAAGAGAGGAGGAGCAGGGCAGGATGGAGGAGAGAGTTATGGGTGGGGAAGAGGGAAAAGAGACAGCGCAGCATTACAGGGAGGGAAGAAAACAAAGTGTAATGTTTAATAACCTGCTACATCGGCGTATGTTCCACCGGGTACAGCTAGTTTCTTTTAAATGAAGTCAGTGCTGCACTTCCTGAAATAAAGATATATTCGCTGGAGACAGAATACATATGTGTCCCCTGGGGGCCACACAAAGTTTCCCATAGATTGCACTCAAATCAGTGTATAATAAGGTAGGGACTCAGGGGTCTTCTAGATACAATACTAGATAAAGTCACCAAAGGCGACGTAACTCCCAGAGGTTCTCAAAGAAAAATAATGTTTATTCATACATTTATCAACAAGGTGAACTCATATATACAGTGGTTTAAAATCCTCGGTGGTGGGTGTAGGATCGAAGTGAGGAAGTCAATCCAAGATAAGTGAATCGCTATCCTCACTGTGTGTGTACTGTTAATCTGGTTGACAAAAAATGAACTTTACTTCTCCCCTGAAGAAGCGTGATATTATCATGTGAAACGTACATCGGGTTGCAGACGTCACATCAACGTGGTGTGGCGACGGATCGACTGAACGGGTTGTGTGGCGTTTATGCATTTCCATCTAGATTATCCCCTTATGGGATCTTTTCCCTAATCTTCCCTATTTCCCATGTATGAGTTAATATACGTATGTCCCGACCTGATACTGTCTTAGTAGTGATCAGCGGTTTCCTATATTTGCTGATTATAGCCCTGTCCGGCTGACTCCGGTATGGGTATGTGTAAAAGCCAACCTGACGGACATTATTGATGTTTGAGAGCCAATTCTCTGGCATCCTTCCTGACATTTTCAGTGGCCATGCAATAATGTACTGTGTTAAGAAAATTAAACCGCCCCTATCAAGCCCTAAAGTTCTCCTCACTAGAACATTTAGAAACTTTAACCCATAACAATTTCTGGCTGACCTTACCAACTGCCCTTGGCACAGAATCGATTTAATTCCTGACCCTGATTCTGCGCTCGACTATTTCAATCCGAGTTTTTAAAACTCTGTGATACCCATGCTCCACTATGCAGAATAAGGGTACGGGGTGCCCACCTTCCATAGGTTACACCTGACCTTATAACACTCTACCAGTTCAGGGATGCCTTGTGGAAAAGCCACAAAATAACTGGCACTACCAAGGATCTCAATCACTACAGATGCCTGCGGAACTTGTGCACAAGGCAAACAAGGCACGCAAAAGCACAATATTACTCTGACAATCTCCTCCAGAACACATCAAACCCAGCTAACTTCTGGAAGGTTATCAACAACATGTTCCAGCCTTCTAACCATCAACAGCCAAGTAATATCACTAAGGGCGATATTACTCTGACAAACCCCACCGACATTGCAAATGCATTCAATGATTACTTTGTGGGGTGTGCTACTAACTTATTAGCAAAACGCAACCCAAACCACAAACCTGAATCTCATCCTGGGAGTACCCCTATAGCCCCACCCCCTCCCAACATTGCCCACAATTTTAAATTTGGCTCAGTATCCGAAGAGGAGATTACAGAAGCGCTTCTCAAATTAAAACTAAGCAGCCAATGTGGACCTGACTTACTACAATATAGGTTCCTAAGACTTGGTGCCCCTGCAATTGCCAAACCAATTGCTTCCATAGTCAACTCTATCCTGTCTGCTGGCCATATCCCTAAGACCTGGAAAGCTGCCAGAGTTGTCCCAATCTTCAAAAGTGGGGACAAAAAAAACACTGTTCAAACTACAGACCAATCTCCCTTCTCCCAATCCTATCCAAAGTCATGGAAAAATGTGTCCACTCCCAAGTAAGCGATTTACTATAACAAGACAATTTTCCTAGCCAATTCCAATCTGGCTTTCGCCCCAAACACTCTACCGTAACTACCCTGCTAAAAGTTTGCAATGAAATCCAGTGTGGAATGGAACGGGTCAACTACTGGTGCAGTATTCCTAGATTTTGCAAAGGCTTTTGGTACTGTTGATCATGCTATCTTGCTCAACAAACTCCAGAGCTCTGGAATAGGGAAGCATGCTTTGAAACTGGTTTCAGTCTACCTATCAGGTAGATCCAACATGTGTACATCTCTGGCCCCTAACTCTAACCCCCTGGCTATCACCTGTGGGTCCCGCGAGGCTCTGTTCTGGGGCCCCTACTCTTCTCAGTGTTCATCAATTATCTTTCCCATAGCTTGTCAGGAAGCCTCAATAACATGTATGAGAGACACAATCCTATATGCACCACAGCCATGCCTCTCTGACCTTCAACACATACTTCAGTCTGACTTTATCAGACTCGAAAACTGGATTTCCCAAACAAACTGTTTTTAAACACTGATAAGTCTGTAACAATGGTGTTTGGGACAAGACTAAATTTTTAAAGCTTCCAGCGACTGAGTCCAGATTACAACCAACAATAACACCACCCCTAACTCCTGTTACTAGTTTTAAATACCTGGGCATATGGTTGACTCCCACTTAACATTCGGGATGCACATTAATACCCTGACAACCAAGACCTATACCAAAATAGGGTACTCTACAGGAACAAAATCCTCCCTAAGTCTCCTGGTCAGAAACGTATCGAACAGCAGATGCTAATGCCAATTATTGACTATGGAGACATAGTATATGGCTCGGCCACCTCAACCCACCTTAGCAAACTTGACACCCTCTACAACTCAATTTGTCGTTTTGTCTCCAATGCAACTATAACACACATCACTGCGAAATGCTCAAAGAACTAGATTGGTCATCACTCGAGTCTAGGCGCAAAGTTCACCTTCCTGTTCCGTCTTGCTTTCAAAAATTCTTATGGGCAAGCTACCCAGCTACCTGAACAAGCTCCTCACCCCTACCACATGCAGCACCTATCACCTGAGATCAGACTCCAAAAGACTGTTCATGGTCCCAAGGCTCAACAAAGTATCCGGCCGCTCCTCCTTCTCTTACCGTGCACCCCAAAACTGGAATAATCTACCGGAGACTCTTACATCCACCACCAGTCTATGTTCTTTCAAATCTAAGGCTGTCTCACATTTTAATGTGGTCTGTAACTGTTTCATACGCCCATAATACAAATTATCTTTAACTGTGCATGCTATGTCTTGTATATAATGTATACCCTGCTCATTATGTAACTGTATTTGTAAACATGTATTATTTGTCTTAACTCGGTGCCCAGGACATACTTGAAAACGAGAGGTAACTCTCAATGTATTACTTTCTGGTAAAATATTTTATAAATAAATAAATTTATGCCTTGCAGACACTAGTCCTATAGCACCTCAGAATCTGAGATCTTTATACTGACTTACTGTATATCTGAGATCACTTTACTACCGACTACCCTTCGTAGTGGAGGTAGGAGTGAGGGGCTGGCAGCCCCACGCGATCCCCCAGCAGCCCCACGCGATCCCCCAGCAGCCCCACGCGATCCCCCAGCACTACGAGTTGAACTAGAAAGTGACTGCAAAAATGATTCTTGATAATGATTTTGATCTCATGGAGCACACACAGTCAAATGTAAACTTCCCACTGCGTGAAATATCACAAAATAGGCGCAACGTCGGGAGATCATGCAAACGTGCGTTTTTCCAAGAAAATAAAGCAAACCTGCGTGTTTTTACCTATGAAACATAATCATAACCGATGCTACACAGGCTTTATATATTATATATCTGTATATACACCGAGCTCATACTCACCGCAGCGCCATCCCGGGTACACTGCCAGCCCAGAGCTACCTGCCGGAAACGTGTGTGTGTGTGTGTGTGTGTATGTGTGTGTGTGTTTTTTTGTAATTCACTTACAAGAATTCTTGTTTGGGAGAAAATGGCCAATAGATATGCAGGGGACATCTTTGCGATGACATTGCAGCTTCTGATTGGGTTGCCCCATATCCATTTTTCTTTGCAAGTACTGGCAAAATTAAAACATTAAATATGCTATAGGAGGGTCTGCTGAGGCTTGAGTGGTGCAGTGGAGCTCTACTGGACCCCTGGTTTTAAACCAGGTTGGGGGGAGTCTTGATTTGGTGGCAGGAGCTGTTGCGCTAATAATTTAGAAGGGATTTTGTGGTACATTTCCTTCCTCAACCATATTATACCCTTCCAGGCTGGTGTAATCTCTCCAGCTGCCGAGCAGCACTCGGGTGTGCCCACCGGGGAGGTTGAAATGGAGGAAGGGGCGGCCTACTCTCCCTGGGAGCCGATGCTGTGCAGCGAAGCTGTGGATATGAAGATACCCCACTCCCTGGAGACCCTGTTTCATGCGGCAGACTGCAGAAGCACAACTGATGCCCTAATGGTGGTCGTCCACATGCTTATGCTGGAGACCGGGTACCTCCAACAGGTAGGATAGGTGGGGGAGAAGGCTGCGACATGGTGGGATTCAGACAGCTACGGCTTCATGGCTTGTATTATCTAAGCTGTAAGTTACACGTTCAAATCCACCTAATTAAAGATGAAATTCAAATCGTTTTTTTTTTGACACATAAGTAAACAAATCATGTTAAATAAATCCAGCACTCTGTTTTTATTCTTTTTGGATATTATTTAATATGCAATCCATCATTGAGATGTAAGAAGAAACGGTGGCGAAAATAAACACAAGCGGAATCTTTGGCGTGTACATGTATATCCAATGCATCTTGACCCAAATAAAATGTGTTTATTAAGGTGTAAATTGTAATGCAGCGCAGCTTTAAAACAGCTTTGACGCTTCCTTGACCACAATAAAGTAATCCTGCAAGTAAATTGCAGCACGTGCCCTCTATATGCCCGGTATTTTGTGTCATTTGATGTTAAAGATCCGAGTAAGTACAAGATTTGTCGTGAGTTGGTTGGACTATGAGTTGCAGACCCCCCCCCCCCCCCCACGTCCCCCAGCATATGGGTCTCAAGTCACAGCAGAAAGAACATGTACAAGCTTGTTCCATGGAAGCTTCTGTTCGCTCCTTGGTCATTGGGTCTTTCTTCCTGTGTCCCTTCCTTCCAGGGTTCGGATACCAAGGTGATGTCCATGCCGGAGAAGTGGCGCAATGGAGGAGTGTACAAGCTGCACTACTCTCACCCCCTGTGTGATGAAGGCTCCGCCACCCTGGCCTGCGTGCCCATGAGCAAACTCGTCATTGTCAATGGTAATCAATATTTCCAGAGGGGATACATAGTACCTTGGTAAAAGAGAGACCGGCTGCCCCTCCTAATACAGAATAACACAGAAACAGAAGGCACATAAAGCCCATTGGGTGTGTCGCTCATACTCCCAGGTGGCAGAGAGAGGCTAGGGGTGGGGGTTTGTCCTTATCCGGTCAAGAGAAGCGACTTGTATCTCTTGACTCGCTGTCCCCCCGCCGCACCTCACAATATGACGTAATAACAAGAGGGTCCACTCAATTATCCTGCTAGTGTAAGTTGACTGTGACAAACACAGGTGGTACCTATGGTCAGTCTCTGTGGTCAGTCAGTATCACCATAGAGACCCAACAAATTAAAGAGAAAAAGTCTGTGCCTCAAACCTATAGTAGGATGCAGTTACATTTCTGCATGGGGTAAACATGAGACTCCTCCTGAGGCGCCTCAGACTTCATACAACACAACAGAGACGAACCCCACCAGTCGCAAAAAAAATAAAAAGCGGGGTTCTCCCCAGAACATTGCTTTCGCGGGTTCCGGCAGCATCTTTATGAAAGTAGCTCAGCAAATTTGTGTGCAGACAGCGTTTCAAGCCGACAACACCCTTCCTCCAGTCTGCCACCATAAAGTGACACCCAGAAGGGACTTGCATGAAATAGTTAGGCCATGAAGACACGGCTGGGTGGGACCTGTTACTGCCATAGTTGGGTGATACAGAAGGGTTCTAATGCACAGAGGTATGTCCCTCCTACGCCTGGGTGTGACCGTTAACCCAGTGATGGGAGGATCTTCTGCTCTATCCTGTCTGCCGGGTCCACGTTAGTGTGACATAGAAGACACTGGCAGAAGAGGCCTGTTGTTCACAGACACTGACCCTGCAGAAAAATAGGGACATTCTCCCATCATATTGCTTCTGGAAAAGCAGGAGACTGCTTTTTATATCACATGCCTACAAGGGAGACGTTGGACCATTTCGCCTTTTTAATGGTCAATTGAGTTGTGTTTTTTAAGCAAGTTTTTTTTTAATGCGTCATCAAACATGATCTTTATGTTGGAGTTCACTGTGGCTTTCTGACCCACTTCTTGTATTTGTGACCTGCAGCCACCCTGAAGATTAACAACGAGATGAAAACCGTGAAGAGGCTGCAGCTCCCCACAGAGTCGTATATTTCCTTCCCAGCACAAGGTAGGACAGGCGCACGCCATATTTCCCCATAATACAGGGGTAGCCAACTCCAGTCCTCAGGGGCCACCAACAGGTCAGGTTTTTCGGATATCCCTGCTTCAGCACAGTTGGCTCAATCAAAGACTGAGCCACCTGTACTGAAGCAGGGATAAGTCAAATAAGTGCAACTGGGCACTTGAGAGAGAGAGCTCTCTATTTGGAGCACCAAAGTCAAATTTGATTGCATAGTGTAATTAGTTTAAAACATAACATTTAATCCAAATTAGTTCAAAGGAATTGGCACTTAAGGTAAAGCAGGTGGAATAAAATAACTAAAAAATACCAGTTCTGGGTGTGATAACAAATAGACCTGTCTGGTCATAAATTCAAAGTGTAGGGTGAATAATCATATTAGTTGATAAGGTAATCCGTAAATATATATGCACCCAAAGTTGATATGGGTGTATAATATCTTCTTCTCCTTTCTTCTCTCTCTCATTTTATGAACGTTCCACCAAAATACACTTGGAAGTTCTGCTGCTTTTTGGGACACACATTTTTACCTGCTCAGTGTAGGGAATTTCCGATGGAAATCAAAGCAGATCAAGCTCTCTGCTTTGTGGAGCCTGCTCAGACGGGTTTGCTGTGTAATCATTGAGTAACCAGGGGAGGTAAAGGGGCTTAAGCAAGGTGCTAAGCAGCTGGCATTGGGATACAGACAGATTTCCATTATCTCACCCCTCTGTACACTAGCGCCTCCCAATTTCACTCACTTCAAAAATACATGTTTGGGATCCTCCGCCGTTACACGAGCTAGTTACGCCTTCTTCTTTTCATCTATTATCTTTTCTTCTGTTGAATTTGTCGTGGACATGACTGGCTCTCTTATGATTGGGTTAGAACAGGCTGTACTAATGAACTGATCCACGAGCAGAGTTCCTTACACCTGTAATGTGTATCGCAGAGACCTGCGATGTTTGGAAAGCTCTTTAATATCTCTGTCTGTGTCTCGCCCTCTCTGTGTCTCGCCCAATTAAATGGTATTATAGCCTGTGTGAAATTTACAGGACTGTGTGGCTTGGAGACTGCAGCGTCTTTTTGTTGTCTTCAGGTGCTGATGTTGCCTCCGTGTATAAACACCTCCAAAAGTTATCTCGCCTGTTTAAAGATCAGCTAGTGTACCCCCTGCTTGCTGCAACTCGGCAAGGTAAGAGTGGGCTTTCTGGTTAACACCTTCACTGCTGGCATAGTCTGTGACACATTGCTATAACTTATCGGGGTTAGATCTGGTTGCCTCCTCCAACAATAACAACTTGTGAGCCACACACAGGCCAGCATATTTTCATGCTGCTGTAAAATGAGCATACACTCCAGTAAGCGGGACCGCTTTATAATTCTGCATGTACTGTCACAGCTGTAACATCTGCAATGCTCAGGGAAGCATGGTAAACAGATGGAAACACAGAGCTAAAACAGAGAGGGTGGTGCAATTCAGGGTAACATCAGTGTAAAACTAGACCAAAAGCAACGCTTGTCTAGCACACCTTACAATGTAAGTTCTGTGTTGGTGAACTTCCAGAGCCGGAATGGGTGTACGTGCACCATTATGTAAAGTCCAGAAGTGCTCTTGGAGAGAGTGGTATACTGCTCTTTATTTTTGAGGATATTGGCGCGTTTAACTTGTAAATAGCGATTTTTTGTTTATTTACACGACTGACTCCCTGACTTGCACTCTTACTCCTCCTGTGGCTATACATCTCCCAAATAAAATTTAAATTGGAAGCCCTTTGGGGCAGGGTTTCCCTTTTGTCCTACTGTACTAGAATACAAGGATTTGAAGAAAATGAATTAACAGTAAGATAAATTCCCTTTTGCTGCCGATCTTCTCCGTAGTGATAGCAGTGTATACAGTACTAGACGTTGTCAGCCCATAGAACTTACAGTAAGTATGTCGCCTGTGGCACAGAGCATACACTGGGATTTAAATGAGGGTCACACACTTTACAGTCCGTGACGTTACTAGTTGGCTAATTATCAGCTAGATAGGACAGCGTATTGAACATCTGTTATAGAAATACTGTAGACTGCAGGCAACTTCTCACACTCTCCTCCTCCCGTTGTATCTTTTGTATCACAGCTCTGAATCTCCCCGATGTCTTTGGGCTGTGCGTTCTCCCGCTGGAACTCAAGCTGCGGATCTTCCGGCTTCTGGACGTGCGCTCCGTCCTGTCCCTCGCGGCCTCTTGCCGAGATTTATGGGCAGAGACCAGCGACCCCTCACTCTGGCGGTTCTTGTACCTGCGTGACTTCCGAGGTGAACAGACAGGTGCACATGCAGCGGGGGAGCTTGGTGGGGCACACGGGGGAGGTTCGAGGTGGGATTTGAGTAGTGGCCACTGCAGGGAAAAATGTCACCTTCCTCGGTCCTAAAATGGTGTCATGTCGGAATCCTGCACATAAGGAGTGCTAATGAAATCTTTTAATGGCTCCATCCTTGGAAGTTCCTTATAGAAAGTGAGGGGTCTCGGAGCTGTGCTAAATGGAACATTGTGACTTTGAAATGGCTTATTTTAAAGCCGAAATCTCAACACTTGACACTGAGTAACTAACATATAATTATAGTGTGTGAAGGAATCGGCTGTGTTCTTATGGCCAAACATTCTATTTTTTGCTTATTTTAGTGAGATTCGTGGATACTGCGCCAGCCTGCGTTCTCTTAACATACGGCCATTTGAAATTCCCAGTGTGGTAAATCTGTATGGCATGATAAGTTATAGACTTGTGAGATTGAGGCAAAGTTTTATTTGTGTTTGTTTTCAGACCCAATTTCCAGGGGCCGGGAGACAGATTGGAAGGAGGTAGGTTTGTTTGTGTGTTTGTGTGTTTGTGTTTGTGTGTGTGTGTGTGTGTGTGTGTGTGTGTGTATACACTATCTATATAGCATTCACTGTAAACAAACACTGGTAGATGGAGCACATTCTTGCAAATACAGGGTTACGTGTGTCAGTGTGTCTTACTTTCTGCACTTCATATTGAAAGAAAACCTTACATGTCTATTCATTGAATATCTAACCAATAATTACATCCCGTTTCCATCTGTCCAAGAACATATATTGCGACACTGATCTATTTCCCCAGGTTGCTTTTAACTGTCTAGCTTGGGTAACGCGTTACTTCTGGACCGTTTTAGTTGGCCTTGCTGCATGCTCTTTCCTATCTGTTTCCGCCCGTATGGTCTCTGTTTGCATTGCACTCTCTCTGCTTGTGTGTTTCCTGCCTACCCGTGTCTTGTTCTGCTCCTGCCGTGATCCTGATTAGCTTTGCTCGTCTCTTGCAGCTCTACAAGAAGAAGTACAAACAGAAGAGAGAGACTCTGAGATGGAGACACACGTTCTTCCTACCTGCCCCGCCTCATCCTCTGCCCTTCCACCCCAACCCTTACTACCCTGACCCATTCCCACCCAACCACATCTATCCCCCCGGTATCATCGGGGGTGAGTATGATCAGCGGCCTACCCTTCCTGTAGTTGGAGACCCCATCACCTCTTTGATCCCTGGCATGTCACCAGTCCCCGGACGCTTTCCTCCCTTCCGACCTCATTTTGACCCCATCGGACCCCTGGCAGAGACCAATCCTACGCTACCAGGCCGCAGTGGCACACGACCCAGCAGAGGGAGAGCGCACGACATCCGAAGGGGCTTCATCTGACCCTCCCGAACTGAATGATACAGAACGCGCTCAGGATGTGGGGAAGCACAGACTTTTCGGCGGCTTAAATCAAGTGAACAAACAGTGTTTGTGAAGCTCTGTCTTTCCGCGCAGGGTCTATAGAGGGGCTACTGGACTGACATTGTTTTTGTACTCTATGGAGTTTAGTCATTAGACTGTGATGGTTTTGATTGGGCACTATCCCATGGAAACTCCCATTCAATTCCATGTGCGTTTTGGTGCAAAGGTAATTGCTGTACAGGACCAATCTGCAGTGTAATGAGTAACCCCCTATGTCTGTCTCTCTTTTTGTCATTATCGGCGGGGTTCACCGAGCACCGATGCAGCTTATAGCGATATTATATTAACGGCCGAGGACTTCAATGTTCGCGTAGGATTGCCGCGTGATAACAACGTAACGGGGCTTGGTGAATCTTCCACCAAATGCTCTCCCTCTCTCTGGGAAGTGGGGGTGATGACATATTAATCTTCCCTTCATGGGGATGAAGTTAGTGCAATAAATAGCCTGTGTCTCTTTACCTCTCTCCCTTGTTCAATAAGGGCAGAAGTGAGGTAACACAGTTAAAGGTGCCACAGCGGCCACTCACTGGCATTGTCCCTGTTCTTTTCCCTTCCCTCTTACCATATTTAACATTGGCCGTTTCTTACACCTGTTTCCCGTTTGATCACCCTCGCGCCTTCCCATAGACCCCTCTGGTCTTTGCTAGCTCCCGAACGCACCGGCTCAGCAGTGGAATGCATCACAAGGCTGCACCTTCGCTCCTGGGTTTCCGAATCTCACTGGCCTGATGTACAATCCTTTTTTTTCTTCCGAGGGTGAAATGTTGTTTGTCCTGGGCTGTCTTCAGCCCCTAAAAGGTTTTTACAGTGGAGATGTGATTATCCTTTCTACTTATCGCTGTCTCTAAGGCATTGGACATGGCGCAGGCGGGCGACGGAGCGCATGGAGTCGTGGGCGCCTGTCGCCCCAGACGATCTGTAGACTCGGTTGGGGAGGCGCGGCCGTGACTTCACCAGGCTGGTTCACCCTCGTTGGCTCAACCGTTCTCATGACGCAGCCGCGTCAAATTATTTGTCTTCGAAATTCTGCCGCGCAGTCGCGCGCACTACGGCCGGCCTGTTAGTGTATTTTGTTCGTATCGTGCGCACTACGGCCGCAGCCTATTTCAGTTTGGGGGGTAATCACATAGGTTTGATGACGTATTGGAGCTCGATCAGCATTGACTGTCATTGTCTGGAATGTTATCCGAGCTTTCTGAATTTCCCCGTTGACTGCTTAGCCATTTTGCATTGCAATATGTTGCGTGTGTTTCCATCTGCCAAAGAGTTAACTTAATTTGAGGAACTAATAGCTCTTACACTGCTTGTGTTTTTAAATAAAAGTAACACTTGGTACTCAGTAGCTCAGACTCCTCTATAGCCCCGAGGTCATTACACTTGTGGTGGCAGGTAATGTTGCACTGTGTGGGGATAACCCTGTCGCAGCCCAAGGGTCTCTGCAATGTGTTGCTAGCCCCTCTGGCAGTGAAAGGGTCAACACACTAACCCTGCATCCTAGAACAAGTCACCATGCCCATTAGATCGTAAGCTCTTTGGGGCAGGATGTTTTGGCCCTGTTTTCACAAGTATCGCTATACGGGAATGAAATATTCTTTTTGGATTCTTTAGAATTTAAGCTCCTATTAATGGAGTCATTGGTTTTTATTTGTTTATTTGCCTGTGACGATGTCGGTTGCCAGCAGGATCAGGGCTATTACACCCTGTTGGTTTTCAGAAGTGGTTCTGACCGCTAACGTTTTGCCTTAAATGTGCACTCCCACTAAAAGTTTTTAAGGACACAGCAAGTCAAAGCACTCCTAAAAATGTTTCATTCTATAAATGTGTTTCTTGATTATTGTAGTCAGCTGACAGGGATCCATAGCCGTGTAGTAGGGGTGGAATAGCAGCCATATTTTTTTTACACCCCTTCCTAATAAATACTAGCAGATATCTCTGGGGCAGAATCGCTATACGGAGCACAGTATTTTTTAAAATGCAACATTGCAAAAATAAAAAAAATGCATTTGACCTGTTTGCAATCACATATTGCACATTTTAAAACAGTATACAAAAAAACTCTTAGCGTTCCTTAGCCTTAATATTTTCCCCACTCGAGACCTAATCATGAACAAACAATGAAAACTAGTGAGGGTTTTTTTGTTGTAATTTTTATTTTTTTTATGCGGCCAATAAATAAACACAAATACAGAGAAAACATAACAGCCTGAGACAGAATAGAGGAATTGGAGGCTGCATTTTCTGCCCACTGCCTTAAAAGATCCCCTTACTACATGGAAGAAACACAGGAAACACAAGCTTTCGAACCTCTCGGGGTCCTTCATCGGGTTTACCTGGCCCTTAGACGTTGGAAGCTTGTAACATCTCAACTACTTGTTGGTCCAATAAAAGGTATAATACCCCCTCCTCCCTCTCCCTCCTGTGTTACTACACGGAAGAAAGGACCAGCTCTTCTACAAATCTCTCTCTTTGCAAAGACCTGTTTAATTTCAATGGGCTGTTTCATAACAATTGTTTTTGTTTTTTTTACCCATTTCATTTTTTTTTAACTGTGTGTTGCAGATCTAGAGGATTTAAGTAATCTTTTGAAAGCCCCAACTTGGTAAATTTCTATTTTGTACAACCTGTCTATACACCGATTACACTTGTAAAATCCTCCTGTCGTTGTCAGAGAGATGCAAAGACCAGTTGAGCCTCCTGCTTGACCTTCTAAACACATCTTTTTCTTCAAATACATTGCAGTGTGGGTTCCTCTCAAGATGATGTAAAAACCGAATGAGGTCCTCGTCGTCGTCCTCCTCCTATCATTCTCTGTGGAGTTTCCCTCAAACAGAAAGAAATACAGTATATGGCTTCGTAGTTTTCCTCTATGCACCGAGAGACTTGAAAAGCATTGTAGCTGTAACTTAACTTGTAGGTATCTGAACACAGGATTCAATTCTGCATCGTCTGGCACCAAAAGTGTTAATAAAACTGGAGACGATGCCGTCTCTTTTAGTGTCAAGGAAACGCGAAGAGTCAGACTGAACTTATGTGGGCTGCTGCATTCTGATCTTCTAATGCTTGTAACATGTTACCATGAAGCCACTGTATCCGGTGCACTATATCAGGGGTGTGCAAACGGGGGCACGAGAATTTCGGCGGGCGGCGGCGCAGGCAGTTACAGAGGCCCCACGTTCTTCCCCATTTAAATTTAATGCCAGGGAGGCCTCTGTAACTCCCTTACCTGCTCTCTGCCCGGTCTTCGGCAACGTGCGGCAAATGACGCGGCGGGGTGACGTCACATGACATCATGAGGCAGAGTCCTTGGAGGGGGAGGGAGGGGGGGGCGCAGCTCAAGATGTTTGCGCACCCCTGCACTATATGACGCGTTGGGCTATTTATGTAGAATGTACCTCGCTAACCTTCCCTTATTGAAAGGTTGCCCGTATTTACTAAGCGGTCATCAGCCATAAGACACCCGGCACTGGAAGAGAACTTGCAGCCTTTTTACTTGGATGGCGTCTTGCGGCAGAGAATTGCTTGGTAAATAATGCACACCTGAAGCATTCAACAGACTCAGAGCGTATTAGATGCAGAGAGTATCTAGTTGTTTCTTTACCGTTGCTCATAGTTCAACTCGGATGTGTTTGGTGTTTCCAGTTATTTGGAACCTTTCGATTCACTTCAGGCTTCTGTAGCAGAAAAGGGATTCACTTTGAAAGGACTGCACTGTTGAGGCCACACAGGAGGAATATCACTGGTTTATAGTAACTATTACAATGTCAGTTGGGCTCCAGAGGACCAATGTGGGTCCATATACCACTGTAGGGTCCAGCAGGATGGAATGCTCCAGTGGGATACGGTGGAAGGTAATTGGGGGCTCTGCAGTGACCATGATATAGATGTTTCACTAGGGTCAAGTAGCGTAGGACGAGATGTATTTAGAATACGAGGAACATACGGTCTGTGTAGGCATTGGCTGCAGAGAGGGAAGATATCTGTATGCAGGTTCTGTCACGATGGCGTCAGTTGGATCTGCATATGGCCGGATATCTCTGCAGCTTGCAGCATTATGGAACAGAGCCTGATAACTAGTCAGGCTGTGGCAGCATTAGACAGAATGTCTCTTCAGGCGTCACTAGAACAGGACAGTAAGATTTCTCCACAGGCTTAGATGAGACAGGACTGATTGCCACTGGACAAAGTTTGTCTATTCTCCAATGAGAGGTGGGAAGGATGGTTTCCAAGTCCTCTGCAGTCTTCATCTGGAAGGAAGCAGATATCCACGCAGCAGGGGAATTCCACGGAAATAAACATTTCAGTTTGACTGGACAGCACAAGATGTCTCTGTAGCCTCAGAAGGTCTTGGTGGGATTACTTTGGCCCAAATAATACGTTTTGCTAATCTTAAATCCCAGATGTACAGCATTAAAGCTGTGCTGAGCCTTAGTACAGTTTACTAACTTTGGGCCTTAATGCAAGTGCATCTTCCATTGGGACTGGTATCTCCGCAGACTCTGGGAGAAGTCAGAACACTGGAGGATACCTGCAAACTTCATTGGATTGGGGTCACAAAGTTTGGGTACTAAATATAAATGCATTAGATAAGCTAATGCTGGAATTGTATGTATGCTCTGGTGGGATTGGATAAGATGACTCCAACAGAATGAGAGGATTAGGATCTGCCAATGTTGGTAGAATTTGGCCAGCGTGCTCATCAGAATATTACAGAATACAGTGAGATTGGAAGGCTCTTCTTATGCTAGTAGGATGTCAAGAATGGAAGCATTGGCTGGCTTTGGTGGAACAGAGTGGCAAATCTGTAAAGGATACAGCAATATGAGAAGTATGCAGGTAGTTGCTGGCTCTGGCGTGGGTAAGATGGGACACAATGATCTATCTACTGCAGGTGAGATGGGGCAGGAAAAGTATGCTGGCTTTGGAGAAACCGGACAAGACGTCTCTGCATGATCCTGCAGTGTGAGTTGGGTATATGAAGATCTGCTGCCTCCATTGTAAGAAGGGGTGGGATTCCAACTGAGCACTTGAAGGATGCACTGGATCCAAAGAGATGGGTTGTATGGGACCGGATGGAGATGTCCCTCAGGTGATGTCTCATGCTGGGGTTAGTCAGAGAAGAGGCTGGCAAAAGATTTTCTTAGGTTCCGGATGGTCTCGGCCTTTGCCTCATCCTCATTCCCGCCACCACGCTGAGAGGGATCTGAGATATTGATGTTGTTGGTCAGAGACTGGGATTTGCTGGAATAGAAATGGAACATGATCAGCAAAACTGAGAAGAAACTGAAATCTGTCTTATGAGACGTGCAGAAGGAGAGAGACAACGCTGTAATGATGGACTCATTTGTGTGTTTGAATGGAAGTTAATACATCATTACTTTGCACTCTCTGCTTCTCATTACATTGAACAGGTAAAATAGATAGAAGAATAGAAAACAATGAATTATGAGGTTGCCAGATTAGAGCAGTAACCCACAATTTTCTCTGCATTTATTTCTTTATAAATTACCTTCAGATGATCCACTACCCCCGACCTGTGGGGACCTGTCAGATTTTGTGATATTTGTAGTTTTTTGTGTGTTAGTTCCTGACCCAAATATATAGTACATGGGTCACCAATAGAAAGGTGCAATGTCACATCTTTTGATGACTTTGTGGCTTTCTATTGGCCACCAGAGCAAGGCTGACCCCGGTGGTCTCCACTGGGGAAGTAGTCTCGTGGTTAAAACTGCAAATATCTTGGGAACAAGAGGTTACCTGGACCTCTGGGAACTGCGGTTCTTCTCCGGGAGACTCCACGACTCGGGTACTAACCTCCCCCACCCCCTACCCCCCAAGAAAAAACAGGACTCCTGCTTAATGAGATGTAAAAGTACATTTAGGCTATGAAAGGATACCATCACACACACAACTTTTACCCTTTCCCTGCTTGGGTTTGATTCAGGATGGGCACTCACTTGAGATGAGGATGGGGTGATGGTTGCGGCTTGGCTGTTGGCCCAGGCCCCTGTTGGGTCTGTCCTTGGGCAGGAAGTCTTGGCTGCTGAGGGGAGGCAGTGCCAGGCTTTGGGGTCTGGTTAGGGGGGGTTCCAGCTGCAGGTCTGGCAAGCTGAGGAGAGTTGGGAGATCTCTGAAGCTGCGGAGAGCTGGGCTGTGAAGTCTGGGGCTGCTGACCCTGTGGAGAGAGCCTCTGCTGAGCAGGGGGTCCTGTCCTTGCAGGTGGGGGGCCCTGGGTTTGTCGGGGGGCACCTGTAGAAAGGAGGATATTTAGGAAACATTAATCACAGATGCAATCCCTATTATTTTCAAGAAGTATTTGTTCATGTTTCATTTTAAAGGGGCAATCAGACACAGCCTTCCAAAAGATAATGTATCAATGAAATGTGTTAAGCGAAGCCAAATAGCAGTTAATAGAAAAGATTTGTCCGCTTTAATTGTTTGGGGAATTAATTACAAGTTGAATTTCATAGGAGCCTCTGAATGCGGGAGTAATTGTCTTTCACCACATGGTCCTTATCAGAGATCCATCAAAGATGAGCGAGAGAGGTCTCTGGGTGAACCAGCACATGGTGAATAGAGGAAATCTGTACCCCTCCCAAGTCTCGGCTCACTATGTTTACAAGGAAGCTTAAAATATATATCTTTGGTAAAAAGGATATTGATCACCTAGGTTTAATCCCTAAACATGGCACTGGCATTGGTTCACTTCGGTTCTTTAAAGAGATTGTACCCTTCTGTTGCTATGTACACAGTGGATTGTTAGGGAAGGGTTAAATCAGGGGTGGCCAACTCCAGTCCTCAAGGGCCACCAACAGGTCAGGTGTTAAGGTTATCCCTGCTTCAGCACAGGCAGCTCAATCAGTGGTTCAGTCAATGACAACCACCTTTGCTGAAGCAGGGATTTCCTTAACACCTGACCTGTTGGTGGCCCTTGAGGACTGGAGTTGGCCACCCCTGGTTTAAACCTTCACACAAGTTCAGAAATGTGGAAAACTTGGGGCCCTCACAGTTGATGAGAAATGTAGCTAGCGCAGGTCCCCTCGGTTCACCAACAGCTGATTTTCACCAGCCTCCCACTTACAGTACTGCTCATCAACACAAGGAGAATTCATCAAAACATTAAAAAAAATAAACTATTTATGCAATTTATGTGGCTTGTGGACATCAAAATGTTGATGGTGAACCTCAAAAAGACGTTTGAGAAACGTTTCATCTTTGGGTGACTGTCTTAATATATTTGCCAGGTGTGTTCATCGGCCTCTCTCCATGTGTTGTATAGATTCTGTGTCAAAAGCCACACTTCATGTTTCGCAAAGCAAAACTGCAGCAAGTTCCCATGGTTTGCAAATTTAGGCGGAAAGCGCGCACATCTCATTTTGATACAGTGACTTCTCACATCAAGTACCATCTTTGTTTATAGAAGCGATACCAGATGGTAATTATTATATGTTTTGTATAACATTTTGGGGATAGAAAAATGGCTGCTATGTCCTTGATCATACTGTAAGTAACAGTAATTGCCGAATGACTCCGTGTGAATCATGCAAGCTCTATAATAACTTTCCCTATTCCTCCTCAAACATTCTTTGCTTGGGATAGCAACAGTGACTGCTGATTAGAGCGCAATACACCTTCTGCCCACAAGATGTCACTTGCGCACTGTGGAAGTTTACAGAAGCTGCAGGAGATTGTGCACTAGGACGGGACAGGTAGTGGAAAAGCAAATGCTAGTGACACACACACACACATACATACATACATACATACATACATACATACATACAGTACACGCCACTTCAACTATTCATGCATCTGTTTTCAAAGCCAGCATTAATTCGTATTAATAACCAGCATTCCTATACATAGATGCAAAGCATTTTTTGCTAGCGTATCTTTTCTCTCTGTTTCGCTCATTTTCTATTGCTTTCTTTTCTCTTTTTCCTTTTTTTATTTTTGGTGGTATCTACATTTGGAGGGCTGAAGCCTGTGGTTGCGGTGTGGGGGAGTAGAAATTCCAGCCTTCCTTGCTGCAGCAGGTTGTTTAATTATTCTCAGCTGAGCTTTGCCTTAAAATATCAAGCATTTCCCAGCCTCCCTTGATTGCTGGGTAATTAGAATGATCTCCTATTCCCCTCCATGCTTTTTAGTGCGGCTCTGGATAATCTATGCTGCTAACCGTAGCCTGGTCTGTACATAGTTTGTATTTGTTGCCTCATGCTTCCCTGCTGCCCTCTTCCTGGGTGCTTTGCGTTGCTCACAACTGGCTGTTCTCCCCAGGTACACTACACTCACGTGCCCTGCCTCCCTGGGTACACTACACTCACGTGCCCTGCCTCCCTGGGTACGCTACACTCACGTGCCCCTGCCTCCCTGGGTACGCTACAACTCACGTGCCCTGCTCCTGGAGCTACACTCAGTCGCTCCTGGTACCACACTCACGTGCCCTGTCCTCCGGGTACGCTACACATCAACGTGCCCTGCCTCCCTGGGTACGCTACACTCACGTGCCCTGCCTCCTGGGTCACGCTACACTCACGTGCCCTGCCTCCCTGGGTACGCTACACACTCACGTGCCCTGCCTCCCTGGGTACGCTACACTCACGTGCCCTGCCTGCCTGGTACGCTACAACTCACGTGCCTGCCTCCCTGGGTACGCTACACTCACGTGCCCTGCCTCCCTGGGTACGCTACACTCACGTGCCCTGCCTCCCTGGGTACGCTACACTCACGTGCCCTGCCTCCCTGGGTACGCTACACTCACGTGCCCTGCCTCCCTGGGTACGCTACACTCACGTGCCTGCCTCCCGGGTACGCTACACTCACGTGCCCTGCCTCCCTGGGTACCTACACTCACGTGCCCTGCCTCCCTGGGTACGCTACACTCACGTGTCCTGCCTCCCTGGGTACGCTACGCTCACGTGCCCTGCCTCCCTGGGTACGCTACCTCACGTGCCCTGCCTACGTGGTACGCTACACTCACGTGTCCTGCCTCCCGGGTACGCTACCATCACGTGTCCTGCCTCCCTGGGTACGCTACACTCACGTGTCCTGCTCCCCTGGGTACGCTACACTCACGTGCCCTGCCTCCCTGGGTACGCTACACTCACGTGCCCTGCCTCCCTGGGTACGCTACACTCACGTGCCCTGCCTCCCTGGGTACGCTACACTCACGTGCCCTGCCTCCCTGGGTACGCTATACTCACTCACCCTGCATCCCCGGGTATGCTATGCTCATGTGCCCAGCCTCCCCGGGTACGCTACGCTCAGGTGCCCAGCCGTTCTCCCTCCCTGGATACGCTGTGCCCAGCCGTCCTCCCCGGGTATGCTGCGCCCAGCCATCCTCCCTACCCGGGTCCCTACGTTCAGCACCCAGCCGTTCTCCCTCCCCGGGTACCCGACGCACACACCCAGCCATCCCCCCTCCCCGGGTCACCTACGCTCAGCACCAGCCGTTCTCGCTCCCCGGGTATGCTACGCTCACATGCCCAGCCGCCCTCCCCAGGCATGCTGCCCCCAGCCATCCTCCCTCCCCGGGTACCCTACGCTCAGCACCCAGCCGTCCTCCCTCCTCGGGTACCCTACGCTCAGCACCCAGCCGTCCTCCCTCCTCGGGTACCCTACACTCACGCTCAGCTGCCCTCCCCGGGTATGCCACACTCATGCGCACAGCTGTCCTCCCTCCCTGGGTACCCTATGCTCACGTGCCCAGCCCTCCTCCTTCCCCGGGTACCCTACACTCAACCCAGCCATCCTCTCTCCCGGGTACCCAATGCTCAATGCCAGCTGCCCTCCCCGGGTACCCGATGGTCACGTGGCTAGCTGTCTTCCCTCCCCGGGTACCCTACGCTCAACCCCAGACACCCTATCTCCCGGGTACCCGACGCTCAACCCCAGCTGCCCTCCCTCCCCGGGTACCCGACGGTCACGTGCCCAGCCGTCCTCCGTCCCCGGGTACCCTATGCACACATCCAGCTGCCCTCCCTCCCTGGGTATGCTACGCTTCCACATTCAGCCATCCTCCCTCCCGGGTACCCGATGCTCACACCCAGCTGCCCTCCCTCCCCGGGTATGCTACGCTCACACATCCAGCCATCCTCCCTCCCCGGGTACCCGACGCTCACGTGCCCAGTTGTCCCCCCGGCCCGGCACACTACACTCCTGCACCCAGCCATCCTCCCTGCCCGGGTACCTTACGCTCAACCCCAGCCAACCTCTCTCCCCGGGTACCCGGCGCTCACACGCCCAGCCCCTTCTTTTCCCTTCCCGGGTTAGCTTGCTCGTGCCCGGCCGCTTTCGTCCCTCCAGCCTCCTTAGATTCGCTCTCATTTCTGGTCAGCGCAGCGGGGGAGCACTGCTGTCCACACACAGTCTTTCATTTTCTGGCCATCTAATTTCCTACCCCTTATTTATATAGTGTTACATCCTTTAGTATGCCCAGAGGACGGGCAGTGAGGCAATCATGGCTCCTCACAGCTTCTCTCCACAGGGTTTTTTTTCCTGCCTTGCATGGTGCTGTACCCTCGGTGAGCTGAAGAATATAACCACCTTTTGAGCCTCTAACCCTGTGCCCTGCATGTTCTATGTTAGATTAGTAAAGCCAACGTTACAAATGCAATAAATCTAAATATATATATATATACTGTATATCTCCATCCATCAATCACAACCAGGGGGCTGTGAAACGCTTGTGTGCCGCGACCCTCTGTCAAGGGTGCCGCGGTCCCACTGGAAAAACTCAGCTGGCTGCCTGGAGACGTAGAGGCTGCGATCTGCCTCGCCTCTCTCAGCCCAGCACAGAAGACAACGAGGAGCCTCCATCTCCAGACAGCGCTGCATGCGCCCACTGGGCAGCTGACATGATGGAGGCATGTGGGAGGAAAGAAGGAAGGAGTGGGGAGGAGAGTTTGATGTCTTTGGGAGTGTGTGGAGTATGAGGGTCAGTGTGTGTAAGCGAGGAGGGGATGAGTAAGCTCTGTAGAGCAGGGGGGCCTTCGCTGCAACGCACTGAGAAGCAATAACACCAACCGGTGGGGCAGGACTATTCTGTACCTTGTGGGGGAGGCCGGGGTTGAGCTGGAAGCCCCCCAACCGCCTGGGGTCCTGGCTGAGGCTGCATCTGCGATTTCACTGCCTGCGGCTGCACCTGCTGAGGCTGGAAGACAAAGGGTGCGTGAGATATTGGCAGACTTGGGGGTTACACAGGCAGAAGAATGAGGGGGAAGCAGCCCCGCTCA
Source organism: Ascaphus truei (assembly GCA_036426205.1). NCBI lineage: Eukaryota > Metazoa > Chordata > Amphibia > Anura > Ascaphidae > Ascaphus > Ascaphus truei. The sequence continues at coordinate 15,092,462 of CM071571.1, forward strand.
TTCCGGGTCTCCAAAAACAGCACTGAATACTCAGAGAAATAACCAGCTGACCGCCAGCTGGGGATAACTATGCCTGAAGGGGTTAAGTGGAGGCTGCACAGAACCTCAAAAAGTTCTAATAAAAATGACATTCCGGTTTGTTATGGATTTACGCTATTTTCGTTGTTTTGGGGTGGTTTATTCTTGTATAATGGTGATATTATCATTGTTCTGCGATAGATATTAATACATTGTTTCTTCATTTTTATTCATTTGGGTTCTTCTCTGGGTTATTTTAAATACAATAAAATGTAATAAATGTAAAAAAACACAACAAATGAGTTAGAAGGCTTGGTGTAAGTGTTAGCACCTTCCAGCGCCCCCGGTACTTAGGTCAAGGGTACGCAACTCCAGTCCTCAAGTCCCACCAACAGGTCAGGTTTTCAGGATATCCCCATTTCAGCACGGGTGGCTCAATCAGTCCCTGCTTCAGCACAGGTCACTCAATCAGAGGCTCAATCTTCAACTGAGTAACTGATTGAGCCACCTGTTCTGAAGCAGGGATATCCTGAAAACCTGACCTGTTGGTTGGGCTTGATGACACGAGATGAGCACGCCTGACTCAGGTAATATCAGCTCAGACATGGAGGTTTAAATAGCACACACACAAAAAGGGCAGAAATTACCGCATGCGGGGCAGAAATGGATTTATCCCGTTGTATGCGCATCCAGTAATCTCTCCCTACTCCTATTGTTCCACATAAACACTGACCCAGACGGGGCAAAGTGACACAGTGTTAAGGAGTTGTGTGAAAATAACTCATTCTGTATCTGCTATACAGATTTCCTATAGATTCCCATAGACGTCAATGGGATTCTCACCCCAAAACAGTCCGAACGGCGACTTCAGCAGATACTGCAGAGGGGGTTATGTCTCAGTCTCCAATCTGCCAAGAAACGGCAACTATGGAGCACAAAATCACACCCGATGTATAAAAACCATCCTATCGAAATCAATGGGATATTTTGCCTTGATGAATATGGTGCAGTTTTCTTGCTCCACTTTTTGCCGTTTCTTTGCAGCCGGGAGACTTTGATACATTTCTTCCATAGAATTAGCCCCTAATAGTTCATGCAATAAACCTAAGCAGGAGTCCTGGCTTTTCAAGGCATTTCTAGCCTCTACAGAACTGAATATATTAACGAAACTCAAAGTCCATAGAGGCTCCCAGCCTCCCATGTGCTTATGACACAGGGTCTTCGATGGTTCTTTTTGATATTGGGTGACTGCCTGAGCTGTGTCCGAGTTCTCCTTGTGTTTACCAGGGGTCTGGGTGGGGAGGGGGTCGGAGACTTTGTCTGAACGTGATGGGTCATTTTAGCGATCACAAGATCAGCCACAAGCTGGCGATCCTCCTCCACATGTTCTCCAATCAGAGGCATGGAGCTGTCCATCACCTGGATAGAGGCAGAAAAGACACGGTGAGTATGTTGTAGCAGGGGACCAGTGGCACGGTGATAAAGCCGAAAAGACGCTTGTGTCTGGTCTAGAGTCTCTCGTGCTCTGAAGAAGGGACCTGTCCCTTTCATTAAAGGGCCACTCCTGCCCCGGGGGCGAACCTGAACTAAGGAATGTTATGTTTAATAGATTAAATGGAGTTTGTACTTATACCCAGATGAATATACGTATTTTAAAATAATTTTGCATACCTTTAACATTTCCATTAAGCTTTGTTGCTTTTTTGTTTTGTTATTAAACAATTGTTTCACTAATATATTTTAGTAATAAGACCAGTCATCACAATAATTAGCTTGGTATTGTTATGAACTCATCATTAGTCAAAAAGATGAACATAAGTAGCTGATCTGCTTCAATCCTGTGTTCCCAACGAGAGAGAGAGAGAGTGTGAGTGTGAGTGTGTGTGTGTGTGTGTGTGTGTACCCAGCCTTGAAAATGGCAAAGCCGGTACAACCAACCTCACACTGATGAGACCCAATAAGGTTGAAACATGTCGTGAGTGGTTTGACTGGCTTTGCATGTAATCCCATGCTGTGCTTAAAAGCGGTGTGAACAGCATTTGCTTATATGGGTTCTATGTAAATGGATTTGAAGCAAAAGGTGACACGTGCACATTTACATGTCTATTCCCAGAATCCCTTGCTGCAGTGGGAAGCACTGTATGCTAGGTGATAATGGTTGAAAGGCAGTGTTGCAGACCAGTCTAAGACATGTGAATGTGCTCACAAGTGATATATATTCATTTAAAAAGATAGAAAGTACTTTTGATTGCATCTTTGTAATAAGCCATTACACTAATGTTATTATTTTATTTTTTAAATGTGACACACACAAGTGCTTTTAACTTCCACCACTGAGTGAGGTACAGGATGCACAATTGAGTCTTTCACCTTATTTGAGGATCTCCCAATAGAGACCTATAGCACCTCTAGTCGGTTAATTCCTGTGCAGAATGTACAGTATAGTGAGTGGTATATGGCCAATTGATTAGCATTCCTATTGAACAGTGTCAGAGTGATACACATTCAGAGCCTTATTTGCCAAGATCTCATGGATGCAAAAATGGGCAAGAAACAGCACTATATGAATTTCATAAAAGAAGGAATGAAACTGAAGAAATTGGATATTTCCCCTTGGATAAATCTGGTGCAAGTCTTTTGCCCAAATGTTGCACCTGGGAGACTTTAGTAAAAATAACACCTTTTGACCCCTTTTTGTCCCTATAACAGGCTCTGCATCTGGTGGCCCATTGGTCAAATGCATCCCACGCCGGTCCTGATGTGGCCCGTGGACTCTCTGCTCCTGCAGCCATGCAATTTTTTACACTGAAACTCACTTGTAAGTTAAGGTCATGTAAATATATATACGGTGCATATAGTACATATATATATATAAATGTTAAGTATATAATAATGTTTAAGTCTTTATAGTTTACAATGTGACATTATAATAAGCTGTGGCATTTCCACTAATGTTTTCTGATCTGCCCCCTTAGGAGAACTGGTGGAAGAGCCCGGCCTATGATAGTCTCCAATAAGGACAACGGTTATTATTCAGGCTGTTTCCACCTCATCTGTTTACTTATCTGGAAGCAGAAGAAGCCCTGATACACTTAACATAATGATATATAATGCTAGTGTAGCCAGGTCTCCCAGCTCACGCACCCCCCTCACCTGACTGCCGATCGCGGGGGCCGCCGCGTCCAATGGCGGCTCCGTTCGGCAGTGGCAGGGGAGAGGGCGGTCAGGTCCCGGCTCGGGGTTGCCGGGGACGCGTGCGGCCGTTGCCAAGGCCGCCCGCGCATCTCAGGCCTCCCGGAGCCGGGCGGATAGGGCCGCCGCCATGTTGCGGCAGGTCGCGCCTGCGCAGTGAGTCCCCGGCGGCCCAAATAGTCGCGCATGCGCAGGGAGAACCCAGCGCCAGGACAGTTGCGTGAGGGCAGGGAAGGCGCGGAGAGTCGCGCGAGATGGGGGAAGTTAGTGAGAGGTTGCGGCGGCCATTACAGGTTTGTGTAGGCAGAGGGAAGGCACGCACGGGGGCCTCAATGTTATTGTAGGGGCCTCGGGACTACAATTCCCATGAGGCATAGCGAGGCAGGCACCGGTGCTTGATAGGAGCCAATAGGGCTGTAGGACTGCCCTGGAGGGAAAATAGATACATTTCCCGGGCTTTGCATGAGTCACGTCAGTTGGAGCAGCGGAGCAGAAGGGGAAGGAAGGATGCAGGAGATGAGTCAACTCCTGCACCAGATAGGTACCCTCACCCTCCAGGTAGGCCCCAACTCCCCACCAGGTTAGTGGGTAACTGATAAGGACGGCCCCAGTTAGGGACTCTGCCCTTAGTGTGAGTGCTGTCTTGTCAGAGTCACAGCTATTAGTGCTGTGAGGTCTGACAGGCAGGCACTGTGTTTGTGCAGCACGGTTGCTGCACGGACCAAGTAATGGCTGTGCGAGTGCAGGTAGCTAGTTATAGGGAGGATTAGGAACTAGGGTAGAGGTACACCCCAGGGCCCAGTTAGTCCCCTATGACACCAGAGGAAGCTGTATGGTATAGGGTTGGCCTTAGGACAGGGAATCCTTCACCATAGTTAGACAGCAAGAGGGTTGCTGTCTGATCGCTTGTTCAGAGACTGTGTTAAAGAAGCACTCCGGCTGGAGATTCCTTTCCTGTGGATGCGAGGTGCACCCCTCCTGCAGAGAGCAGTGCAGCACCCCGTGGGATCACTGTGCGTGTGTTGCAGAGCTCCAAGGATTTTCCTGACCAGGACTGGTCAGGGAGGTATTATAATATTAAGTGCACCCACCGGGCCCCAACACGGGGAAGCGCTATCCCTCACACTCACACTGGTCTTTATTGCTATGGACACTCAGAGACTGAGGGAATGTGATGATGGACATGTGGGGTGGGGGATGGTACAACTTTTGTATTGATGCACTGTTATTGATATAGTGTTTTGAAGTAAGGTGTTGTCATTGTTCATCATTAACCCTGATACCCTAATACTGTGTATGTGGTTTCTGAGTGGGTTCCTATGTTAGGTCATTCTACACGTCCATAGAATCCTACATAGGTGTGAGGCGCTGAACGAAGATCCGTTCCAGAGGATTCACCCCAGGCTCTCATTGCGGAGGCTCAGACTGCCTGTGAGCCTGCAGGTATACGACACACTCCGTTACTGTTCTACTCACCCACACTACATATGAGATTGGGTGGGGTGGAATACCCGTTACATTTGGAGCGCTCTGCTGAGATACACCTGGGGTGCCCTGTCCATTTTTTTTCTAAATTGTCCCGTTCCTATTTTGTCGCTATGTTTGAAAGTCCGGAGACGAGGTCCTTGCCTGCTTTGCGGCAGTATATGGAGCCTGGCCAGGTAGTGGGCGTAGAGAGGCATACCCGCTAGTATACCCGCAATAAGTCCGGAGGGTATGTTAAAATTCCTGGTGCCGTGGGCATGGTGTCTTAGAGGAGGAACAAGATCCCACTTCCACATGGAAAACCATACTTTTTTGTTGTAACTCACACTGAGGATATATGCCTGGCAGAGGCACCGTCCGCCTGTTCGTGCCCGGGGGCCCCTCAGAAGGGTACCCCCTAGTCTATCCGACCCAGCAAAATGGGCTTCTCCCGCCAAATCAGGAGAGCGCACGTGCTGCTGACTGCAAGCCTGCACAGAAATGTCGCAAACTTTCTGTCCAGGTTTGGCGCGAAATCAGAGCCCCTCCCCTGTGCTGTGAGTGACAGTGCAGAGCGAAAAACATTCCTTGTAAAGTGCCCTTCCTTTAGATTCCCACCAGGGGGAGCAAGCACGGTTTATCTTCAACCATACGTGGACGCTGTGATAGACACTCTGATCTCTAAGGATGAGGATGAGATAGACTCTCTGTTCTATGATGAGGATGAGATAGACTGTCAGGGGATACACCCTAATGTGTTTGCCCTGGCGAGCGCCAGGAATAGATCTCCTTATGCTACTGTGCCCCTGCTTGCAAGAAGCCTATGAGGAGGGAGCCGTCATGTCCCAAGTGCCACTAGACTTCAGGATCACCGAGGTAGATGGGGAGCCGTGTCACAGTGCTTTAGCCCCACCTGTGACTGTTCTAGGGGAGCACTGGCGTGGGAACCTAAATGTGATTGCTGCGGTGCAATTTTCTTGATGCCTATTGTACCCCACCTACAGAGCCAGCTAAGAGCTAAGTGAAACCCTTGGCGGAGAAGAGCGCGACTGCAGTGGAGGTACCGGAGCAGAGCACGCCAGCTTTGTACCCACAACCACGGCTGCATTTCAGGAGAATCTGGTGACTACCTTGCGGAGGATACTGTCATGAGATCTTCCGGGGAAAGGTGGAAGTTTCCATCGGTGGCGATGCGCCTACCGGCGAACCACCCCAGCGGTAATGCAGAGGATATAGAGTCTGCTGTGGGTCCGTGTACCCTGGAAGAGGTGTCTTCCGATGTTGCGGACCCTGCTGTGGCCCGTGTGCCCTACAATGGTCAGTCCGACCTACTACAGAGGTACCCTCGGTCCTAGAATGGGGACCAGTACCTAACGCCGACAAGGGTGAGTCGACTGCCCCAGGGGTGTCGGGGGTGAGCCTCCAGGTGACCGCGGACACAATGGCTCCTTAAGTCTGGTCGCCCGGGTAGGTTTCCCCTCGTGCATCGCGTCCTGGCGGAGGTGTCCTCACTAGAAGGTAGCTGTCCAGAGGAGAGAGGGGACCAGTGTTCTACCGCCGATCCTTCCGGAAGAAGGAAAGCCCATCGTCAGCCAGCCAAGTGGTAAGGAACCCCCTTGTTCCTCACAAGACTCCGATGGAGGTGGCCGTGAAGAGGCCAAAGCTACGGCTCCTGAGTGGATGTATGAGAGCCCGTCGCTCCGACACAAGTGGTCCCAGGACTGGGATCCAACGCTCCCGAGTTTTCAGCCGTAAGTGGACTGCCCCAGAAGTGCCGGGGCAGGTCCCGATACACCAAGGTGGGAACTGACACGTCCCCGAACCTGTTGCCACCGTGATTCACCGCAGGGGTAAGGTGTCTACATTTTCCCCCCTGCCAGGTGAAACGAGACATTTCCCAGTGCTCGCTTCTCAGGTAAGCCTCACAGTCCGTAGGGACAAGGACTGGTGTAAAGGAAGATCCAGGGGAACTGGCCTCCTTTACGCCCAAAAGGAGCGTGCCATTCGCCAGGTTGACCGCGGGAAAGTCCTGGCCTCCTGGTCTACACCGCATCCCTGCCGCGGATGACCGGGTAAAGGTCTGCTTCAGAGACACTGGGCTACTCCTTCCACCAGGGGGAGGAAGTAGCGAAGAGCCAGAAACTGTCGCTTTAGAGTGGCTCTTCAGAAAAATTTTCTGGGGGAGGCTCACGGACGCAAAAGTGGGTACCCCCACATGATCAGTTCGGGGCAATCCCATCAATGGTCTCAGCTGGTCTCGGTTACTGGGGGTGATGTATCATGTAACCTGATGTGCAAAATTGATAGTTATGTGTCGGGGTATGCCACGAAAATATTCAGTATGTGAAATTGTACCATACTATGTCGTTCCCCAAGCGAGGGCGTTGGGTGTTTCACCAGGGGGAGAGTGTAGCCAGGTCTCCCAGCGCTACCGCACCCCCCTCACCTGACTGCCGATCGCGGGGGCCGCCGCGTCCAATGGCGGCTCCGTTCGGCAGTGGCAGGGGAGAGGGCGGTCAGGTCCCGGCTCGGGGGTTGCCGGGACGCGTGCGCCGGTTGCCAAGGCCGCCCCGACTCAGGGCTCCGAGCCGGGCGGATAGGGCGCCGCCATGTTTCGGCAGGTCGCGCATGCGCAGTGAGTCCCCGGCGGCCCGAATAGTCCCCGCATGCGCAGGGAGAACCCTAGCGCCAGGAGAGCATTTGCGTGGAGGAAGGCGCAGGAGAGTCGCGCGAGAGTAGGGGAAGTTTAGTGAGAGGTTGCGGCGCCATACAGTTGTGTAGGCAGAGGGAAGGCACGCACGCGGCCTCGGTTATTGTAGGGGCCTCGGGACTACAATTCCCATGGGCATAGCGAGGCAGGCACCAGGTGCTTATGGAGCCAATAGGGCTGTAGGACTGCCCTGGAGGGAAAATAGATACATTTCCCGGGCTTTGCTGAGTCACGTCAGTTGGAGCAGCGAGCAAAGGGGAAGGAAGGATGCAGGAGTGAGTGCAACTCCTGCATCCAGATAGGTACCCTCACCCTCCAGGTAGGCCCCAACTCCCCACCAGGTTAGTGGGTAACTGATAAGGGACGGCCCCATTAGGGACTCTGCCCTTAGTGTGAGTGCTGTCTTGTCAGAGTCACAGCTATTAGTGCTGTGAGGTCTGACAGGCAGGCACTGTTTTGTGCAGCACGGTTGCTGCCCGGACCAAGTAAGTGGCTGTGCGTAGTGCAGTAGCTAGTTATAGGGAGGATTAGGAACTAGGGTAGAGGTAAACCCCAGGGCCCAGTTAGTCCCCTATGACACCAGAGGAAGCTGTATGGTATGGGTTGGCCTTAGGACAGGGAATCCTTCACCAAAGTTAGAGCAGCAAGAGGTTGCTGTCTGATCGCGTGTTTCAGAGACTGTGTTAAAGAAGCACTCCGGCTGGAGATTCCTTTCCTGTGGATGCAGAGGTGCACCCACTCCTGCAGAGAGCAGTGCAGCACGCCGTGGGATCACTGTGCGGTGTTTGCAGAGCTCCAAGGATTTTCCTGACCAGGACTGTTCAGGGAGGTATTATATTATTAAGTGCACCACCGGGCCCCAAACGGGGAAGCGCTATCCCTCACACTCACACTGGTCTTTATTGCTATGGACACTCAAGAGACTGAGGGGAATGTGATGATGGACATGTGGGTGGGGGATGGTACACAGTTTGTATTGATGCACTGTTATTGATATAGTGTTTTGAAGTAAGGTGTTGTCATTGTTCATTCAGTAAACCTGTTATCCATAATACTGTGTATGTGGTTTCTGAGTGGGTTCCTATGTTAGGGTCATTCTACACGTCCATAGAATCCTACATAGGTGGAGGCGCTGAACGAAGATCCGTTCCAGAGGATTCACCCCAGGCTCTCATTAGCGGAGGCTCAGACTGCCTGTGAGCCTGCAGGTAAACGCACCCAACCGGTAACAATACATGTTCTACTCACCCACACTACATATGAGATTGGGTGGGGTGGAATACCCGTTACACTACGTTTGTAACACGTTAGGTTGGTTCTGCTCCCATTGTCTGTAAGAACCTGGCGCCTGAAACAACTCACCTCTATAATATAATCTTTCCCATCTTTGCTGTGAACGGCTTTTACAGCACAAATACCAGACCCCCAAACATTTCGCGCAGGAATCTGCCCACAGCTTGTACCTGTGGAATCGGGAAGAGGGGCAGCTGATTTGTTACTGGAGAGATAATGGGCCAATGGAGCAGCCACTCTTGAGTTCAGTTACCACCAGACATTATGTACTCCTTATGTCTATGCTGATTAGTGACATTAAAACAAACATGAATTTAATGAGTCACCAACAAGCCAACGTTTAGCTCTTGCAAAGGCCTCCCATGATAGTGTAAAGAACGCTCTTCTGTACAGTGTAAATACATTATTCTTATCATATCCCAAATGTGCTCTCATCTTTCAAACATCACACACAGTCACTTGTGTTTAATATTCTCTACAGATTTGCACATGTTGGATAACGTTTTCCATACTCGAGTGCTGAATGTGCCGTGAAGACATCTTCCCTGTGCTAGGGAGATTGTGTCCCTTTCATTTGAATACAGCCGATGGGAAGCAACTTCACAGGATATTGAACAAGAACCCGTTTCAATGGAAGGAGCTAGTTCAAAAGTTTCGGTAGGTGGATTGGTTCTGGAGAACGTCGATGCAGTGCAGGTTGTGACACCTTTCAGTGGAGCCACATTGGAATTATACAGAGCTTTCCAAACCTTATAGGTTTCTTCTTTGTGTGCACAGTACATTATCATTTCATCTACATAAAAACTCAGATTGTGCTCCACTGAAAGATATCACAACTTACAACAAATCAACTAGAGATATATTGGACATTACATTTGTTTCAGGCCCATACGCTAACACCACCCTAACTCCTGTTACTAGTTTTAAATACTTGGGCATATGGTTTGACTTCCATTTAACATTTGGGATGCACATTGATACCCTGACATCCAAAACCTATGCCAAACTTGGTGTACTTTACAGGAACAAATCCCCCCTAAGTCTGCTGGTCAGAAAGCGTATCGCACAGCAGATGCTAATGCCAATTATCGACTATGGGGACATAGTATACGGCTCGGCACCCCAAACCCACCTTAGCAAACTTGATACTCTCTACAATTCAATATGCCATTTTGTTCTCCAATGCAACTACAACACACATCACTGCGAAATGCTCAAAGAACTAGATTGATCATTTGAGTCTAGGCGCAAAGTTCATCTCTCCTGTCTTGCCTTCCAATACTTTCTGGGCAAGCTACCAGCCTATTTGAACAAGCTCCTCACCCCTACCACATGCAGCAGTTATCATCTAAGATCTGACTCCAAAAGTCTGTTCATGGTCTCGAGGTTCAGTAAAGTATCCAGCCGCTCCTCCTTCTCTTCTAATTATTATTATTATTTTCCCGTGCACTCCAAAACTGGAACAATCTACCGGAGAATCTCACAGCCTCCACCAGTCTAAGTTCTTTCAAAACTAAGGCTGTCTCACATTTTAATCTGGTCTGTAACTGTTACATATGCCTATAACTTATATTATCTCTAACTGTGCATGCAATGTCTTGTATATAATGTATATCCTATTCACTTAATGTAACTACGTATTTGTAACCATGTATTATTTGTCATCTTAACTCTATGCCCAGGACATACTTGAAAACGAGAGGTAACTCTCAATGTATTACTTCCTGGTAAAACATTTTATAAATAAATACATAAATAAATAAAGGGAATTCATTATAGCCAGCCAATTCCTGTGGGTCCTGCGGGGGTCAATGTCCCCTATTGGACATCCATTTCAATTCCCAGCTGAAACACAGGTAACAGGTAGGTATCTCTGGAACTGGGGGACCCCTGTAGCTACAGTAACAACTGGAGGTTCAGCTCTCCCCAGACTCGAATGCTGTAAAATATATAATGTCCAATTCTGGCGGGATTGTTGCTCTAACTCGAGTTTATCTGTCTAGGTTTTGAATGTGAAAAAACAAGGGCACTCAGTCCAATAACTTGGGATGACCCCAAGCATGGGGTCTAGAAAATACAGGGAGTAACAGATGGGTGCTAACACAAAAGGGGGCTCAGGTCAAGAGATAGTAAACCCAAAACACGGTAGTCAGGCACACCAAAAATATCACCAATACTTATTTAATTACTAAAAAAGTCATCATTGGATGCTATGATTACTCTTTTTTTTTAGTCATTAAATAAGTATATTGGTGATATTTTTGGTGTGCCTGACTACCTTGTTTCAGGCTTTGAATGTAAAATGATGGAGCTTTAGGATAAGGGCCATTTCAAAACATGTTGAACTCCCCTTGCAATCCCCTTCCCCTTCCCATCTACGGTTGCCAGGTGGCTTCTCCAAAAATACTGGGCTCAATGGTGAAAGGTGCGTCGGGTCACTATGTCCAGGGAGGAAAATACCGGACACATACATGTCCAGTATTATAGTACAATACCGGACACCTGGCAACCCTACTCGCATCACACGGGTGCAGAGTGAGTATGACAGACCGACGGCCGGGTAAATCTTGCAAGGAGTGAACACAGATGTGGGGGGTACTATTATTTAGGTCTCACCTGTCCGTCATTGCGATCTGCTCCAGCATAGCCGAGCCGGTGTTTGCCTTCCAGTTCCCGGAAATAGATGTCCGCCTAGAAGAAGAAGAAATACAGAAATCCTATAGAACAGCAGGTACCAACCTTACGGGGCGCCCACAGCTGTGCTTGGTGCTTTGCAAGAGAGGCAATACAGTACAGGGAATTATAGTACAATATGTGCAACAAATAAGATCAGACAATAGGAAAGGAAATCCCTGCCCCGAAGAGCTTACAATCTAAGTATATCGATATCCACGGTATACCACACCCGTCCATCTTTTCCTCACAATTGTTGTTCATTATCGCAATGTAACCCTTATAAACATTTCTTTTGTTCACATTCTCCTTCATTCTTACCATTTGCCACGCCAACCTGAGCCTTACAAGTCACGGAGTGGGGAGTGCTGATCTGCACCATGTGTATCAAAGAAAAAACACTGAAATCAATAGGATTTTTTCCTTTGATATATGTGGTACAGTTTGTTTTGCCCAAAAATGGCACCTCTTTTGCCTTGATAATAGACCCTTTAGTACTATAAACTCTATGGTGGTTACTTACTAAAGTCTCCCAGCTGCAAAACGGAGGCAAAACCCGTGGACAAGCGCCAACTGCCTTCAATTGGATTGGTTGTCTTTGGTAAGTATGGTTTCCAACTTGTGTTCCTGGTAGTTTTAGAGGCAGAAGACTTAAAAACAAACAAACCCTGTGCACCAGCAGACGTATTCAGGCCAAAAGTTCTGCGCCCCTGCTACAGAGATACTGTGAGACCCTACAAACTTTATATATGTGGAACGTGAGATAATGTGTTAATGTTAGCTCCTATGGACCAAGTATTAAAGGAGCAATCCATCCTGACTAACCTCTATTTCATCTGCAGGATTGGAACGGGGAGGGGGGGGGGGGGTTCCCTGAGCTGAATTACACTATTTTCAGCTCCGGTGACCCTTCGGTTCCTGATATACTGGTGAAGTTACCGATATTACTTCCTGGTTTTTAAAGGGGATTTAAATAGCCATCCAATAGAAAACCACCAGTGAGTATGTTCTAGCTTTCTGTTGGCCTGAGTTGTGGCAGCCATTTTGTTTCCCCCGAGGAAGATTTACACGTGGTAACTTCACCTGTAAGTATCTGAGGAACCTGGGGGTCCCCGTAACTGAAAATAGTGGAGTTGGACTCAGGGAGACCGTGGTTCCCACCCGGTAAAATGGGGGCTAACAATATGAGTAGGAGGAACTGCTCCTTTAAGTCCTATTAGTGAGATGCTTGCCGTGTCTAATATGACATAGCACAGTTACTGCCATTACTTCTTGGGAAAGGGCTACATGGCCCGAAATGTTGATACATTTGGTTAAATAAATTCACTTTATTTAAATCCGAAGTGCCCTGTTTCGTCTCCCTTCTCCCTTATACGCTTGGAATACTGCACGGGTATTTCCCTGGGCCAGGGGCACCGGGGTTAGTATCTTTTGACTTATTTGTGGTGTGCAGCATTTTCTTACATTTATCATACAAATGTAACCAACATTATTACTCCCGCGGGCGTGTTGCGGCGGAACATACACAGTGCAGCCGCCAGGGGCGGAGCTATAGCCCGGGCAAAGCCTGCGCTCTTGGGGGGACCCGCTCTCCCCCTGGTAGGCTGCGGCCGACAGGGGGACATATCGGGACCCGGTGGTTGCTGGCGGGCCGGCGGCTGCACAATGCAGTTGCCGCCGGGCCCGGCTCTCCCTTGCTGCTGGTTTCTCTCCCTCAAGGTGGCGCGTGACTGGTCTCTCGGACGTCGGCGCGCCGTAACGCGCTGACGTTGGAAGCTCCGCGTGGGACAGAGTGTGAGGAAGAGAAGCCTGCAGCAGGGCAGAGCTGGGCCCAGCGGCAAGTGCTTTGTGCGGCAGCTGCCCCGCCAGCCCGCCAGCCATCCGCGGGTCCCGGTCTAAGACCAAGCTAAGTTGGGATGTTTATTATGTATTGGGGATGGGGGTGTATTTATTATGTATTGGGGGGGAAGTATGTTTTATTATGTATTGGGGAGGGGGGGTGTATGTTTTATTATGTATTGGGGAAGGGGGGGTGTATGTTTTATTATGTATTGGGGAGCGGGGAGTATTTTTATTATGTATGGGGAGTATTTTTATTATGTATTTGGGAGTGGGGAGTATTTTTATTATGTATTGGTAGGAGCGGGAGAGATGATGAGGGATGGGGAGAGATGAGAGAGAGGATCAGGGGGAGCGAGAAAAAAAATTGCAGTCAGTATTAATATGCCCTGAAATTTTTTTTGCCCAGGGCCCCCCGCGCATTTCTAGCTACGCCACTGACAGCAGCCATTGTTTTGAATCTGCCATGTGTGAGGAAGGGGAGGAGCAAAGGAGCTAACGCATTGTGTTAATGTTGCAATAATGTTGGCTACGTCTGTAATATCAGCAAATATACCCATCACACAGCAAGGCAAGCAGCCAACCAGCCAACTGCACCATGCAGCATGGTTACAAAGACCTCAAGCAACACGTATCCCCTTTAACCCGTTCAGTTCGAGAGTACCTGCTATGCAGTGACATTTGTTTGCAACAGCCCTTTATTTGTAATGACACTGTCTTTGAAGTGGAAGAGTCTACTGTGTGACCTACCTTCTGAGTTGTACTATCTTTCTGTGCCCCAAACACCAAACATTAAATTGCAAGCTCCTTGGGGCAAGATTGTATCTTGCTTGTAAGTTTTATGAGCAGTGCTACCTCCTGTAGTTATGCCCCTAAAATATCCTGCCTGCCAGGCTCTGACTGGCCCAGGGAAATCCCAAGTGGGCCCTCAAGGACAAGATTGTCCAAGTCTCCCAGAACGATTGGTAGACTCCCGAAACCATGGGTAGATTCCGGCGACTGGCTGAATCTCCCATGGCTGTGTGTGTTACCCGCAGGGCCAGTATGATGGCGGTGCTGTCGGTGCCACTGCACCGAGCCCCGCGCTTACAAAAGGCCCCGTGCTATACACCACAACAATTAAAATGATTGACGGGGGAGAGCGCGGGGCCTATGGAAGTATCGCTTACCTGTTCCCGGCGGCATCTCCTCCTGCAGGGTCCTGTCATCATGGTGCCGCAAAATCAAATGGCGTCGCATTGCCATGACAACGTGACGTCGGGACGGACCAGGTAAAAGGCCCCTTAGCACCGAGCTCAGCATAATGCCAAGGCGGTCCTTTGTGAGTGTGGCTGCAGGGAGAGTCCGTGTGCTCTGTCTCTATCACTATACATGTATGTGAGTGTGTCTAGAAGTGAATGCATGGTTGGGCCTGTATATTTACAGATGAATTCAGATACTATTAGAACTTTTTACTGAGTTATGGCCCCTTGATACCCCAGCCCGACCCAGCTGCCCCTCCTTCCTCCCGGCCGCACCCCCACACTCACATGTATGCTTTGTAGTTGCTCCCGATTTTCTGGATCCGGATGTCGTACTTGGAGTCTATAAATGGCTCGGTGGTTACGTAGGTTTTTGCCATGGCCACTACGCTGGCTATATCCTGGAAGTCATACTGACTATCAACTTTCACCTGAGATCACCGGGTCGCCGGAGGGTTCCGAGAGAGCGAAAGAGAGAAAAACATCAGATTCCACAACTAATGCTATACAGTATATATATATATATATTTCCCCACAGTATTCACCACCATGTAACAAGCAAGTGAGCAACTACTGTATCTTACTGGGATTCAAACTGATGCAATTTCAACACGAGCAAAACTTTGCACATATTTCACGTTAAACATTACCCAGATAACAATCGTTGAGATGTACAGGTGCAGCCACGAGAATCCGAACAGTCGCCTTGGAAAATCTGGGGCAATTTCTAGGTAATGCTGCAACATTTCTGTGACATTTCTGCAGACAGACTAATGGCCCACAGGATTCACATAATATTCACATAATATCTTATAGTAAGTAGAGATGGGGCGAAATTTGTTGGCGGATTTGGATCCGTTTTCTTCCAAAGACGTAAGGGGAGCGGTGATTAAAGCCATGTAAAAGGGGAAAATAACATAGTGCAATATCGTAGTGCTAAAAATATATATATATTTTTAAATGTACAAAAACCTCTAGAATTCCTACTCACAATGGAGCAGAAAATAAAGGCAATATCCCAAACAGTGGCAAAACCGTCTCTTGCTTGGATGTGATCCAAGAGGAAAAAGAGGAAAACAAACCAGAGTGTAGTTAAGCTTAAACATGATTTATACATTTCTCACCATGGCGGCTTTGTGTCAATTTACATTGATCGTTTCACTGGGAGGCTTTAAGAGAGTGTCAGAGCGCCATCTACGGTTTGGTTGTATTGGATTTGGATCCATCTCAGATCGTCCGGTTCCTTTGGTCCCCGAATTTCTGCGGATCAATCTGAAAAAGGACGATCCGCCTCTTCTGGATTTTTGATTTTATTGATCACTGAACAATCCACGTAAAGGAGTAATAATCCGCACTCGGGGGGTTTGACAATCCGGCAACGGATGGTGGAATCCACCCATTGGATTCTTACCAGATTGCACCCAATGGCGGTTTTGGATTCCTTACACCGCGGGATAGATTTTGCAGGGAAAGAACGAGAAATTCCGGATTTTGACAGTTCCACCCATCCCTAATAGTAAGGTCTGACCATGTTATCACATTAGGAAATCTCCTTATCGTGCTTCTCATACGGCTAAATATTTTCACACCCTATACCCCCCACCAATTCCATAGCGTCAAAAGTCTTAATGATTTAACCTTTTTTGCTTCCAGAAGCATTGTTCTGCTATAGGACCAATCCAAGTCTGCATTTTTTGTATACACATAGGATTGAATCAGGGGGTCTTTGAAGCTGAATCCCATTAATTTCAGCTTCGGGGACCCCTAACTTCCGGAGATACTGATCTCTGAAGTAAGTGCCGGTAGCCGCTCTGGCTGAGCTAGCTGGTCTTTAAAGATTAAAGCTTCCGCATCACATGGGCCAATAGGAAGCTGCACTGATGACATCACGGCTTCCTATTGGCCCGCAGAGCCCAAGACCTTTAAACAGCGGACATATTGTGAACCCCTGCCTGCCGAGGAGAGCAGCTACTGGCACCTAATGAAGAGGTAAGTATCTCCGGAAGTAGGGGGTCCCCGGAGCTGAAATGAACAATGTCAGCTCTGGAGACCCCCTGCTTCAATCCCTTATAAATAAAATTCACAGGCTTAAATTCCCTTTTTAAAAGCAAATGAATAATGTTAACAAATACATACTCTGTCTAAAAAAACTCTTTTAACCTCTTAACAATCAAAGCCTTATTACATCATTCAATATGCAGTCCATCCTCCCCTTTAACTGGTTTAAAGGGCATGTTTTCATGCACAGACACAAAGCAAACAGACGTCAGCCGGTTGAATCATCACTTTTGGGAATGCTGGACTTTGTCCTGTTCATGTAAGATTCCTAGGTTATTTTTAACAGGATCGGCGAGATGTGAATTATCCAAACAGATACACAGCTGGGAACACATGGACGCCCACATTGCATTTTACTCGTCTATGTAGGAGGATGTGGTGACATCACAAACAAGAGATAACTAATGAGTTATTTGGGAGCTAACGAGATGGTAAGGTTTAAACGCCAACACAAATATCAAACTCATCTCTCTCTAATAATAATCTCACCGCTGATCTCTCTCTCTCTCTCTCTCTCTCAGTCTATGGCGCTGAAGCAGGAAAAAGTCAAAGACAGTTTATATGGAAAAATACTTAATTACTTCTGGCAGCAAAGAGTGAAATACAAATGACACGGGGTTAAGCCCTAGGTAGCTGTGCACCACTATCTTAGTTTAAGCCATTTTCACCACTGATGATCAGGATAAGAAAAGGACAAGTAAACATAATGGGTTAAAGACGAATCTTGTAGTGGTCCCCAGTGAGACTGGCGTGTAGCGGTTACAGGCTGGTGTCCCCCGGGATCTGCTATTCTTCAGTGCCACATCACTACAAACACGCCATTGTTTCCCTACTGGATGGGAAGTGTGTGGGTGCTTCTGCAGTTCCCGTAAATAAATGGGGGTTGCTTTATGTCATAGGCATATTTAAATCCCTGCAGCGCCAGAAGTATCTGAATAATGGTGTAGTCCGGGGGTAGCCAACTCCAGTCCCCAAGAGCTACCAACAGGTCCGGTTTTCAAGATATCCCTACTTCAGCAGCGGTGGCTCAATCAGTCCCTGCTTCAGCACTGCGACTGAGCCACCGATTGAGCCCCCTGTGCTGAAGCAGGGATACACTGAAAACCTGACCTGTTGGTAGCTTTTGAGGACTGGAGTTGGCCGCCCCTGTTGCAGATTATCCAGAGCTGATGGGGATATGTAATGCAGACCATAAGAATAATTCTCATGTGTTACCTTCTGCACCAGGAAATACAAAACATGGAGGGTCATTAAAGCTGCAGTTCAGGCTTTTAAAAAAAAAAAAAAAATTATAGTTTTTTTTTTTTTTTTTTACTTCAATAGTTTCATGTGGGCAATCTCTACTTACCTAAAGAACTGCATACCTGCTGGTCAATTCGTTCTCCGTCTATTGATCGGCAAAGTTTGGCGACATCTTTAAATAGGGGGAATGTATTTCCTCTGTTTCTGTCACTCAGTGGAAGCTCATGAATATTCATGAGCACTCCTGCACTGACATGTGCAAGAGGGAGGGCAGGGCTCACAAAAGGGGTGTGCCAGGGCTTGTGACAGGACATGAAGGGGCGGTGCCTTAGTAAATGGTTGTTAAAATATAATACAAGAAAATTGGTCTTTCAAAGTTGTTTTTTTAAAAACAGAAAATGCTAAATGTATTTTTTCTTACTACAGAACTGATTTATTAAAAAAACCACACATGCAGAATATTGCCTGAACTGCAGCTTTAACTTAGGTTTCCCGAGTGTAACATTGGGGCAAAAAAAAAAAAAAAAACAACACAACATTTAACAAACAAAATAAATCCTTTCAGATCAATCTGATTTTTTTCCCCCAGTGTTCACTTCGGCTGTGGCTCCTTTGCGACAATAACCAAATAAATACAAATAAAATAAGCAATGCATTGTATTTATCAAAGGGAGAAATCCTGTTACTTCTAATTGTAATAATTATATCTGATAAACCCAGTGCTGTTTTCCCCCCCACTTCTGCAGCTCGGGGACTTTAATGCAAAACTCCAATTGATGGATGGGCAAAAGAAAAAAATGATGATCCCTGAATGCCGGCCGGATTGGGTTGTGGACAAGGCCATTGGTGGAAGCCCGTGGCCAATCGTGACCACGACAAGTTCTTCCCCAGGGCTGCCTGTATCTATCTATCAAAGTCAAACCAAAAAAGCTGCAATGCTAGATTTCCGTTTATTAACGAGTTATTGCACCAAGGTTATAACAACGTGAACATTTGTAGTAAAAAAAGAAAGAAACAGCAATAAAAGCCGTGGTGTAACAGTGTACACAGGCTCTGGGGCCACGTGTGGTCAGTGGGCAGGTGTCCACCAACATGCATTTAACCATGTTACTGCCAGAGGTGTTAGTAATGCATTACTGGTGCTTCTGTCACTAAGGGGGTTATGTACAAAAGCCCCACTGGCTGCTAAACTGGGGCAAAAATAAAACAACAAAAAACAGCACCTGATTTACCAAAGGAAATAATGCCCACTGAGATCAGCCCTTTTTTTTTTACCCTTCGGGTGGTTATTTACTTCTGCACAGGGAGCCTACCCAGCAGCTGCTCCCTAAATCCCAGCGCAGTGCGCACGCGGGGATAGTACAGATACGTCCTTACCTTGCCCATGCCTGCATGAGCGTGTCCCAGCTTCACCACCACGGGAAAGTTTGGAGTCGTCAGCTGGAAGACAATATGGGAAACTCATATACATTTTCTGTTCAATTGGTACTCAATAATAATACTGTAACTAGAAGGTATAAAATGTGACCTGCTCGTTGGAGGAGTAACAGGGAAACGGGAACTATAGCACAGTATGTACTGAACAAAAAGATATGGGACCATATTTACTAAGCAGTCTTTTGCCATAAGACACCTTCCGTCGATGGAAGAAGCCTTAGGCCGCGCGTATAGTGCCGGCGACGCGACCGAACGCGTGATGTCACTTGTAGCCGTCGCCGCTAGCGAAAGTTGTATTTCGCTTTGCGGCGAGGGCGACCGGGCCATTGGTTGGTTCAGGGGCTGTCACGTGACGCGACAGCCTCTGAAAAATCAAATATTCACGGCTGCAGAAATTTACGTCGCCACGTCATTTTGGCGCCGTCGCGCTTCCTATAAGTGCACGCGACGGCGCCAATGCGTTCGTTCGTCGCCGGCTCTATAAGCGCGGCCTTACATTCCAGTCAAGTCAATGGGCGGTGAGGTGTCTTCTGGGGCATGGAGGCATCTTACGGCAAAATGCATCTTAGTAAATACGGGGTATGGTGGTGTCAAAAGAAAACTCTGTGTCCCTTTCCCCAATCAAGTAAGGTACTTATTTACCATGTGGAATCAGAAGTTGGGGATGTGTCATTTAATGAGGAAACTTGGCATAAAGAAAACACCGCAAAATAACAAACAAAATTAAGTGAAAAATATGCATTATAGTAAATGTAATGCAAAGGTACACAGCATCTCTTCTAACAAGAAAATCACATACTAGAAACCCCTTCCCCGCCTCCCCAAAAAAGTCTTGAAAAACGGCTTCTTATATCAAGCTCTGAAGAACATACTATTATAACTATTAATTGAATGCTAAGAGATTAGCTTAAAAGGAGCAATCCAAGACAGCATTTTTAAAAATGTGTATATATATATATATATAGCATTGAAACGGGTCTCTCGAGCTGAGCACCATTAATTGCAGCTCGGGGGACCCACTGCATCCGAAGATATTTACCTCTGAAGTAGGTGCCGGTAGCCGTTCCGGCTGAGCTAGCTGGGCTTTAAAGTTTAAAGCTCCCGCATCCCGTGGGCCAATAGGAAGCTGCACTGATGACATCACAGCTTCCT
The DNA here is from genome assembly GCA_036426205.1 of Ascaphus truei. Taxonomy (NCBI): domain Eukaryota; kingdom Metazoa; phylum Chordata; class Amphibia; order Anura; family Ascaphidae; genus Ascaphus; species Ascaphus truei. The sequence goes on from CM071571.1 coordinate 15,112,781, forward strand.
ATTGGCCCGCACGGCCCGAGACCTTTAAACAATGGACATATTGTGAATCCCGGTAGCCGAGGAGAGCAGCAACTGTGACCTAATTCGCAGGTAAGTATCTCTGGAAGCAGGCGGTCCCCGGAGACGAAATGAACGGGGGTTCAGTCCCGGAGACCCCTAGCTTCCATGCTATATAAAATTGCAGTTCTGGATTCCCTCTTTAGACACACTGTGTCATGTGTCATAATCTTTCGCTCTTCTTGCATCAGTTACTAATGTGGGATGAAAGTGTGAGATTTAATAGGATTTAGAAAGGGGTCACTGTTATATTGAGCTGCATAGGTTCAATGGAGCCATTCAACTTTCTGGCGATCAGATTTCCTTCAAATGCGAGATACAGGTTTTTTTACATTGACTCGGACAGAAACATATGTAGGTGATGTATTAATGTGCAGAAAATGTCGTTTTAATGCATTATCTGCTCATGACTGCATCAAACACTCGTTTGTCATGTTACTATTAATTTATTTTATTTATATTATTATATTATTTCAATTCATTTTATTATCACTATTATATTTTCTGTATTTATTACATATATCATTCATATTTTATTTTTATTCCCCCCTCCCTTTTTTTTTATTCATTTCCCTTTTGTTCCCATATATTATTTTTAATATATTTTTTCTGTATTTGATATAAGCATGTATTTATACATTGCACAGTGTTTATTTGGGGTTGTTGAATATGTGATCTTATGTGTGTAAGATCATTTAAATTTTATTATCTTGCCCATCAGCTGCTTCCTAATAACCAATCGCTTTCTAATTTTTTTGTTTGTTTTTTTTTTTATAATAAATATCTTGTATTTTCCTACTTTGGTCATTCCCCTGATGAAGTCATCACGTTGTGCAATACCGTGCACGAGGAATTACCCAGTGGACTCAAGCGGTTGGCGTCCCTATACCTGCCGGAGCAGTGTTCTCTCGGCAGATTAAGTGTGAACTTCTTGCTGGTATTCACACCAGCGTCTCCTTACGTTTAATACTCGTGCGCATTGGCGAATCGAGCACCTTGTGGGTTTATTTCTATTCCGCTGGTTGACATCTATAAGGAAGAGTTTTCCATCTGATTTGCCTACGATTGTGGACTGGATTCTTCAAGCCGGTTCCGGTAACCTGATATCTTTATTCCAATGCGTATCTTTGTCTTATTGCATGTGATTGGGCACTTTTTAATACATCTCAATGTTTTTATACATGTTCACACTACAGAGCGTGCGCTACTCATTTTTGTTTTTATATATATATATATATATATATATATATATATATATATATATACACACACACATACAGTATACACACACATGGGAAGGATTTTGATCCAGGGAGAAATCCGATTGCCATTATGATTGGATGATGTGTCACTGGGGTTTTTTGTTTGCCTTCCTCTGGCTCAAAATACTGTAAATACAAATATAGGATAAAGTATCTGTCATCTAAATTTAGCACAGGTTGAACTGGATGGATATTCCGTACAGTACGTCTTTTTTTCAACCTTATCTACTATGTAACTGTGTAACTATGTAATATATACACACACAAACAAACAGGTTAGTGTCTGACAATGCCAGGTTGTGCCCTGAGGATATCATTGTCATCTGTTCAGTGCTAGGAGAAGGATAGGGAGCCTGGCAGCCGATCTGTGCAGATGAACATTTGCTGAAGGGCACAGAAGCTGCAGTTCGTGGTCTGCTTTGCTGCTTCTTCAGGCGCTGCTGCCAAGCTGCTCCGTTATGTCCCTCCATCCCTCAGTAACCAGAACAGAACCCTGGTACTGTGCCGGGCAGCGAGGGGCTGCAGCATGTCAGCAGTTCTGCTCGCTGTGGGACAAGCTGATGTCCTGTCAAATGTGTCAATAAAAACCCCCTGAACAGGCAAGTGACCTGTGTGCTGCCGGCAAAGGTATCAGCTGCACTCTGCATGCCAGAGTGTTTCTGGATTCTCGGGGAATAATCAGTTATCCTCCTCTCCCCTGCTGCTGGAAAACCAGGACAAGGATAAACCCCAATAACTTCCAATGCAATGCCTTTACTTCAGGGGTGGCCAACTGGTCCTCAAGGGACGTCAACAGGTCAGTTTTTAAGGATATCCCAGCTTCAGCACAGGTAGCTCAATCAGCTTCTGATTGAGCTACCAGTGCAGAAGCTGGGATATCCTGAAAACCTGACCTGTTAGTGGCCCGTGAGGACTGGAGTTGCCCCCCTCTCCCCTGCTGTAGGTTGATAAATCTGCCGTTATTTTTGTACCCCAGCTTTGCAGCCGGGAGACTTGAGTAAATATTCCCCGGTGACACAGAGAAAAGGGACCACTGGTCTAATGAGACTGTCCCTCCATTGTTTTGGTGACAGTGACACAGAATCCATCGCTCTCAATGCATTAAGGCAGCGGTGCGCAAACGGGGGGGGGGGTGATCGTGTGAGACCCCTGCAACACTCCACTTACCTTGATTCAGCCGGCTGTGGCGACGCGGCATCGGATGACGCCGCGGGGTCATGGCATGACGTCCCATGACCTCCGCACGCCGGGAAGCATGGTAGGGGGGGGGGGCACACGCACCAGGGGATCAAGCAGGGGGGGCGCAGCGCAAATAGTTTGCGCAGCCCTGCATTAAGGCAGCAGTGCGGGTTTTCTTTGTATTACACGATTGCAGCAGGAGGTCTCCGGAGCAGAACTGTGTTCACTTCAGTTCTTGGGACCACCTGCATCCAGAGATACCTCCGTAGGGGGCGCCGGTATCCCTTTTCAGTTTAAATGTCCTGGTCATGCCCGCTAATAGGAAGCCTTGACGTCACAGCTTCCTATTGGGCTGCATAACACAGGACATTTAAATGCAGCCATTATGTTAGGCACACCGTTTCTCTGGCTGCAGAGATACCGGCACTCCATACGGAGGTAAGTATCTCTGGAAGCAGGGGGTCCCCGAAGCTGAAATGATCACAGTTTAGCTCCAAAGACCCCCTGCTTCAATCCTGTGATTAAAAAACATTGCTGCTTGAAAGAAATAGTGGCATTGTGCTAAGGACTGAGAACAGCGGCATCCTCAGTGTTACTATGTTTCATTGGACCGTGTAACTACCGCAGTGCACTTGCACATCAAAAGCTTCCATAATGTATCAGCTCAGAGACAATGTGACCGGTGCAGGATGAAGGAAGGGGATGAATTCACATCACGTTTCCACGACTGATTGAGAAGGGACGCTGTGAGAATTGTGCCTGGCGGACGTTTTGTGCTGTGCTTATCCAGACAGCGGTCACACCTGTAGCAGTAGCAGAGCTGAGGATGAAATGGCCATGAGGCCACCTGGGAAGCCAGATGTTTGGTTCTGTCAGAATTTACCTTTCTTTAACCCCTTCATGGCTAGGGCGACCAGCAATGTATTTCTCCGCATTAACAACTTCTAAGCATATTGAACCTTAGAGACCAATGTGCAAAGTAACTCAATGTAGTCCTGAATGAGTTATCGAGAACCGCGCATATTGGTCTCAAGGACAAATTAGGCGATTAAAGCAGCAATACTACACCCCCCCCCCTTTTTTTTCCTCTTATTTGTATATGTAAAACCTGTGAAAATGTATCATTCCACATTCTTACCTAAGCTGACAATTGTTTGGTGCTCCCATTATAAATCTGTCAAAATCCTGATTGTGGGCCTAACATAATGGCCGCCTTCTAACTTTGTGCTGCCGTTTGTGAAATGCTGCAGCTGATATGTAACAATATATTACTAAGTGTAACACATTATTGTTACAGCTTTCAGAGTAGTGTACAGTCTGCTGTTTGGAACACAGCAACAGATCTGTTTGTAATACTTTGCTGCCAAAGGGCAGAGCTAAAAAAAAGGTGTGTGTGTGTGTGTGTGTCAGAGTCTGTTTCAAAAGAGAGAGTGGATATGACTTTCTAAATGGTTTCTGTAGCAATCAAAGGATGATACTGTAAGTACATTAAAAAAAATAAAAATGGCTTTAGTAGTTAAAATAAATGCAGGCAGTATTATCTAATACTACAGGACTGATTGATTTAAAAACAAAAAGTAGGATTTTTCACATTTTTCTACTTTAACCTATTTCTACAGGAAATATCATAAGGGGGCCCTAAAATATCCTCATCAAAAAGGAAAGGAAAAAAGGCAAAGTATATTCAAGATAAGAGTGTCTAGATATTCATTGTTACAAGGATAAAAACATTTATTTTTATTTTTGGGGGGAGATTGTTACGAACTCGTCCTGGACTTCTCACGCCTAACCGTGCACAGGTTGTGACATCCGCAGCTCGCACGTCTGTGCCAAATCTTTTACCAGATTCAGAGTTTCTAATACATTTCCGCAGTGAGGCCGGTATATTCCAGTTCATCTTTACTGCCAGAATCCATGGAGGTGAAGAAGTTGTTTAAAGGTGCAGGCGGCAACATAGTTTCTTGGCTTTAAACGCAGGAAATGTTTAATTCTTTTGTTTGTTGGAACATACATGATTTATATAAGTATGATGCATCTAATCTGCGCACGGCAACTTCATCAGTACCAAGAAGATAATAGACAACAGCTAAGCAGATGGATGTGCTGCTGGTCCCTCTGGTTTAAAGAGATCATTTAATAACGTTATAGTTAGAAAATGTGAGGGAATACTACTTCACAGAAAAAGGTGGTGGATTCGTGGAACAGCCTACCAGCAGAGATGGCAATACAGAGGCAGAGGCCAATACAGTCAAGGAATTAAAAACTGACTGGGATAGACATAAGGTAGGGGTTCTGAACTCCAGTCACCAAGACCCCCCCAACATGTCAGGTTTTCAGAATATCTCTGATTCAGCGCAGGTGGCTCAATCAGTGGTTCCCTGCTTCAGCACAAGGGACTCAATCAGCCCCTGCTTCAGCACAGGTGGCTCAATCAGAAGCTCAGTCTTCAGACCCTCTCATTGAGCCACCTGTGCTGAAGCAGGGACTGATTGAGCTACCAGTGCTGAAGCTGAGATATCCTGAAAACCTGACCTTTTTTTGAAGGGGGGGGGGGTCTTGAGAACCGGAGTTGAGAACCTCTGACAATACATTGTAAATGTTAAAGAAAGCCAAAGATCAAATGGGGTCTGGGATTAGGAAATTACTTAAGGATATTTAATAATCCTTCTTGACACAATAAAGGACATACCATTTTTAACTTTATATATCTTTATTTTTATTCACTTGGCACGGTAGGGTTAATGTTCTGTAGTATGTAATAATTGGTGGTGCTGACATACCCTTCTTTTTTCCTCTACCATATTGCCTTATGACAAAGATATCACGATGGCTGCTGGAAACATGAAGAACCTATCAGTGGTTAATTTCTCTGGGAGTTCTGTACAGCACAGAAAAACGTTCAATCCCCAACCCTGGCCATTTTTGAGGGTCACTCGGACGATTTTGGACCAATGTTTCTCCAAATCACAAAATTCACAATGGGAAAAAATACTATTTGACAGCAGACTATTTGCACAATCTCTAATTTATGTATGATCTGCACAATGGGACACAGTACTCTGGCTGAGGTCGCCAATGATCTTTGAAGTGGGACTATATTTGCCCTACTCCAGTCATATGAACTATATCTGTCAATAGAGACTCGCTAAATAGTTGTTTTAATGCTGTTGCCAGTACACCTGTAAGCTCTTTTAATATTCTTGGATGTATCCCATAGGGCCCCATTGACTTGTCCACTTTGCGCTTTGAACGTCCCATTAACACTTTCTCCTCTGTAAAGGAACTTGTGTCCACCTCATTCCCATTTATATTCTTGTTCCCTAACTGTGGTTCCTCCCATTCCCCTTCTGCTGTGAAAACTGAGCAAATATAATTGTTAGGATGATCTTCTATCCTTTTGTTTCCCTCAACATGACAGTACTCTTCTGTACTCTTTAGTCTTACAATTTCTCCTTTTCCTTTCCCGCATATACCCACAAATGTTTTGCCCCCCATCTTTAACGACTAGGCTATTTAATCTTCTGCTTGGGCTTTTGTATATCTGCTTACTTGCTTAGCCTCCTTCTGCCTGGTCTGATCAAGTTCTCCATATTCCTTCCGCTGAGTGGGGAGGTGCCGGTGGCCTTGAAGAAGGTGCTGGTTCGTCCCCTGTTGAACAAAGTGCTTCTAGATGTTGATGACCACGACAACGCTCATCTAATCTCCAACCTTCCCATGGTAGGGAAAGTTTTGGAGAGGGTAGTTTTCACCCAGCTGTAAGATTGGAAAGGGCTGATTTGATCCCATGCAGTCTGGTTTTAGAGCCGTTCATGGAACTGAGTTGGCATTGGTCTGTGTGGCAAATTATTTATTGATGACTAAGGACAAGGGCTGTATTTCTGCCCTTGTCATGTTGGTCCTCTCAGCAGCCTTCAACAGGATTGATCAGGAGGGACTTAGCTGGTATCGGTGAGGCTGCATTAAAATGGGTTGCCTCATCCTGCAGGTTCGACCCAGCAGGTGGCTATGAGGTCCCTCAAGAGTCAGTGCTGTCACCGCTCCTGTTCAACGTGTATGTAAGACCACTGGGCGATATCATCCAAAAGCATGGTCTGAAGTGCTACTAGTAGGCTGGTGACACCCAGATCTATGTTTCTTTCCCGGGCAGCGCAAGTTCGGCTGTTGTTACATTGACTACTTGCTTAGACGAGGTGGCGGCATGGATGGAGATGAATTGGCTGAAGCTCAATCCTGACAAGACAGACCAAATGATTATAGGTTCGGCAAGACGCCTGAGTATGGGACAGGAGGTTTGCGAGCTGACCCTAATCAATGATGTACAGCTGCTGCCCATGTCCCCGGCTCGTAACCTCTGCATCCTCTTTGACCAGAGTCTCAACATGCATGCCCAAGTGGCCTCAGTTGTTAAGACTTAATTTTACTATCTGAGGCGGCTTCAGAGTTTTCCGTCCACTCCTGTCGTCTATGAACCTTGAGTCACTGATCCATGCCTTTGTGTCAACGCGGTTGGACTACGGGAATGCCGAATGTGCAAGACTACAAGTGCACCTGACATGGAGGCTCCAACTTGTGCAGAACACTGGAGCTCAGATGTAGAGACGTGTTTCTCGCTTTGAGCATATTACTCCATCTTGCGTGATATGTACTTGCTTCCAGTGATCTTTCGTGTTCAGTTCAAGTTGGCTGCTATGGCATTTAAAACATTGCAAGGCCAATGGACTGCCTATCTGCAGTCTCTTTTGATGCCTCAGAGGGATACTGACTATAATCTCAGGTCCTCAGTGGTGGGTCTGCCTGTCTGTGCCAAGGGTACTGCACCCTTCGCTGGGTGGGCAGGCCTTCTTATGTGCAGTTTCTGGCACTCGCTACCGCCAGAGATCAGGTGTATATCGATGTTACCTGTGACGACTCAGGAGATTCCTTCCTCGTCCCTCTCTCCCATCTCCTGTCATCCTTTCTATGCCTTCCCACTCCTCTCCTTCACCTTCTACCTTTCTCCCCTTGCCGCAGCGCGTTCCCTTAACCCCTGCCTTGATCCTCCCCGCTCCCTCTCCCCCGCGGTAGCTCCTTTACCTTCCCCTGTGGTGCCAATTTGTGTCCAGCCCTCATTTCCAGGATCTCTCTCGGAGACCTAGTCCAGTGTCCACCCTGGGTCAACAGGAGTACGTAGGAGGGGGCAGTGCCAGGGGATAGTCTCCAGTATTAGAGGTGGTATAGGAGGGGGCATACCGGGGAGTCTCAGTATTTAGAGGGTAGGGGGGGCAGGTGCCGGGGAAGGAATCTCAGTATTAGAGGGGTAGGAGGGGGCAAGGCCGGGGGAGTCTCAGTATTAGAGGGTAGGAGGGGGCAGTGCCCGGGGAGTCTCAGTATTAGAGGGTAGGAGGGGGCAGTGCCGGGGAGCTCAGTAGTTAGAGGGGGTTAGGGGGGGGCAGTGCGGGGAGTCTCAGTATTAGGGGGTAGGAGGGGGCAGTGCCGGGGAGTCTCAGTATTAGAGGGTAGGAGAGGGCAGTGCTGGGGAGTCTCAGTATTAGGGGGTTTGGTAGGAGGGGGCAGTGCCCGGGGAGTCTCAGTATTAGAGAGTAGGAGGGGGCAGTGCCCGGGGATTCTCAGTATTAGAGGGTAGGAGGGGGCAGTGCCCTGGGGAGAGTCTCAAGTATTAGGGGGTAGGGGTGGAGGGGGGCAGTGCCGGGGGAGTTTCAGTATTAGAGGGTAGGGGGGGCAGTGCCGGGGAGTCTCAGTATTAGAGGGTAGGAGGGGGCAGTGCCCGGGGGGAGTCTCAGTATTAGAGGGTAGGAGGGGGGCAGTGCCGGGGAGTCTCAGTATTAGAGGGTAGGAGGGGGCAGTGCCGGGGAGGAGTCTCAGTATTAGAGGGTAGGAGGGGGCGGCATGCGGGGAGTCTCAAGTATAGAGGGTAGGAGAGGGCAGTGCCGGGGAGTCTCAGTATTAGGGGGTAGGAGGGGGAGTGCCGGGGAGTCTCAGTATTAGAGGGTAGGAGGGGGCAGTGTCTGAGGAGTTTCTGTCAGAGGATTGGGGGGGGGGATGCCTCTGTAGTGTCAATATTAGGAGGTAAGACATGACTATTGACCGAAGGTAGAGTGATGGAAGCAGGCGTGCTGAGCAGTGGGTGGCAATGTGAGGAGCAGGGTGCAAATTGCAATGTGAGGAGCAGGGTGCTTTGCGGGGAGTAGTGAGAGGAGCAGGGTTCAGAGCAGTGCGGAAGAGGGTCTGGCGGGTGTTGTGAGTGAGGAGCAGGGTGCATTGCAGTTGAGGGAGCAGGGTGCAGTGTGAGTGGAAGGGTGCAGTGCAGTGTGGAGGAGCAGGGAGCAGTGCAGTTGTGGAGAGGACGCAGGTGCAGTGTGAGGAGCAGGGGTTGCAGGGGGGGAGCAGGGTGCTGCAGTTGACAGGGTGCGTGTGAGGAGCAGGTGCAGGGCAGTGTGAGGAGGCAGGGTGCAGTTGCAGTGTGAGCAGGGTAGCAGGGGGATGCAGTGGGAGCAGGGTGAAGTGAGGGTTGCATGAGGTGTGTGAGGAGAGGGGGAGTTAAGTGAGAGAGGGTGCAGTGCCCGGGGGAGAGGTGTGAGGAGAAGGGTGCAGTGCAGGGTGCAAGTGTGAGGAGCAGGGTGACAGTGTGAGGGAGCAGGGTTGCAGTGTGTGAGGAGTAGGGTGCAGGATGTGAGGAGCAGGGTTGCAGTGCAGGTGAGGAGCAGGGTGCAGTGCAGGAGTGCAGGTGCGAGGAGGGTGCAGTGCAGGGGGGAGCTGTGAGGAGCAAGGGTCAGTGCAGAGTGATTGTGAGGAGTAGGGTGCAGTGCGAGGGAGCCGGGTGCAGTGCAGTGTGAGGAGCAGGGTGCAGTGCAGTGTGAGGAGAGGGTGCAGGTTGAGGGAGACAGGGTGAAGTGGGGTGGGAGCAGGGTGTGCAGTGCAGGGTGGCAAAGCCTGTGAGGCAGGGTGCAGTGCATGGGAGGAGCAGGAGTTGCAGTGCAGTGTGAGGAGCAGGGTGCAGTGAGGAGCAGGGTGCAGTGCAGGGTGCAGTGTGAGGAGCAGGGTGCAGTGTGAGGAGCAGGGTGCAGTTCAGTGTGAGGAGCAGGGTGCAGTGCAGTGTGAGGAGTGCAGGAGTGCAGGGGAGCGGGTGAGGAGCAGGGTGCAGTGTGTGAGGAGCAGGGTGCAGTGTGAGGAGCAGGGTGCAGAGTGTGAGGAGAAGCAGTTGCAGTGTGGGAGCAGGTGAGTGCAGGCATGCAGTGTGCTGTGAGAGCAGGGTGCAGTGTGCAGGGTGCAGGGTGAGGCAAGGGTGTCAGTGCAGTGTGAGGAGTAGGGTGCAGTGCATTGGTGTGAGGAGAGGGGTGCAGGGCAGTGTGAGGAGCGTGGTTGCAGTGTGAGGAGAAGGGGGTGCAGTGCCAGGGAGAGCAGGGTGCAGTGCAGTGTGAGGAGCAGGGTGGTTCAGTGCAGTGTGAGGAGCAGGGTGCAGTGTAGGGTGAGGAGCAGGTGCATGCAGAGTGAGGAGGCAGGTGCAGGTGTGAGCAGTAGTGCAGGTGATGAGGAGCAGGGTGCAGTGCAGTGTGAAGGAAGCAGGTGCAGTGCAGTGTGAGGAGCAGGAGGGCAGTGCATGTGGTGAGGAGCAGGGGCATTGCAGTGTGACGAGCGGGTGCAGTTGCAGTGTGAGGAGCAGTGAGTGATAGCAGGGTGCTGGTGCTGGAAGGGGCTTTACTTAGGTGGATTCAGCCTGGTGGATCAGACAGTTCCGCAATGCATGGAGAGACGGAAGAGGGCAGTGGGTTTCTATATTGACATATAATGATAATATAATCACATTTGCATATGGCACTGACTGTGGTTTGAACTTTGCCACTATCTGTTGGTTTCCTTCATTTTATAGTTTAATCTTGATTTCCTGGACAAAATGTTGGAATTCTTGAAACTATGGACCTTGGTCTTATGCAAAGTCAAGTAAGCCAACCGAGTGTAATTACAATAACGTTTGGGCTCTGGCAGTATTTTTCTTCTTGCTCAGATGAGGAACAGCTTGAATTAAACAGAAGGTATTGCGGAGCTGTCAGGTGTAACCCATTAAAATATCCCGCAACACCCTAACCCAATAGCAGGTCTGGGTCTTCCACATGACCCTTGACACCTGTTGTGTCTCCATATGGATATCCAATCTTGGACGTATAACCCCTTATTGTTGCAATTCACCCTCTCCTGCACACAAAGGGTTAAACTTAATTATATCCTGCTAGTTTAAAAAAAATTACATTTTTGGCTTGTCTGGTCAAATGGCATTTTGTGAGCCCTGAGGGCACAGTTGTGAACTTCTGCTTTGTCATGTCCCTGACAATGTTGCAGCTATTGTCTGAACCCTGCTAACATGAATGACAGCAATAAAGGGTGACCATTCCCTACTCCACATCGACGCTAAGTGAATCCTGGTGTTAGTATCGTGCTCTCGGCTGCCAAAAACTGGAGCAAAAAGTGGACCACATTTCGCAAATAAAAGATCCCATAGAAAATAATGTTTCTTTTCTTTCATGAACCTGGGGCTACTTTTTGTCCCAGTTTTGCAGCTGGGAGAATCTTGATATATCTGACATATCACCCCACAAGAGAGAGAGGTTATCAAGGCGAGTTTACCAGCTGGTGAAAAACAGGGTAAATGCCTGGTGGGTCCATGGCCCGTGCGAGGTAAAGCGAGGCCTTAGCAGAGGCCCGGGTAGCAGAGGACCGGGTAGCAGAGGCCCGGTTGTGGCTCTTCCCCGCAACAATGAAACTGATTACGGAGGGAGAGTGCGGGGCCTCTGTAAGTGAATCTTACCTGAACGGCATCTCCTCCTGCATGTTGCGTTGCCATGGCTACCCCATGTCAACATGCGATGCGTCGCCATGATGACGAGACGTCAACATGACGTCATGACGTCGCCTCATGGGAGAGGGCCAGTAAAAGAGATATCCGCCATGGGCCGATATCCGTTCCCACCCTGTCCCTGACAATAGGAGGAATAGGGAGGTAGTCACATATACACCGATTATATGAGATGGACCAAGCACGGTGGCACTTTTGTACCTGGTATACGTCCCAAAAAATTGCCAGATCTGAGTGGATGTCAATGCATCAAGGTAGATTGCTCCACTTTGCTCCATAGTGCAACAGTTTGGGGAGTGCCAATAGGAGCAGCCGTCAACAAGCATCACTTAGGCCTCGTCAGGGTGCTGGCTTCGGAGGTGAGGGCGTGCTGACGTGCTTGCTGCAGTGAGAAACAAAGTATTCAATTTGAATACTTGTTGTCAGGTAGCAACTGCCCTGCCTCCGAAGCCAGGAGTTGACGCTGACGACAGTTTCAGTAAACGAAAATTTCGTTTTTTGGAACTGCAGCAGCGTCACAGGGACCCAGGCAGCCAATGAAACATTCTTCAGGAATGATTTCAAGACTGCAACACTGACCCTGCTCTCTGTCTGTGACCGGGAGGATTAGCATGTGACGTCAAAAAAGACACGCCCACTGAACGACAGAACGCTGGGGCTGTCGGCAGGGGATATCGGACGTCTCCTACAAAAAAGTACGCGCGCTCTTGCGGACAAGCGCCCCCATATCCCAAAGCAGGCACCCTAACGAGCCCTTACACATTTTGATTCTTCGTGGGTATTTTGTTCCTTGATCGTTTCTGCGCCTGGCCTGATTCCATGTAAGATTCCCTGTGTATATGTTTCTACCAAGCAGAAGAAGCTTCGCCAGCACGCCTGTAACATGCGATTGTGCAGACAGCAGTGTCGGTGCACCCAAGCAAACTTTGCTTGGCCTCGATACGTGGGCAGTGCAGCAAAGCAGTAATATCGTGGTGATGCTCTAACAACGTGCTGTGTACTCCGCCCCGCGTTGCAGACAGAGGTGGAGGGGCTGGCCAGGGACAGAATGCAAGTGAATCAGTCAAATATGAAGTCACCGTAGGTCTTAAGACACAACCACACATCTCCCAGAATAGGGGATCGGGAGCTGCTGCTGTGAACAACAATAAAAAAAGACACCACCCTTTTGATTGTATAAGTTTCCACTGGTTATGTTGTGCTGGAAGTTGACATCTGTGACGTCTTCATAGACAAAGCTCCTTTCTGAGAAGCAATAGCCACGCCTAATACCTACTATAAATACATTTAACCACACATCATAGAAGTTATGGTGCGTAAAAAAAGTGACACAAACCCTCCACCGTACAGCGTACATATCCCACTTGGGGCACATTCACGTCTACGACAGGTCTGCAACCCTGCCTTTCCCCATTATCCTTAGCATACAGTGCTTACCACTGCAGCCAGGGATTCTGGGAAATAGCATGCGAATGAGCACCACAGTGTCACTCTAAACCCAATCTAAAGATTGCACACCCCTGCTCTAACCTATAAATTAGGTTATAATTATTGGGTCAGGGAGGAGGATCTGCCTGAAACCACACCAAAGTGGGCTTATTTACTAATAAATAGTAGTCTCTGGCTGCAAAATGCTGTGTAGGCAACGTCTTGCAAAAGAAAAGCCCCCAATTTATGAAACGTAACTCCAAATATGGTTTCAGATGGGATTCCTTTCGTAACGAAATGGCCAAGTGTGGGATTTCCGGGCAAAATGTGAGGCGGAAATATCCGCCCCATACGCAATGCCGCCGTCTATCGGGCCTGATAGGAAGTTCCTTACCATGCTGCTGCGCCTTTCAGCTTCCACCTTCTTCTGCAGCGCCACACGCCGTCTCATTGCCATGGCAACGTGGCATCACGGCGTTCAATGGCGGCATAATGGCACGTTGCCATGGCAACGAGCCACGTGTGACAGTCCGCTGCGATTTCAAAGAAAGACGGAGGGCGGCGCACGAGGAGGAAACGGAACAGGTAAGTGCCTAGGGGCGGTCGGATCTGAAATCCACCCGCTGAATATGGTTCCCTTGCTTGCACTGGAGCAAACAAGCAGAAGTATATAGTAAAGGACATGACGGTGTCGACTCTTTGTGATCTTGGGCAAGTCACTTTATCTCCTGTGCCTCAGGCACCAAAAATATAGATTGAAGCTCCACGGGGCAGGGATCTGTGCCTGCAAATGTCTGCAAAGCGCTACGTTAAAACTAGCAGCGCTATTTTCAAAGTCTCCTGGTTACAAAATGAGGCAAAAGAATTGGCTCCACATTTTCCAGCTTATCACTGTTCTCCACGGGACTCTTTTCTTTGATAAATGTGGGATGTTTTTTTGTACAGATTTGCCCTGATAAATCTAGTGCAGGTATTTTTGCCCCGTTTTGCAGATGTGGCTAGATCCAGTTAAGTACAGATGCAGCCTGGGTTATTGGCCCCGCTGGCACTATGGGAGGATAGTCTGTAATATTCTGCATTATCCCTGCCATTGAACCCTCCTTGATATTCGATAAGAAAATAAAGATGTTAATAATAATAAATACTATTTCACATAGCGCTTTTCTCCAATGGGACACAAGCGCCTACAATTACAGTACAGGGGCAGACTGCAGTACATAGGATTGTTACAGCCACAGTCCCTGCCTGTAGAGTTTGACGTGCCTGAGGCACAGGGATTAAAGTAACTTGCCCAGGTCACACGGAACCGGACACTGGGAATTGAACCAGGTTTGCAGAGTCCTGACTCACTGAGCTACTCCTCTTCCCTTGTTAGACCTATAGGTCCTCCAGCATACAAATGGGGCAAATAAACAGCACAGATTTAATCCCAATCCTAAAATCTTTGGAATACGAAGTTAACATAGCTTTGTTTTATCTTTCACTGGAAAACAGGTCAGAAGCTTTTCTTTTCTGAGAAGGCACAACTCAGTGTCTGGTGCTCCAGCGAAGCCTTCTGCCTCTCGTTGTGAGTCAGCACGTACCGCACGAGGCCTCTGATTCATTTCCTAAGCGGAAGACACGGAGTGCACTGTGTCCTTCGCTAACGAGGGGACCTCAGCGTGGGCTGACCCCCGGGGGGAACCCCTGACAGCCAGCCTCGGAGACATGTGCTGGTGGGGCTGCCCGCGCATCCCTCCCTCCTCCAGCCTTTTCCTGAGGATGTTTTACGACACTTTATTAGCGCAGATGTGTTCCCATTCCCAGTGAGTTCAAGTCAGTCAGTCAGTCAGGGGTCCTGATACTGAAGGTCAGGCAGCGAATGAAGCAAAGAGGAGAGCGCTTGCGTTCTGCCTGTTCCACGGGGGCTTGTGTAGGAAAGTCATCCTAAGGCACGGTCATAGTCAAGCCTTTCTATAGAAGGGCCAGCGCGTGCACGGCAGGGGAAGGGAGCCGACAGACAGCGGCGAAGATGAGGAGGAAAATCATTTTTTCGCGCCGCTGCCTGCGCGGTGTGTGCGTGTGAATGATTGCAAGAACTAAAAAAAATAAAAAATGTATATAGATTTTTTAAGAAAAAAAAAAAGTTTATCTAGGACTTCTTTCACTCACACAACCCATGCAACACACATATACTCACACATACACACGACATACACCACATACATTACCTGCAGCCCCGGCTCTATAGATAGGAAAAGCAGGCGGCAGGCAGGTACATTTGCATAGGCACGCGCTGCCACACGGACCGCATGCGTGTATATAACAGCCCTTATGCAAATAAACTGACCAGAATGTCAAGACAAAGCATTCCCATTGAAAGCAATCGGGTTTTCATCTCTGGTATTTAGCCCAGTTTTGGGACTATGATAAACACATCCAGTTATATTAAAGGAGCAATCCAAGCAGTTTTTTCCCCCTCTTTTCAGTTTCTAAATACACGATAGAAGTAGGGGGTTCCCGAGCTGAACCCCATTCATTTCAGCTCCGGGGACCCCCTGCTCCCAGAGATACTTACCTCGAGGGGGATGCCAGTATCTCTTGCAGTTTAAAGCCCCTGGTCACATGGGCCAATAGGAAGCTGCCACTGGATGACGTCAAGGTTGCTATTGGCCGCAGGCCTGAGAGCTTTTGAAAATCAGCCATATAGGGAACCCTGGAGTACCCCAGGAGCAGGAGGGTCCCCAGAGCTGAAATTAAAGGGGTTTCGCTCTGGTAACCCCCTGCTTCAATCCTGAATGAAAAAAAATAGAAACGATGGAATGCCTCTTTATAACAGTATTGATGGTACCAACATATTCAGTAGTGCAGTACAATGGGATGTGAAAGACAATAACCATCGACATGGCAATTACAATGCTAACATGTAGGAACAATATGCAACATGTTACCTGTGAAATCTGCAAGGAATTAGGGGATTATGTACCAAAATTTCCGGCTGCAAAACTGGAGCAGAAACGAGTCCAAGAACAGCTCCAGATCTTTATCTCGGAAAAACTCCAGTTCCCATCTATGGGATTCCTTTTCTTTTTCTCAACTTGGTGCTATTTTGCCTCCATTTGTATCTGGGAGACTGAAAATAGTAAATAGACCCATACACCAAAGCAAGGAATTCAAATTAATTCCTAGACACCTGTTCTAGATGGATTGAGACATGAATTCATGGATTGATGCTGGATGGATGAATGATGCATGGATGATTGATGCATGGATGCATAGATGATGTGCATGAATGGAAGATGATGGGATAGATGCATGGATGCGATAGATGGATAGAATGATGATAGAATGGATAGAGGCTGGATATGATGAAGGATAGATGGATGGATTGATGCATGAAGGATAGATGGATGAATTGATGCATGAATGGATAGAATGGATGCATTGATGGATGGATGGTGCAGGGATGGATAGATGGATGGATTGATGCATGGATGGATAGATGGATTGATGCATGAATGGATAGATGCATGGATGGATAGATGCAATGGATGGATGGATGGATTGATGCATAAATGGGTAGATGGATGGATTGATGCATGAATGGATAGATGGGTGGATTGATGATGAAGGATAGATGGATGGATTGATGCATGAATGGATAGATGGAGTGGATTGAAGCATGAATGGATAGATGGATGGATGATGCAGGAATGGATAGATGGATGGATTGATTGCATGAATGGATGATGGATGGATTGATGCATGAAGGATAGATGGATGGATGAGGTAGATGGATGGATTGATGGGTTTATATAGATAGCTTTAGGGCTATGTCAGATCATTCAATTGAGTTAGAGTTAAGGTGCTCTAAGGCTTAACACCGTTTAGGTAGTTTCAAATGTCTAGCAGAGCTAATATATAAAATATTACAATATATATTATAAAGATAGCCAAGAATAACAATGTGTGTATACCATTGATGCGTTTTCTGAAAATATTCTGTCCCAAAGAGCTTGTAATCTATTAAGGTGTGTTTTTATTCTGAGACAAATAGTGATTTGCTCAATATCACAAGGATGTGACAATCAGTCTAGAATTGGTTTCTCCCACTTCAAAAGACAGCCGCACTCCTTCAATGATTTAACTTAATATGACATCCCAGCTTTATAGCATTTGGACTCAGACACGCCCCTTTTGTCTCCCCTTCCCCACCCAGCTTCTCACTCTCCCCCCTCCCGCTTCTCACTCAACCCCCTCTCTGCTCTTTTATCCGGCCCAGCTACTCCTCCCCATAGGATTTTGGCTTCAATGCAGTTCTTTGGCAGCTTAAACATGCAGCCGAGTCTGAGCTCAGCCTCCCAGTACGGGGCCAAGTGAAGGTCCAGGACGTTGTCTGAGGAAGGTCTCAGTCACTTGGAGTTTCTCACCTCTGACGGAAGGGTTGAACCCAAGGAGTTAATTTTACTTATGAGTCTTGCTCACTAGAGGGTGATCTCACTTATGACAAGTCTCACTCATTGAAGGTCGTCTCAAGCTCTTTAAGGTGGTCTCACTTACAAAAGTCTCACTCATTGGAAAGTGTTTCAAATTGCTATGAGGTTCAATCATTGGTGGGTGTTTAAGCTCACTAGTTAATTTGCCCATAGTGAGTGTATGAGAGGTAATCTGGATTGAGTCTTACTTATTGGGAGGTGATCTTGACTCACTAGGAGATAGTCTTGCTCATTGGTACAGTAGGTGGTCTCACTCACTAGAAGTGAGGCTCATCCACTGGGAAGTGTTTCACTTGCTTACAGTGAGTCTTGCTCCTTAGAAGGTTATCCCATTAGGAACCTCACTCTGAGTCTCACTCATTGGAAGGTATTCTCACTCGCCCATTCAATGGAGGGTGGTAATCATTGTAAGTTTGTGTCATTGTGTGTGTATCTAACTAAATTTTAAGGAAAACAGTCAAATTGTCTCTAGTAACTGGGTATGCATCCAAAGCAAGGAAGACTCCATTTCTAGGTAATTCCACAATGTTTCATTGGTTCCACTCGGAGTTAGAGGTCAAATTGTGAAAATGTAGCAGTACAGAAAAATCATGTTCATATAAAATATGGATCCTTCCTAGGGCTAACAGTGGGCAAGGAGTTGAGCGTGTACTGGGGAGAAGCATCTGAGTGGGTTGTTTGTGTTTTAGGTGCTCAATCAGTGGCGGGCAGCTGCACACTTGTACTGAGTCTATCAATCAGTGGCAGGCAGTCCCACTCACTTGTGTTTGAGTCTAGATGAGTGGAAAGCAGTCTCAATCCCCTCGCCCCCTCCTCCACTTAGTTCACCCCAACCCCTTTAAATGGCACCTGGCACAAGCAGCAGTATGTTGTTGAGCAGTTTGGCATGTAGATATTCTGGCATAAATTTGCGAGCCGTATAAAATATAAAAACCAATGTTAAAGTAGTGGAGAAGGAGTGATATGACTGGTTCTTTTAATTATCGCAAACCCAAAATATGTTGGAGTGCATCTTTAAACCACTTCATAATGCATTACAGCCCCCTCCGTCAGTGGAGGGGTGAAGCGATTGAAGTTACTGTGTATACATAGTACAGAACAGTACCTCTGCTACATCCTTTCTGATGTAATCACAGCTGTTTGTTTTGTTTAGGAAATGAGTGCCGATTACAAGGAAGGAGCTATGTGTCCCAGACATGTACTAACCAACATTTTGGGGACTGGTCTTCAAAGCGCTAAAAAAATGTCAATTGATGCCACAAGACTCATTTTGAACTTGGGTCACCTGGTATCAATTTTACCATCATCATCATTTTTTTTCCCAACGTAAATTTTTAATTGGGTATCAAAAAGCAGAGAAATACAGAAATATAACATTATTGGGTGGGTGATCAGGGGAGGGGGGAGGGTACAAAAGGTGGCAGGGGGGAGGAGGGGGAGGGACAGCATTTTGGTGGAGCATCAAATACTTAGTACTCTACATAGGCTTATTATAATTTATTCGTGGGAGGGTTCTGGGGCAGTCTCTTCGCAGAATATAGGGTCCGTCTCTGGGGGAAACGGGATAATAGGGAGATCATATAAAATTCCATAACATGACATATGGGAAGGGGCAGGGGGAGGCGGCTGGATTGTCCCCTAACCTGGCGTAAGGTTGTTTCTAGGGTATTACAGGCTGAGAGAGCCTAAGACTACATTTTGGCTAACTGTGTTGTTATCCAGGGCAGCCATACCTTCTGGAAACTATCATATAGGTCGTTCAGGAAAACTAGTAAGTTTTTTCCATCGTACATATAAGCCAACCTTGTTTCTAATAAGCGGGATTGTGATAATTTGTCCTGTTTCCATAGACATGCTAAGACACACCGTGCTGTAGTGAATGAGTTATTCGCTTGTTTCCACCCTTGTGTAGTCTAGGAGTGTTTGTTCAATAGAAACAAACAAAGGATCTAAGGGGACATCCGAGCTCAGGATCTGTTAGATCCAGGATCTCACCCGCCCCCAGAGGTCCTGCACCTGGGCAAGACCACCACCTATGTAGAAAAGAGACCACCCCACCACAAACCTTTGGGGCAAATGGGGGAATAGCCTGGGACATATTGAGCCATTTTTTCGGGTGTGTTATACCACCGAGTCATAACTTTGTAAGCATTTTCTTGAATAGTAGAGTAGATTGAGCTTTGGCTACGGCCTCGAAAATATCCTCCCAATCATCGTCCTCCAATTCTCACAAGATCGTTTCCCCATTTTTCCATAAATTAAGCTTGGCCTGGGGGTCTTCAGCTGGCAGGGAAAATTGGCCATACAACTTGATATCAGCCTCTGGTGGGAGTCTGCCCCTAGACAGAGTCTCTCAAACAGAGAGATAGGGCGGGGTGCATAACTTTGGTATAAAAGTCCCTTAACTGGAGATAGCGAAAGATCTTCCCGATGGAACTCCTCTATCCTTAACCAATTGTCAAAAGGAGTCAACTTAAGGTCGTGGCTAATGTCGAAAAGTCTGCAGGATTTGCTTGCCGGCAATTTGTGAAAAATTGTTTGGATAACTCCGGGAAGAAATCTCTGTTCACCAAAAAAAGGGGTCATGGGGGAGTTGGGTTGCTCAGCTTATATTTAACTTGAGTCTGTCCCATAGTCTAAGAGAGTGTGTGTGAACGCCGGCAAAGTGGGATGTTTCAAAGAGAGAAACAAAATAGAGAGTAGAGAGCCACAAAATACTTTCTACACATCATTTATTTTTTAAATTAAAAGCACGCCTCCACTAAGGGGGCACCAATACTTACAGTCAGTTTAAGGACAAAATAAAATGATCTACAATTAATTTTGTTAGACAGGAAAAGCCCGAAGGAAGAAATGTCTTACTTCGTACCCAAAACAGTGGTAATGTCACGCCTGTATGCCCGCAGACCAAGCTAGACCCCAGTACTGAGGTGGGAACGGTATGATACCACACACCGCACAGCAGTGGGAGCAAGCCCGGAGTGTGTGGTTATAGCGTTGGGGCCTGTGTGGAAGAGTTGTAGTGTATAATTGCAACGCTTGGGGAGTGTCCGTGTGAGAATAGTCGTGTCCGTTTGCCAATGTTCAGGGATCCAGAGGGTAGAGTCGTCAGAGGGCAAGCCAGGTCCTAGGAAGCCAGAGATCAGCGGAGTCGTATGTGTAGCAGGGTTCAGAGGGATACCAGAGAGGCAGAGTAGTCCAGGATAAGCAGGGGCTAAAGCCAGGGAAATCCAAAGTAAACAGAGGACAGGTGGGTAAACACAGGAGCACAGAGGGAGCACAGCATAGGTCAGGTACACACAGGGAAACAGGAACTATGCAGAGCGAGGAAGAGGTGGAGACAGACAGGGATTATAAAGGAAGGTGCACCAATGACAGAGAGGGGAGGAGTAGAGAGAGAAGTGGGAGAAGAAGGAGGAGATAGGTCAGGGGAAGAAGAGACAGGGGGAACCTGATAAGAAGAGTCGTGCACGTGCCCCCTGCCCTAAGCTGGAAATGCGCGCGCACAGGTTGCAACAACAGGCGTGGCCCGCACGGAGCAGGGGAAGACCGCAGGAGGGGGACGGAGCCAAGAGGAGGGAACACACGTGAGGCTTGTGTCCGCGCAATGGCCAGCAAGGGCAGGGAGGAGCATGCACGCGCGTCCTCCGTAGGCTGAGGAGGTGCACGCACCGGACGCGTCACCAGGCGCGCGGAACGCCACACCGCGGCACTACGCGAGGAGGAGGCAACGGGACGGATGGCACCACAGGGGAGGTAAAGGAGCTACCGCGGGGGACAGGGAGCGGGGAGGATCAAGGCTGGGGTTAAGGGACGCGCGTGGGTATGCGGGACTGCGGGGAACGCGCTGCGGCAAGGGGAGAGAGGTAGAAGGGGAAGGAGAGGAGTGGGAGGGGTGTAGAAAAGGATGACAGGAGATGGGAGAGAGGGACAAGGAGAGGAAGGAATCTCCTGAGTCGTCACAGTATCCCCCCTTGAGGATCAATCTCCGAGTGATCCAACCACGGCTTAAGGGGGAATTTCTGGTGAAATGAAAATGGGAAAGCAACCTTGGGGCGTGGACGTGATGTGCCGGTACCCAGGAACGTTCCTCAGGACCGTAGCCCTTCCAGTGTACTAAAAACTGAAGTCCTCTTTGGGAGACACAAGAGTCAGATGAGAGACTGTATTCGGACTCATGTGATAACTGGGTGGATCTTCTACCATGGGCCGAATTTGCCATTAATTCCTTAAAGAACGAGTCTACTCAGGAGTCTCCTTTCTTTATCAACTGTGGCTTTCACTCCAGTAGTCTCCCTCTCTCACCTTCTCCGTCTGGTGTTCCTGCAGCCGACTCTCATATCACCAACTTGCAAGAATCCTGGAAAAAGATTCTCAAGTCCTTACGGTCTGCAGTGGCCAAGCAAAAGACCAAGGCTGATCGTCACCGCCAAAAAGGTCCTTCGTTCAAACCTGGTGATCTGGTCTTGCTGTCGTCCAAAAATATTAGGCTCAAAACTCCTTCACCCAAACTGTCTCCTAGATTCTTGCGACCATTCAAAATCCTAGAGAAGGTTAATCCTGTAGCCTATCGCCTCGAGCGTCCCCCCTCAATGAAAATTCCGTCAGTTTTTCACGTTTCCTTCCTTAAGGAATTTGTGTCCAGCCCTCATTTCCCGGATCCCTCTCGTGACCTAATCCAGTGTCCACCCTGGGTCAACAGGAGTACGAGATAAAGTCTCTCATTGACTCGCGTGTCTCCAATAGAGGACTTCAGTTTTTAGTACACTGGAAGGGCTACGGTCCTGAGGAACGTTCCTGGGTACCGGCACATCACGTCCACGCCCCAAGGTTGCTTTCCCAGTTTCATTTCACCAGAAATTCCCCCTTAAGCCGTGGTTGGATCACTCGGAGATTGATCCTCAAGGGGGGGATACTGTGACGACTCAGGAGATTCCTTCCTCTCCTTGTCCCTCTCTCCCATCTCCTGTCATCCTTTCTACACCTTCCCACTCCTCTCCTTCACCTTCTACCTCTCTCCCCTTGCCGCAGCGCGTTCCCCGCAGGTCCCGCATACCCACGCGCTCCCTTAACCCCAGCCTTGATCCTCCCCGCTCCCTGTCCCCCGCGGTAGCTCCTTTACCTTCCCCTGTGGTGCCATCCGTCCCGTTGCCTCCTCCTCGCGTAGTGCCCGCGGTGTGGCGTTCCGCGCGCCTGGTGACGCGTCCGGTGCGTGCACCTCCTCAGCCTACGGAGGACGCGCGTGCATGCTCCTCCCTGCCCTTGCTGGCCATTGCGCGGACACAAGCCTCACGTGTGTTCCCCTCCTCTTGGCTCCGTCCCCCTCCTGCGGTCTTCCCCTGCTCCGTGCGGGCCACGCCTGTGTTGCAACCTGTGCGCGCGCATTTCCAGCTTACAGGGGGCACGTGCACAGACTCTTCTTATCAGGTTCCCCCTGTCTCTTCTTCCCCTGACCTATCTCCTGCTTCTCCCACTTCTCTCTCTACTCCTCCCCTCTCTGTCATTGGTGCACCTTCCTTTATAATCCCTGTCTGTCCACCTCTTCCTCGCTCTGCATAGTTCCTGTTTCCCTGTGTGTACCTGACCTATGCTGTGCTCCCTCTGTGCTCCTGTGTTTACCTGCTCCTGTGTTACTTTGGATTTCCCTGGCTTTAGCCCCTGCTTATCCTGGACTACTCTGCTCTCTGGTATCCCTCTGAACCCTGCTACACATACGACTCCGCTGATCTCTGGCTTCCTAGGACCTGGCTTGCCCTCTGACGACTCTACCCTCTGGATCCCTGAACATTGGCAAACGGACACGACTATTCTCACGGACACTCCCCAAGCGTTGCAAGTATACACTAACAACTCTTCCAACAGGCCCAGCAACGCTATACCACACTCCGGGCTTGCTCCCACTGCTGTGCGTGTGTGGTATCATACCGTTCCCACCTCAGTACTGGGGTCTAGCTTGGTCTGCGGGCATACAGGCGTGACATTACCACTGTTTTGGGTACGAAGTAAGACATTTCTTCCTTCGGGCTTTTCCTGTCTAACAAAATTAATTGTAGATCATTTTATTTTGTCCTTAAACTGACTGTAAAGTATTGTGGTGCCCCCTTAAGTGGAGGCGTGCTTTTAATTTAAAAAATAAATGATGTGTAGAAAGTATTTTGTGGCTCTCTACTCTCTATTTTGTTTCTCTCTTTTGAAACATCCCACTTTGCCGGCGTTCACACACTCTCTTAGACTATGGGACAGACTCAAGTTTAAATATAAGCTGAGCAACCCAAACTCCCCGATGACCCCTTTTTTTGGTGAACAGAGATTTCTTCCCGGAGTTATCCAAACAATTTTTCACAAATTGCCGGCAAGCAAATACCTGCAGACTTTTCGACATTAGCCACGACCTTAAGTTGACTCCTTTTGACAAATTGGTTAAGGATAGAGGAGTTCCATCGGGAGAGATCTTTCGCTATCTCCAGTTAAGGGACTTTTATACCAAAGTTATGCACACCAGCCCTATCTCTCTGTTTGAGAGACTCTGTCTAGGGGCAGACTCCCACCAGAGGCTGATATCAAAGTTGTATGGCCAATTTTCCCTGCCAGCTGAAGACCCCCAGGCCAAGCTTAAATTTATGGAAAAATGGGGAAACGATCTGTGTGAGGAATTGGAGGACGATGATTGGGAGGATATTTTCGAGGCCGTAGCCAAAAGCTCAATCTACTCTACTATTCAAGAAAATGCTTACAAAGTTATGACTCGGTGGTATAACACACCCGAAAAAATGGCTCAATATGTCCCAGGCTATTCCCCCATTTGCCCCAAAGGTTGTGGTGGGGTGGTCTCTTTTCTACATATGTGGTGGTCTTGCCCCAGGTGCAGGACCTCTGGGGGCGGGTGAGATCCTGGATCTAACAGATCCTGAGCTCGGATGTCCCCTTAGATCCTTTGTTGTTTCTATTGAACAAACCACTCCTAGACTACACAAGGGTGGAAAACAAGCGAATAACTCATATCACTACAGCACGGTGTGTCTTAGCATGTCTATGGAAACAGGACAAATTATCACCAATCCCGCTTATTAGAAACAAGGTATGGCTTATATGTACGATGGAAAAAACTTACTAGTTTCCTGAACGACCTATATGATAGTTTCCAGAAGGTATGGCTGCCCTGGATAACATACACAGTTAGCCAAAATGTAGTCTTAGGCTCTCTCAGCCTGTAATACCCTAGAAACAACCTTACGCCATGGTTAGGGGACAATCCAGCCGCCTCCCCCTGCCCCTTCCCATATGTCATGTTATGGAATTTTATATGATTCTCCCTATTATCCCGGTTCCCCCAGAGACGGACCCTATATTCTGCGAAGAGACTGCCCCAGAACCCTCCCACGAATTAAATTATAATAAGCCTATGTAGAGTACTAAGTATTTGATGCTCCACCAAAATGCTGTCCCTCCCCCTCCTCCCCCCTGCCACCTTTTATGTACCCATCCCCCCTCCCCTGATCACCCACCCAATAATGTTATATTTCTGTATTTCTCTGCTTTGATACCCAATTAAAAATTTACGTTGGGAAAAAAAAATGATGATGATGGTAAATTGATACCAGGTGACCCAAGTTCAAAATGAGTCTTGTGGCATCAATTGACATTTTTTTAGCGCTTTGAAGACCAGTCCCCAAAATGTTGGTTAGTACAAATGTCTGGGACACATAGCTCCTTCCTTGTAATCGGCACTCATTTCCTAAACAAAACAAACAGCCTGTGATTACATCAGAAAGGATGTAGCAGAGGTACTGTTCTGTACTATGTATACACAGTAACTTCAATCGCTTCACCCCTCCACTGACGGAGGGGGCTGTAATGCATTATGAAGTGGTTTAAAGATGCACTCCAACATATTTTGGGTTTGCGATAATTAAAAGAACTCAGTCATATCACTCCTTCTCCACTACTTTAAACATTTGTTTTTATATTTTACGGCTCGCAAATTTATGCCAGAATATCTACATGCCAAACTGCTCAACAACATACATGCTGCTATGTGCCAGGGTGCCATTTAAAAGGGTTGGGGTGAACTAAGTGGAGGAGGGGGCGAGGGGATTGAGACTGCTTTCCACTCATCTAGACTCAACACAAGTGAGTGGGACTGCCTGCCACTGATTGAGACTCAGTACAAGTAAGTGCAGCTGCCCGCCACTGATTGAGCACCTAAAACATCAAACAAGCCCACTCAGATGCTTCTCCCCAGTACACGCTCAACTCCTTGCCCAATGTTAGCCCTAGGAAGGATCCATATTTTAATGAGAACATGATTTTTCTGTACTGCTACATTTTCACAATTTGACCTCTAACTCCGAGTGGAACCAATGAAACATTGTGGAATTACCTAGAAATGGAGTCTTCCTTGCTTTGGATGCATACCCAGTTACTAGAGACAATTTGACTGTTTTCCTTAAAATTTAGTTAGATACACACACAATGAACAAGACAACTTACAATGATTACCACCCTCCATTGAATGGGCGAGTGAGAATACCTTCCAATGAGTGAGACTCAGAGTGAGGTTCCTAATGGGATAACCTTCTAAGGAGCAAGACTCACTGTAAGCAAGTGAAACCACTTCCCAGTGGATGAGACTCACTTCTAGTGAGTGAGACCACCTACTGTACCAATGAGCAAGACTATCTCCTAGTGAGTCAAGATCACCTCCCAATAAGTAAGACTCAATCCAAGATTACCTCTCTATAAACTCACTATGGGCAAATTAACTAGTGAGCTTAAACACCCACCAATGATTGAACCTCATTAGCAAGTGAAACAACTTTCCAATGAGTGAGACTTATTGTAAGTGAGACCACCTTAAAGAGCTTGAGACGACCTTCAAATGAGTGAGACTTGTCATAAGTGAGATCACCCTCTAGTGAGCAAGACTCATAAGTAAAATTAACTCCATTTGGGTTCAACCCTTCCGTCAAGAGTGAGAAACTCCAAGTGACTGAGACCTTCCTCAGACAACGTCCTGGATCCTTCACTTGGCCCCAGTACTGGGAGGCTGAGCTCAGACTCGGCTGCATGTTTAAGCTGCCAAAGAAACTGCATTGGAAAGCCAAAATCCTATGGGGAGGAGTAGCTGGGCCAGGATAAAAGAGCAAGAGCGGGGTGGGTTGAGAAGCTGGGAGGGGGAAGAGTGAGAAGCTGGGTGGGGAAGGGGAAGAAGCAGAAAAGGGGCTGTCTGAGTCCAAATGCATATGAAAGCTGGGATGTCATATTATGTTAAATCATTGAAGGAGTGGCTGCTGTCTTTGAAGTGGGAGAAACCAATTCTAGACTGAGTGTCACATCCTTGTGATATTGAGCAAATCACTATTTGTCTCAGAATAAAAACACACCTTAATAGATTACAAGCTCTTTGGGACAGAATGATTTTCAGAAACGCATCATATGGTATAACAACACATTGTTATTCTTGGCTATCTTTATAATATATATGTAATATTTTATATATTAGCTCTGCTAGACATTGAACACTAACTAAACGGTGTTAAGCCTTAGAGCACCTTAACTCTAACTCAATTGAATGAATCTGACATAGCCCTAAAGCTATCTATATACCCATCAATCCATCCATCTATCCATCAATCCATCCATCTATCCATTCATGCATCAATCCATCCATCTATCCATTCATGCATCAATCCATCCATCTATCCATTCATGCATCAATCCATCCATCTATCCATTCATGCATCAATCCACCCATCTATCCATTCATGCATCAATCCATCCATCTACCCATTTATGCATCAATCCATCCATCCATCCATGCATCTATCCATCCATGCATCTATCCATTCATGCATCAATCCATCTATCCATCCATGCATCAATCCATCCATCTATCCATTCCATGCACCAATCCATCCATCAATGCATCCATCTATCCATTCATGCATCAATTCATCCATCTATCCATTCATGCATCAATCCATCCATCTATCCATTCATCATCATTCTATCCATCTATCCATCCATGCATCTATCCATCCATGCATCTATCCATTCATGCATCAATCCATCTATGCATCCATGCATCAATTCATCCATGCATCAATTCATCCATCCATGCATCAATCCATGAATTCATGTCTCAATCCATCTAGAACAGGTGTCTAGGAATTAATTTGAATTCCTTGCTTTTGGATTGTATGGGTCTATTTACTATTTTCAGTCTCCCAGATACAAAATGGAGGCAAAATAAAGCACCAAGTTGAGAAAAGAAAAGGAATCCCATAGATGGGAACTGGAGTTTTTCCGTAGATAAAGATCTGGAGCTGTTCTTTGGACTCGTTTCTGCTCCAGTTTTGCAGCCGGGAAATTTTGGTACATAATCCCCTAAATTCCTTGCAGATTTCCAGGTAACATGTTGCATATTGTTCCTACATGTTAGCATTGTAATATGCCCATGTCGATGGTTATTGTCTTTCACATCCCATTGTACTGCACTACTGAATATGTTGGTACCATCAATACATGTTATAAAAGAGGCAATCCAAGTCGTTTCTATTTTTTTCATTCAGGATTGAAGCAGGGGGTTACCAGAGCGAAACCCCTTTAATTTCAGCTCTGGGGACCTCCTGCTCCTGGAGGTACTCCAGGGTTCCCTATATGGCTGATTTTCAAAGCTCTCAGGCCCTGCGGGCCAATAGCAAGCCTTGACGTCATCCAGTGCAGCTTCCTATTGGCCCATGTGACCAGGGGCTTTAAACTGCAAGAGATACTGGCATCCCCCTCGGAGGTAAGTATCTCTGGGAGCAGGGGGTCCCCGGAGCTGAAATGAATGGGGTTCAGCTCCGGGAACCCCCTACTTCTATCGTGTATTTAGAAACTGAAAAGAGGGGGAAAAAACTGCTTGGATTGCTCCTTTAATATAACTAGATGTGTTTATCATAGTCCCAAAACTGGGCTAAATACCAGAGATGAAAACCCGATTGCTTTCAATGGGAATGCTTTGTCTTGACATATCTGGTGCAGTTTATTTGCATAAGGGCTGTTATATACAGCATGCGGCCGTGTGGCAGCGCGTGCCTATGCAAATGTACCTGCACGTGCCGCATGCTTTTCCTATCTATAGAGCCGGGAGCTGCAGGTAATGTATGTGTGTGTATGTGTGTGTATGTGTGAGTATATGTGTGTGCATGGGTTGTGTGAGTGAAAGGAAGTCCTAGATAAACTTTTTTTTTTCTTTAAAAAATCTTAATACATTTTTATTTTTTTTAGTTCTGCAATCATTCACACGCACACACGCGCGCAGGCAGCGGCGCGAAAAAATGATTTTCCTCATCTTCGCCGCTGTCTGTCGGCTCCCTTCTCCCTGCCGTGCACGCGCGGCCCTTCTATAGAAAGGCTGACTATAGAACGTGCCTTAGGATGACTTTCCTACAAAGGCCCCGTGGAACAGGCAGAACGTCAGCGCTCTCCTTTGCTTCATTCGCTGCCCTGACATACAGTATCAGGACCCCTGACTGACTGACTGACTGACTCACTGGGATGGGAACACAATCTGCAGCTAATAAAAGTGTCGGGAAAACATTCTCAGGAAAAGGCTGGAGGAGGGAGGGAGGCGCGGGCAGCCCACCAGCACATGTCTCCGAGGCTGAGCTGTCAGGGGCTTCCCCCCGGGGGTCAGCCCACGCTGAGGTCCCCTCGTTAGCGAAGGAGCACAGTGCACTCCGTGTCTCCGCTTAGGAAATGAATCAGAGGCCGTCGATGCGGTACGTGCTGACTCACAACGAGAGGCAGAAGGCTTCGCTGGACCCAGACACTGGGAGTTGTGCCTTCTCAGGAAAAAGAAAAGGCTTCTGACCTGTTCCAGTGAAAGATAAAACAAAGCTAATGTTAACTTCTGTAGTTCCAAAGATTTTAGGATTGGGATTAAATCTGGTGCTGTTTATTGCCCCCGATTTGTATGCTGAGAGGACCTATAGGTCTAACAAGGGAAGAGGAGTAGCTCAGTGAGTCAGGACTCTGCAAACCTGGTTCAATTCCCAGTGTCGGTTCCGTGTGACCTTGGGCAAGTTACTTTATCCCTGTGCCTCAGGCACTGTAAACTCTACAGGGCAGGGACTGTGGCTGTAACAATCCTATGTACTGCAGTCTGCCCCCTGTACTGTAATTGTGAGGCGCTTTGTGTCCCATTGGGAGAAAAGCGCTATGTGAAATAGTATTATTATTATTAACAATCTTTATTTTCTTATCGAATATCAAGGAGGGTTCAATGGCAGGGATAATGCAGAATATTACAGACTATCTCCCAATAGTGCCAGCGGGAGCCATAACCCAGGCTGCATCTGGTACTTACTGGATCGTAGCCACATCTGCAAAACTGGGGCAAAAATACTGCACTAGATTTATCAGGGCAAAATCTGTACAAAAAACATCCCCACATTTATCAAAGAAAAGGAGTCCCGTGGAGAACAGTGATAAGCTGGAAAATGTGGAGCAATTCTTTTGCCTCAGTTTTGTAACCAGGAGACTTTAAAATAGCGCTGCTAGTTTTACGTAGCGCTTTGCAGACATTTTGCAGGCACAGATCCCTGCCCCGTGGAGCTTACAATCTATATTTTTGGTGCCTGAGGCACAGGGAGATAAAGTGACTTGCCCAAGATCACAAAGAGTCGACACCGTCAGTGTCTTTACTATATACTACTGCTTTTTGCTCCAGTGCAAGCAAAGGGAACCATATTCAGCGGTGGATTTCCAGATCCGACGCCCCTAGGCACTTACCTGTTGCCGTTTCCTCCGTGCTGCCGCCCTCCGTCTTCTTTGAAATCGCAGCGGACGTCACACGGTGGCTCGTTGCCATGGCAACGTGCCATTATGCCGCCATTTGACGCCGTGATGCCACGTTGCCATGGCAATGAGACGGCGTGTGGCGCTGCAGAAAGAAGGTGGAAGCTGAAAGGCGGCAGCAGCAGGTAAGGAACTTCCTATCAGGCCCGATAGAGCGCGGCCATTGCGTATGGGGCGGATATTTCCGCCCTCAAATTTTGCCCGGGAAATCCACCACTGGCCATATTCGTTACGGAAAAGGAATCCCATTGAAAGCATATGGGAGTTTACGTTTCATAAATTGGGGGCTTTTCTTTTGCACAGACGTTGCCACAGTTTTGCAGCCAGGAGACTACTATTTATTAGTAAATAAGCCCATTTGGGTGTGTTTCAGGCAGATCCTCCCCTGACCCAATAATTATAACCTAATTTATAGGTTAGAGCAGGGGTGTGCAATCTTTAGATTGGGTTAGAGTGACACTGTGTGCTCATTCGCATGCTATTTCCCAGAATCCCTGGCTGCAGTGGAAGCACTGTATGCTAAGGGATAATGGGGAAAGGCAGGGTTGCAGACCTGTCTGAGACGTGAATGTGCCCACAAGTGGGATATGTACGCTGTACGGTGGAGGGTTTGTGTCACTTTTTTTTACGCACCATAACTTCTATGATGTGTGGTTAAATGTATTTATAGTAGGTATTAGGCGTGGCTATTGCTTCTTCAGAAAGGAGCTTTGTCTATAAAGCGTCACAGATGTCAACTTCCAGCACAATCAATGAAACCAGTGGGAAACTTATACAAATCAAAAGGGTGGTGTCTTTTAGCTTTGTTCACAGCAGCAGCTCCCGATCCCCATTCTGGGAGAGTGTGGTTGTGTCTTAAGACCATACGGTGACTTCATATTGACTGATTCACTTGCATTCTGTCTCCTGGCCAGACCCCTCCACCCTCTGTCTGCAACGCGGGGCGGAGTACACAGCACGTTGTTAGAGCATCACCACGATATTACTGCTTTGCTGCACTGCCCACGTATCGAGGCCAAGCAAAGTTTGCTTGGGTGCACCGAACTGCTGTCTGCACATCGCATGTTACAGGCGTGCTGGCGAAGCTTCTTCTGCTTGATGTAGAAACATATAACACAGGGAATCTTACATGGAATCAGGCCAGGCGCAGAAAACGATCAAGGAACAAATAACCCACGAAGAATCAAAATGTGTAAGGGCTCGTTAAGGGTGCCTGCTTTGGGATATGGAGGGCGCTTGTCCGCAAGAGCGCGCGTTACTTTTGTAGGAGACGTCCGATCATCCCCTGCCGACAGCCCCAGCGTTCTGTCGTTCAGTGGGCGTGTCTTTGACGTCACATGCTAATCCTCCCGGTCACAGACAGAGAGCAGGGATCAGTGTTGCAGTCTTGAAATCATTCTGAAGAATGATTTCATTGGCTGCCTGGGTCCCTGTGACGCTGCTGCAGTTCCAAAAAACGAAATTTTCGTTTACTGAAACTGTCGTCAGCGTCAACTCCTGGCTTCGGAGGCAGGGCAGTTGCTACCCTGACAACAAGTATTCAAATTGAATACTTTGTTTCTCACTGCAGCAAGCACGTCAGCACGCCCTCCCTCCGAAGCCAGCACCCTGAACGAGGCCTAAGTGATGCTGTTGACGCTGCTCCTATTGGCACTCCCCAAACTGTTGCACATGGGAGCAAAGTGGAGCAATCTACCTTGATGCATTGACATCCACTCAGATCTGGCAGATTTGTTGGGCACGTATACCAGGTACAAAAGTGCCACCGTGCTTGGTCCATCTCATTATAATCGGTGTATCATGTGACTCCTCCCTAATTCCTCCTATTGGGCAGGGACGGGTGGGAGACGGATATCGGCCCAGGCGATATCTCTTTTACTGGCCCTCCTCCCATGAGGCGACGTCATGACGTCATGTGACGTCTCGTCATCATGGCGACGCATCGCCATGTGACATGGGGTAGCCATGGCAACGCAACAATGCAGGAGGAGATGCCGTTCAGGTAAGATTCACTTACAGAGGCCCCCGCACTCTCCCTCCGTAATCAGTTTCATTGTTGCGGGGAAGAGCACCGGGCCTCTGCTACCGGGCCTCTGCTACCGGGCCTCTGCTACCGGGCCTCTGCTACCGGGCCATGGACCCACCAGGCATTTACCCTGTTTACCAGCGGTAAACTCGCCTTGATAACCTCTCTTCTTGTGGGGATTGATATGTCAGATATATCAGATTCTCCCAGCTGCAAAACTGGGACAAAAAAGTAGCCCCAGGTTCATGAAAGAAAAGAAACCATTATTTTCTATGGGATCTTTTTATTTGCGAAATGTGGTCCACTTTTTGCTCCAGTTTTTGCAGCCGAGAGGCAGCGATACTAACACCAGGATTCACTTAGCGTCGATGTGGAGTAGGGAATGGCACCCTTTATTGCCTGTCATTCATGTTAGCAGGGTTCAGACAATAGCTGCAACATTGTCAGGGAACATGACAAAGCAGAAGGTCACAACTGTGCCCTCAGGGGATCACAAATGCCATTTGACCAGACAAGCCAAAAATGTAATTTTTTTTTAACTAGCAGGGATATAATTAAGTTTAACCCTTTGGTGCAGGAGAGGCGTGAATTGCAAAGCAATAAGGGGGTTATACGTCCAAAAGATTGATATCCATATGGCAGACACAACAGGTGTCAAGGGTCATGTGAAGACCCCAGACCTGCTATTGGGTTAGGGTGTTGCGGGATATTTTAATGGGTATAACACTGACAGCTCCCGCAATACCTTCTGTTTAAATTCCAAAGCTGTTACTCATCTGAGCAAGAAAGAAAAATACTGCCAGAGCCCAAACTGTTATTGTAATTACACTCGGTTGGCTTACTTGACTTTGGCATAAGACCAAGGTCATAGTTTCAGAAATTCCAACATTTTTAGTCACAGGAAAATCAAGATTAAACTATAAAATGAAGGAAAACAACAGATAGTGGCAAAAGTTCAAACACACAGTCAGTGCCATAGGTGCAAATGTGATTAATATTATCATTATATGCAATATAGAAACCCACTGCTCCGTCTCTCCAGCCATTGCGGAACTGTCTGATCCACCAGGCTGAATCCACCTATAAGTAAAGCCCCTTCCAGCACCAGCACCCTGCTATACGCACTGCTCCTCACACTGCACTGCACCCTGCTCCTCACACTGCACTGCACCCTGCTCCTCACACTGCACTGCACCCTGCTCCTCACACTGCACTGCACCCTGCTCCTCACACTGCACTGCACCTTGCTCCTCACACTGCACTGCACCCTGCTCCTCACACTGCACTGAACCCTGCTCCTCACACTGCAATGCACCCTGCTCCTCACTCTGCACTGCACCCTGCTCCTCACACTACACTGCACCCTGCTCCTCACACTGCACT
This sequence comes from Ascaphus truei, assembly GCA_036426205.1. Classification (NCBI taxonomy): domain Eukaryota; kingdom Metazoa; phylum Chordata; class Amphibia; order Anura; family Ascaphidae; genus Ascaphus; species Ascaphus truei. The sequence continues at coordinate 15,146,282 of CM071571.1, forward strand.
GAACCCTGCTCCTCACACTGCCACCTTGCACGCACCTGACTCCTCACACTGCATCCTCGCACTGCACATTCGCTCCTCCACACTGCTCCACTGCACCCTGCTTCTTTTGTCACACCTGCACCCTGGTCCATCACCACTGCACCTGCTCCTTCACCTTGCCAACCTTCTGCCCTCAAATGCACCTGGCACATGCACCCCTGTCCTCACACTGCACTGCATCCCTGCTTACACACTTGAACTGCCACTCTGCCCTAACATGCACCCCGGCATCCTCACACTGCACCGGGCACTGCACACGTCCTCTACATCGAACCCTGCACCTCACACTGCACGCACCCTGATTTCTCACACTTGCACTGACACCCCTGCTACTCACCAGCACCTGTCACTGCACCCTGCCGCCCCCACGGAACCCCACCTGACCTCATAACACCTGCACCAGGATCCTACATGCACTGACACCTCTGCTGCATCAAAAGGCAATGTTTCACCCTTGGCTCATCGCCAACTGCACCCTCTCCTCCATTGACCCATGTACCCTGCTCCTCACACTGATCTCAACCCTGCTTGCCACATCACCTTCACCATCACCTGCACTGCTGCACTGCACCCTGCCTCTCCACACTGCACTGCACCCTGCTCCTCACAACTGCACCCGCTCCTCCCACGCAACCCTGCTCCTCACAATGCACCTCTGCCTCACCCCACACTGCACCTGCACTGCACCCTGCTCCTAACACTGCACTGTCACCTGCTCCCTCCTACCGAACTGCACCCTGCTACCAACTGCACCTCTCACACCCCTGCACCTCTCCACACTACTGCACCCTGCACTGCACCCTGCTACTCAACTTGCCACCTGCTCCTCAAACTGACTGAACCCTGCTCCCTCCACCACTGCACTGCACCTTGCTTCCTCACACTGCACCCTGCCACTGGCACCCCTCCCCCACTGTGCCACCCTGCTCTCACACTGCACCACTGTCCTCACACTGCCACACCTGCACTCACACTGCACTGCCCCTCGCTTCACACGACCTGCTCCTACACTGCACCCGATGTAAGCACTCCCCCTCCCACGACCCTCTTCCACGCACTGCCTGACCCTGCTCACTGACATATCCCGCAGACCTGCTCCTCACATGCCACCCTGCTCCTCACAGCTGCACCCTGCTCCTCAAACTGTCACCCTCTCCTCACACTGCACCTGTCCTCACACTTCGGTGGCATATCAGTTTACCTCCTAATAGGTGACACTACAGAGACATCCACCCCCCCCCCAACCTCTGACAGAAACTCCTCAGGACACTGCCCATCCTACCCTCTAATACTGAGACTCCCGGGCTCTGCCCCTCCTACCCCTAATACTGACGACTCCCGGCCACTGCCCTCTCCTACCCTCTATACTGAGAACTTCCCCGGCACTTGCCCCCCTCCTACCCTCTAATACTGAGACTCCCCCGGCACTGACCCTTCCTACCTCTAATACTGGACTCCCCGGCACTGCCCCCCCTCCTCACCCTCTAATATACTGGACACTCCCCGGCACTGCCCCACTCACTACCCTCTAATATCTAATTGATCATCCCCGGCACTGCCCCCTCCTACCCTTCTAATACGAGTACTCCGGCACTGCCCCTCCTATCCACCCCTAATAATGAGACTCCCCAAGGCATCCCTCTACCTCAATATGAGAATCCCCGGCACTGCCCCTCCTACCGCTCTAATACTGAGACTCCCCGGGCACGCCCCCTCCTACCCTAACATGAGACTCCCAGCATGCCCTCTACACTTCTAATACTGAGTACTCCCTTCCCTGCATGCCCCCTCTACCCTCTAATACTGAGCACTCCCCTGAACTGCCCCCCTCCTCCTACCCTCTAATACTGAGACTCCCGGGCACTGCCCCTCCATATACCTCTATATATAATGAGACTCTAGCACCGGGCACTGCCCCCTCCACCCTCTAATATGAGGATCCCCGGGCACTGCCCCCTCCTACCTCTAATACTGAGATCCCCGGCACTGCTTCCCCTACCCTCTAATACTGAGACTCCACCGGACTGCCCCTCTACCTTAATATCTGAGCCCCCTGGGCACGCCCCATCCTACCTCTCTAATACTGAGACTCCCCGGCACTGGCCCCCCTCCTACCCCCCTAATATGAGGACTCCCGGCTATGCCCCCTACACCTCTATACTGAGACTCCCGGCATGCCCCCATCCTACCCTCTGAATACTGATCCTCCCCGGCACTGCCCCCTCCTACCCCTAATACTGAGAACCCCGGGCACTGCCCCCCTCCTACCCTTAATACTGAGACATCCCCGCGCACTGCCCCCTTCCTACCCTCTAATACGAGACTCCCCGGCACTGCCCTCTACCCTCTAATCTGAGAACTCCCGGCACTGCCCCTCCTACACCTCTAATACTGACTCCCGGCATGCCCCACTAACTCTAATACTGAAAATCCGGGCACTGCCCCCCTACCCCTCTAATACTGAGACTCCCCGGCAATGCCCCCTCCTACCCTCTAATACTGAGACTCCCCGGGCACTGCCCCCTCCTATACCCTCTTAATACTGAGATCCCCGGCATGCCCCTCCCCCTCAATACCGGACTCCCGGCAGCCCCTCCTAATACTAGACTCCAGGCACTGCCCCTCTACACCCAATACTGAGACTCCCCGGCATGCCCCCTCCTACCCTTCATACTGAACGACTCCCCCGGCAACTGCCCCCTCCTACCCTCTAATACTGAGACTCCCCGGCACTGCCCCCTCCTAACCTCTAATACAGAGACTCCCGGCAATGCCCCCTCCTACCTCTCAAGACGAGACTCCGGGCAGCCCCCTCCTACCCCTTTCTAATACTGAGACTCCCCCGCATGCCCCCTCCTACCCTATTACTGAGACTCGCCGGCACTGCCCCTCCTACTCAGACACTCTAATAGGGGCCTAGACTCCGGCACTTGGCTCCCCCTCACCTACCTCTTAATACTGAGACTCCCGGCACGGCCAAACCATCCTCTACCAACTCTAATACTGAGACTCCCGGCACTGCCCCCTCCTACCTCTAATACAGTGAAACTCCCCGGGCACTGCCCCCTCCTACCCCCTAATACCTGAGACACCCGGGTCACTGCCCCCTCCACCCTCCATACTGAGACTCCCCGCCACTCTGCCCCCTGCTAACCCTCTAAAATGAGACTCCCCGGGCATGCCCCCTCCTACCCTCTAATACTGAACTACAACTCCCCGGCAGCACCCCCCTACCCTCTAATACTGAGACTACAATCCCCGGCACTGCCCTTACCTCCATTCTAATACTGAGTCACTCCCCGGGCCACTGCCCCTCCTACCCGCTAATACTGGACTCCCAAGGGCACTGCCCTCCCTACCCTCTATACTTGAGGACTCCCCGGCACTGCCCCCTCCTACCCTCTAAATAGACTCCACGGGCACTGCCCCCTCTAATCTAATACTGAGACTCCCCGGCGCCACCCTATAGAGACCCCCGTCTAAATGCTCCCTCTACACTAATCAGAGACTGCCCGGGCACTGCCCCCTCCTATCCCTCTAATACTGAGATCTCCCCGGCACTTGCCCATCTCACTTCTAATACTGAGACCTCAACGGCAATGACACCCTCATAAACATCTAAATACGCAGGACCCCCGGGCACTGCCCCCTCCTACCCTCTAATACGTGAGAATCACGGGCACCCCCATCCATCTAATCTGAGACTCCCCGGGACACTGCTCCCACCCCTCATACCCTCATAGATACTGAGACTCCCGGGACTGCCACGTCCTACCATTTTTCTCTCTCAAATACTGAGATTTCCCCGTACTGCCCCCCTTCTACCCTATCTATGGGAAATGAGACCCTCCCCTTCGGTACTGCCCCACTGCCTACCCTCTAATACTGAGGACTCCTCCCGGCACTGACCCCCCTCATACCTTCTATACTGAGGACTCACCCGGCAACTTGCCCCCTTTCTTCTACCCCCCTAAAATGAGACTCACGGGCACTGCACCCTCCCATACCTTCTAATACTGATGCGACCCATCCGTGGCACTGCCCCCCCATTCCTACACCTCTGTAACCTACTGAGACTACCCATGGCTACTGCCCCCTCCTAACCCCTAATACTGAGGGACTCCCAGTGCAATGCCTCTTCCTACCCTCTATATTATGAGAACTCCACTCTCGGGCATGCCCCTCTCTATTACCGTCCTCACTACTGAGACTCCCCGCCACTTTATGCACCCTACTACCCTTATACTCCAGGGTACTCCCAGGCACTGCCCCTCCTATACCTCTAAAGACAATCGACCGGTGCACTGCCCCCTCCACTACCATAAATACTGGAGAATCCCAGTGGCACTTGCCCCTCCTACCGTCAATTAAGAGCTCTTGCCCGGCACTGGACCCATTTACTATATTACCCCCATTAATACTTGAGATTATCCCCGGGCACTGCCCCCTCATACCTCTAATACTGAGATATTTTCCCTCGTTGGGCACGGCCCCCTCCTACTCTTTATACATTGAGAACTCCCGGCACTGGCCCCTCCTTGGTTACCCCTTTAATACTGAGACTCTCACTAGCACTGCCCTCTCCTCACCCTCTCTTTTAATACTGAGACTTCTCCCGGCACTGCCCCTCCGGGGCGACTCGCATTATACGGTCTCTCAATACTGCGATCCTCCCCGTGCTTTCGCGCACTTGCCTCTCTTACACGCTACTCTCTATATACTGAGACTTTCCTCCGGGCACTGCCCCCCACTCTACCCTACCCACGACCATAACTGGACAGCCATTCCGTTCCCGGCACGTGGCCACACCCCTACACCTTGTATAGAATCTTAGCACTGGACTTCCACATATTCTTTCCCCCTGGTATGCCAGTCAACGCCTCTGGTTCATACCCACACCACCACTCTTATTTGAATACTCTGATTGAACCACTGCACTACAACCGGCATGACACTTTCCTTACCTACCCCGTCTGTAACTACTGAGGAGCTTCCCGGGTCACTGCCCGACCCCCCCCTCATAACCTACGAGACTATCAATGACACGATTCCCGTTGGCATGCCCCCCGGCAACTAGTCCCTGCTACCACTAGTCTGAGACTGCACGCCGGTATATTGGATCCTCCGGTTACCCATCTAGAGTACTGAGACCCCACCCCACGTTGTGCTCACTTCGGACTCCCCCCTGACTTTGTACCCTCGGACAATTGAGAAGTGTCCCGCGCACGCGTTGCGAGCCCATGCCTACCCTCTAATACAGGACTCCCCGGACACTGCCCCTCCTACCACCCCCTAATACTGAGGACCCCCGGGCACTGCCCCCTCACTACCCTATAATATGAGAGCCCCCCGGGCATGCCCCCTCATACCCTCTATACTGAGCATCCCCGGACACTGCCCCCCCGACCCCCTAATACGAGACTCACCTTTGGGCACTGCCCTCTCATCTACCGACTCTAACCATGACTCGACACTACCCGGCACTGCCCCCTTCCTAACCTCTAATTACTGAGACGCCCGGCACTGCCCCCTCCTACCCTTATACTGAGCAGCATCGTTTTTCGCCACAGTGTGGCACTGGAGTATAGATGACCTCCTACTCCCCTCCCATGATAGTTTCTGAGACCCCGGGGCACGCAAACCCACCCCAGTCACACAGCCCATATAGAGACTGGGCACGACGTAGTCCCCGGCACGCGGGCCCTAACCTACCCGTCTAATACTGGCACTTCCCCGGCAGTGCTTTGTACCCTTTCCTCCATACCCCCTAATACTGAGACTCCCGGGCACTGCCCCCTCTTTTCTTTGCGCTCCCTCCCTACCATCTACACATACTGCGAATACGGGCAATTGGGCACACACTCGCCGCACACCCTCCGCAATACTGAGCCTTACTTTCCCCTGGGGGCTCGCCCACTCCGACAACACCCCTACGTCTTTCCTGAAGTTATCTGCGACGCACTCCGACGGAGCCACTGCCATCGCTACCTACCCTCTATACCTCCGAGCCCCACCTCCCCGGCAACTGCACCCACCTCTCAACCCCCTTAATATGAGATATCCCCCGGCACTGTTACCCCTCTTACTCCTTAAGCCCTGCGCGAGACTACCCGGGCACTGCCCCCTACTACCTCTAAATTAATGAGACTCCCCGGGGCACTGCCCCTTCCTACCCTCCCCTAATACTGAGACTACCCGCACTGACCCTCTACTACCTCTAATACGGAGGACATCCCCGGCAATGCCATCCTATAATCCCTCTAATACAGAGACTACACCCCGGCAATGCCCCACCCCCCTCATTGCCACCTAACTTCTAATACACCCGAGGACTCCTCCGCGGACCGCTTTGCCCCATCATATCGCTAAATACGAGACTCCCGGGGCTTACTGACCCCCGCCTACCTAAAATGATGTACTCCACGGGGAACTGCACCATCTACCATCTAATATGAGAACTACACGCGGCAATTTGTCCCTCCTACCATCTAATAGGAGACTACCCGGGAACTGCCCATCCTACCCGCTAATACTGAGACTCCACGGCCCACGCCCCCCTTCAATACACCTCAATATCCGAGACTCCCCGGCATGCCCCCCTCCTACCATCTAATATGGAGGACTACCGTGCTAATGCCCCCCTCCTACCATATTAATACTTGAGCCCAGGCACTGCCCCTCCTACCCTCTAATACTGAGACTAACCGGCAATAGACCCCTTTTCTACCAATTCTATAATGAGACTATGTGGCAATGTACCCCTTTTCCTAATCTCTTAATACAGGACTCCTCGCACCCATGCCCATCACACTTAATACAGAGACTTCCAGGGGCGCTGCCCCCTCCTATCTCAATGACGAGACTCCGGCGGCCACGTGCTGGCTCCCTCCTACCCTCTAATACTGAGTATCCTGAGGCCGGCTGGCCCCTCCTACCCTACTAATACCAGACTCCCCGGGCCACTGCTCCCATCCTAACCTCTAATACTTGAGGACCTTTCCTGGGCAACTGCCCACCTCCTAACCCTATAAACACGAGACTCCCGGGTCACTGCACCCCTCCATACCTCTAATACTGAGACTCCCCCTGGTCAACGCCTCTCTCCCTCACCCTCTACATTACACACGCTACTCCCGCGTCATCCGCCCCCTATACCACTCTAATACTGAGACTACCCGGGTCCACTGCCCCTCCACACAAGCTCGCTTAGCCCTCTACTACTATAATGAAACTCCACGCACTGCCCCCTCCTACCCCGTCTACTATCAGAAAGACTCCCCGGGCACCTGCCCCTCCCCAACTTAATACTGAGTACTCCCAGGGCGCACTGCTCTGCCACCTCCTACCTTCTAATACTGAGTTGACTCCCGGGAATGCCCCATCCTACCCTCTAATACCGGGAGACTCCGCACTGGCGGCGGCATCCTGACCCTTCCCGACTCCCCCACTCCTCCTCCTTACCTCATACTTGAGACTCCCGTGGCACGGCCCATCCTTCCCTCTAATACTGAGACTCCGGGCCTGACTGGCCCCCGGGGGGGGTCCTGACGCCTCTAAACTACTGAGACTCACCTCACTTCGCACTGACCCATCCTTCACTCTAATACAGAGAATCCCGGGCCTGCCCCCCTCCTCTACCCCTCAATACTGAGCCCTCCCCGCTTTTGGCACTGCCATCCTACTACCCTCTAACTATGAGACTCCCCGCGGCACCTGCCCCCCCCTACCCAATCTAATACCTTAGACTCCCGGGCACTGCCAAACGCTACTCTAATACTCGAGATCCCGGCCACTTGCCCTATCTATCCTATCATAATTACTAGACTCCCGGGCACGCCACCCCGCTACCCTCTACTTATGAAAAGAACCCTCCCACATACTTGTCTCCCCCCCCCTATTTTATAGGTCTCAGGCCGCCTATCTCCCAGGGCACTGCCCCCCTCCTCCATATATATAGAGGACATTCCCCCGGCAATGCCCCCTTCTACCCTCCAATACCGAAATCTCCCCTGGCACTGCCCGCCTACCCTCTACTACTGAGGAATCCCAGGGCACTGCCCCTGCCTACCCTATAATACCGGAGACTCCCGGGCACCTTGCCCCGCCACCCTCTAAACTGAGGACTACTGGGGCACTTGCCCCCTCCTACCCCTGTAATACTGAGACTCCCGCTGGGCACGGCCCCCTCCTACCTCTAATACTGAGACTCCGGGGGCACTGCCCCGCTCACCCTCTAATACTAAGAGCTCCTGGGCCTCTGCCCCTCACCCGTTAATTACTGAGAGGCTTCGGGGCTCCACTGGGGGTCAGCTGTGCACCATCTACCCCTCACATCTAAACTCACTACAGTATTTCCCCGGGGACTGCGCGTATCACAACCCCGACTAATATCTAGAGATTCCCCCTTCTCTTGGTGGGCCCACTCTGCCTTTACGGCACTCTATTTCTCAATATTAAAGTACAGTGGAATTAGATTATCTCACTGTGCGGCACTGCCCCCTCCCCTACCCTCTCGAACTACGAGACTCCCCGTGGCACTGCCCCACTCCTACCCTCCTAATATGACGTAACCAGCGTGATTTTTCTGCCCATCCCTCCATCAACCCCGATCGGGATTACTAGACACTGAGATCCCCCTGGCACTGCCCCCTCCTACCCAGACCAGTTTAGTTTATAGCCTGAGGACTCCCGGGGACACTGCCCTTAGTCCTATTCCGTCCTTCCTCAACCTTACGTGAGATCCCTTTGGGCATGTCACCCCGTCATCTACCGTTGTTTATAAGACCTGATGACCCTCAGCGGACAACTGCTGACCCTACCACTACCCACTCCCATTTCTAATGAGATCACTGACCCCGGCATGACCCCTCACTTTAGGGCTCCCCTGTGTTGACCTTCTCAATACGTGTTTGACTCCCCGGCAATGCCCCTCATCAACTCTAACAGAGACTCCACGCGCAATGCCCCCTCCGAAATCTAAATACAGACGACTCCCTGGCGGCTGCCCCTTCCTTCCTCTAATACCGAGAATCCAGGGCATGCCCCCCTACCTCGAATATGAGATCCCCGGGACTGCCACCTCCACCTCTATATTTTTTTCGAGACTCCCGGGCAATGCTCCCTATCCTCTAATAAGAGACTCACCCTGCACTGCACCTCTACCATCTAATACTGCGACACCCGGCCTGGACCCCCCTCTACCCATCAATATGAGACTACGGAATGGCCCCCTCCTAACCTCCTAATAAGAGACTCATCCGGCAAACTCCACCATAACCTCCTCATACAGAGACTCCCGGCGCGGCCACTTCACTATCTCTAATACGAGACTCACGGCACTGCTCACCTCCCTACCTCTCATACTGAGATCCACTGGGCGGGCCCCCTCTACCATCAATTACACGCGACTCCCGGGCAATGCTCCCTCCTACCCTCAATACTGATGACTCCAGGGCACTGCCCCTGCCTACCCTCTTAATAAGCGAGAACTCCCCCGGGCACGCCCCATCCTACCCTCTAATACTGAGACCTCCACGGGCACTGCCCCTCCCACCCTAATACACGGACTCCCCGGCACTGACCCCCCACCCTCTAATCACTGAGACTACCCGGGGCACTGCCCCTACTACCATCTAATAACTGAGACGTCACCCGCGGCACGCAACTGCCCCCGCTACCCCTCTTTAATACTGAGATCGGGCACGCCAACCTACCCTCTCAATACTGAGAAGACCCCGGGCACTGCCCCATCCTTCCCTCTAATACCGAGACTCCCCGTGCACTGCCCCCTCCTACCCTCTAATACCGAGACTCCCCGGGCACTGCCCCCTCCTACCCTCTAATACTGAGACTCCCCGGGCACTGCCCCATCCTTCCCTCTAATACTGAGACTCCCCGGGCACTGCCCCCTCCTACCCTCTAATACTGAGACTCCCCCGGCACTGCCCCATCCTTCCCTCTAATACCGAGACTCCCCGGGCACTGCTTCCTAATATGCTTCTAATACCTAAATCATGGTTCGTGGAGCCCCCTCTAGCCCCATATTTGTCCTTTCCCCCCTTCATCCTCCTCACTCTCTGCCTCACGTCACTTTCTCTTTCTTTCTGACTACAATTCCGTGGGTGGTTCAGAGCCTGGTGGGAAATGTTATTTTTTGGACTTAAAATAAAAGATCCTGTAATTGTATCTCCCACTGGGGAGTGTCTACTCCCATTGCCCACGCTGACCTGAGTATGGACATGTGATGTCTTCTCATTGTGAGGGAGGAAACAGGGCCAGGGTTAACATGACAAATGACAAGAGGGGTTACCATCCCCTGATCTAAAAATAGCTCAGAGACAGGAAACACCCATAGCTTCCAGGGTTCTATTTATAATACTGTATGCGCACGACCACTCCGTCACTGGGACACAGAACAGCTTCTATCTGTGGGGTCTTCTAGACTACAATTCGAACACCTAGATCAGGGGTGGGAAACTCCAGTGCTTAAGGGCCACCAACAGGTCAGGTGATCAGGAAATCCCTGCTTCAGCACAGGGGGCGCAATCAGTGGGTCTGAGCCAGTGATTGAGCCCCCTGTGCTGAAGCAGGGATATCCTCAACACCTGACCTGTTGGTGGCCCTTGAGCACTGGAGTTGCCCACCCCTGATCTAGATTCTAAGCTCTCACGGGCAGGACCCTCGTGACCGTTTGTAGTTGCTTGTGCATGTTTGTCCTTCCTTGCATTTGTACGCAACTCATTATGTAATATACTTAACTCTGTGCCCCCACTGTGCCGCGCTACGGAATATGTTTGCGCCTTACAAATAACCGATTAATAATAATAATAATAACATGGCTGTCTCATTTTGTCTTCTATGTCATTACTCAGATTGGAACCTGTACAGGGCAGAGTTCCCTCTGCTTTGCTTTCCATCTGAGCGGGGAGCAGTACGTTCCACATTTATGGGCATTTGTAACATTCCCCCCGAAAGAAAGTTGTGAAATCTTGCGAGAAACGATGGCCAACGCCGTCTTGGAAATGTATTAAAATGCTCCTTTACAGCGCAGGAATTTGCTCTAATTTTTAAAGACTTCCACGAATTTTTGTGTTTTTTCACACGATTCAAACGTTGCGAAAGTCTGCTGATGTTTAATAAGAAACGGTGACAATGTGCTCAAACTTTTTGCCACCTGGTCTTAATTCTTTTTGCAGCCACAAACCGTCGCCGCTCCGCACATCTCTGCATGCGTGTTACACGCTAAACGCTTTTAGCCCTTAGCAATCATTCATGGCCGTTTGTTAACGAGCGCTGCATTCTTTACCCGGGTCCATGTGGTTTTGTAAAGAGCAGAGCGCAACCTCAGAAACACTCCGGACGGACGAATTCTTTTGGCGAATTGGGATCCGCAGCGGATCGTCCGGTTCCTTTGGTCCGTGGATTTCAGCGGATCAATCTCAAAAAGGGCGATTCGCGATTTGCTGTTTTTTTATTATTATCACCAATACACTCCGCGGATTCCGCAGCACGTGGATGGATTTGTAGAATAGACCGAGGGATTGCTGCTTCCACGGATTGGATTCCACGAATCCGTCCACGGGCTGTATCCAATTGCGTTTTTTTGATGAATCCGCGCGGATTAAAAAACGACCAAATCCATTTGCAGATTTTACACCACGAAACAGATTTTTTTTGGGGGGGGGGGGGGGGGAAAATTCGAGAAAAACGGGAAAACGGATTTGGGGGGGGATCCGCCCATCTCTAAGAAACACATAGGAATAGAGAATAATAGATATATTTTTAAGAGTGTTATACAGGGATTAAACAAAGTCTGCTTGCGGGTATCACTAACCCCAGATTCCTTAAACCAAGAGACTCCCATTGCAAGCAAATGTCTTTTTTTTGTGTGTTAAATCTGGTGCCGTTTTTCGCCCAGTTGTCCAGCTGGGATGCTGAAATAAAGGGACCCCTCCATGCTGATTCTGTAACATGTTGCTCATTGAGAGGCGCTATTTATCAAGGGGTTTCTCTTGCAAACGTTGTGCACAAAAGTATACAGAAAACAGCACCAGATTTTCCAAAGGAAACCTCCCATTGATAGCAATGAGAATAATCTTTTTTTGTTAGTCAACCTCTTATTTCTGAAGGCTTCAGGGGGACTACAATAAGGGCCGCATCCACGGTGAGAGCGCGCTCACTCAAGAGCTGCGTGATCAAAACAATGCAAATCAATTGTAGCGTCCATACTGCACGCGTGAGCGTGGGTAGGCGCGATGCGTGCAGACAAAAAAAAATGTTGCCTTTGTCGTGGGATGCCGTGGTCATGTTCGTGGTTCAGCCAAGGAGGGCGGACCGCTCACGTGATGTCACGGGCTCGCCCTCCTCCCCCCATCCCACCCTCGCCACGCCCCCCATCGCGCAACCCTGCAGGCAAGGGATCGCCCCAGCTACATCCAAGCGTGACATCACGGCGCCAGACAGCACGCGTGCAATCACCCTGGACGCGGCTTTAAACCGCATCAGATTCAGCAAAGCGGAATGACTTTAGTGAATTTGCCGTTTGGGTCCGACAATCCATGTTGGATCTGATTCCCCTGTATGTAGCAAGTCCTGCCTCTGTGACTGTGCGTCTGCGTGGACATCGGATGTCACTAACTAATGCCAGAAGAAATGCGCCCCGGCGCCAGGCCGATCCCTTTCAAGAGAGCAGAAGGAAACGATTTTCTTGTTAAAGCAACATGTCGTTCGGAGCAAGCGAGAGGAAGACATTAATAAGGGCAGGGGGTTTAGGGTCAATGTAAGCCTTTTTACTGCTGGAGAGGCCTGCAGTGCATTAGAAACCAATGTGCCGAACCACAAACATGTTTAATAATGAGTATTACGGGTGGGGGCCGTGTGAATAAGCCATTTCAGGGAAACTGTTGAACAACTGTGAACCGTGAGCGCGACTCCTCCATTGGTGGATAGAGGCAATTAATGGGTTAACTAGTCTGCTGCCGGAGGGGCCTGCTTACATACAGTCATTTCCACTATAGTCTTAAGCGCAGGGGTGAGCAACTTCGGTCCTCAAGGTCCCCCAACAGGTCAGCTTTTCAGGATATCCCTGCTTCAGCACGGGGGGGGCGGGCCTGGGGGCGGGGAGTCTCAGTGGGGGGGGGGGGGGGGGGGGAGCGTGGGGGGGGGGTGAGGGGGGAGGAGGAGGAGGGGGATGATAGCCATGTGCTGTGAAGTGGGTAACAGAATAACTCTGACTTTGATGCCACAGATTAAATAGCATATTTTTAGTACTGTGTCACTCACAAAAGTTGTGTTACTGTTTCTAATGTCAGGAGAGACGAATATTGTACAACCTGACACGCGGATCTCTAAGGACCGCATTTTAAAGGTGTATGCTATTGTACCTTATGTTACATTGATACCAAGAGGACAGAAAGGGGGTGAAACTGTAATTCAGTAAATATAAAGGTATTCTGTGCCATCCTATTGCTATCAGTGGATCAGGCACCAAAACCATAGATAGTTAGCTCATGTGGGCAGGGTCTGTGTCCGTAACACTCCTATGTGCTGCGCCCCGCGCGCTATACTGTAATTGTGACGCGCTTTGAGTCCCATTGGGAAAAAAACGCTATATGAAATAAAGTTGTTATTATTATATGTCTGTGCATGCTCAGTCACAAATGTCACAATTTCTCAGCTTTGATCTCTTGCTATGCCCCTGCTCGTCTCCTGCGCTCGGCTCACTACTGTCTCATATCCACTCTCTCTCGTCTTAATACCTCTTCTCTCACTGCCCCTTACCTGTGATCTCCCTCTGGGTCAGAACGCACCAATCACCTTCTCTCCCCAACTTGTGAAATGAAAAAAAAACCACACCTGGTGAATGAAGCATTTAAATGGCCTGGACTCGTGCCCACTTCTCCCCACACCCACAGATGCACTTACCAGCCATTATGGCCAGGCACGGCCATCAACTGCACTTACTCCTTCTGCTACTGTCTCTGTAATTCTCCCAACATATCACTTAGATTGTTAGCTCTGCGGGGAAAGGATTCCATTACTTACAGTGGCCTTTTATATTTGTCGCTCTAATTGTGTAATACTTTCCTGTATTCTAACATCTACATTGTAAAGCGCTGCATGCATTATTGGCGCTATATATAATAAAACATTTACATGTATATACACGTACATACAGTACATACTGTATATACAATCAGACAGGACAGTGCAATGCAGAAACAAAGATTCCCTCTAGTGGTAGAAAATGAGAACTGCAATTAGTGCAAAATTGGCTGAAAAAGGAACGATTGAGGCCATAGAAATCAGGAGCGTTCGCCGTATTTAATTGCGTATGCAAATTTCACTGCGAAAGAAATCCTTTCCGTGACAAAAATGCTCTTCTTGACGTAATTTGTTTTGGTTCTCACCAGAGGAAGGGGTGGGGGGGGGGGGGGGGGGGGGGGGGAGGAGGAGGAGGGGGAGGGGGGGAGGGAGTAAGAGGATGAGGGAGAGAGGGAGAGAGGGAGTAAGAGGATGAGGGAGAGAGGGAGTAAGAGGATGAGGGAAAGAGAGAGAAAGTGTAAAAGGATTAGGGAGAGAGAGAAAGTGTAAAAGGATGAGGGAGAGAGAGGGAAAGTGTAAAAGGATGAGGGAGAGAGAGATGGGGATAGAGGGCTAGAGAGAAAGGGCGGAGGAGAGAGGGTGAGGTAGAGAGCTTGACAGGAAGGGAGAGAGTTGGAGAGAGGGTGATTGCGAGAGACGGAGGGAGCCAGGAAGAGTGAAAGAGAGAGAGCAAGGGAGACAGACTCTTTGTACCTATTCAACTCATGACAAAAGTACCAAAGTGACAAGCTGAATGTAATACATTCATTTAATGCTGTCAGCCTGTCTTACGGTTTGGACTGGCGGTAATATTGCCATCGCTCAATAAAAGTGAATTCTTGCACTTTAGGGATTAGGCCACTGAGTCTTAGGGGCCAATGCAGAGAACTGTTAGAATTGCCATTCTCCATACTTTAAACTCTCCATGTTTTTTGGCGGATTCCCCTCGCAGTATGCAGGAAAGTGCGCATATCTGGGAGAGGAATCCGGCAGAGAGATGGCGAGCCCTATAGTGTCATTGCTGTGCATGCCAATAAATATATGAAACTGAAGGGGTTACTGGTGTATTATTTAGTTATATATATGTGTGTGTGTGTATGTGTATATATGTGTGTGTATAGTGTGTATATATATATTTATATATATATATATATATATATTGTGGTTAGCAGGGATGGGTGCAGTGTGTAAGAGCCCCCCTGCATCAATCTGAGCCAGGAAAAGGGACAGATTTTTTTTCTATGTCCCTTTTCGCAGCTCATCACCACTTTCTTGTTGGCGGAGCAATTTTGAGAAAATCTCTCCATTTTATAGCCGCGATCAGCTGATCGGGGCTACTAGAATACAGCGGGGTTTAAAATTGGCGAGATATTGCATCTCACCACCCGCGCTGCGAGATTTTTTTCACGCCAAAAAAAAACGGTGGATTTTCCTCATCTCGCCAGTTTTTCGCCATTTACTGAATTGATGTAGGCATATTTGGCAAAAAACTGGCGAGATAGGGCTTCTCGCCGCTTTCTGCATTGGCCCCTTAGTGATTCCCGGGGTCTAGTTACAAGCGCCCCCCAGCTGTAAAACCCGAGCAATCAGTAATGCTCATTAGCACATTGCAGCGGGTATCACACTGTTCATCACAGGGACCTCTTCACTAAACTTCCATAAGTCACTTAACACTTGTTAAGTTCACTTTACAAGCGATTTTCATTGTGTAGCTATTCACAAAGCTTCGATAACATAGCAAAATCGCACGTAAGCAGCATTTTAACGATCATTATCACTCTGATAAGCTGTCAAAAAATGACGTCGCTCAAAAAATGACGAAACTCATTTTTTTTTGCCAGTAACAGCCAATCACAAAGCTCCGAGATGCAAATCGCAGGTTAAATACTCACTTTTTTTTATCATCACCTAAAGCGTGGCGGGATCGTAATCTGGATTTACATCAGATGGAGTTTCTTTTATTTTTACTACATACTATTGAAGCCGGTGGTCTCTGGAGCCGAATCACGTTAATTTCAGGTCCGGGGACCCCCGGCTTCCCGAGGTACAGGCCTCCGTAACACCTTGAGAAAGGTCCCGCACGAGGACCGAAACGTTGGATAAGATGTCTTGTTAATACAAATTTCTTTTGACCACTTACCAGGAGTGCTGCCTCTGATATTCATTTTTAAACGGTATCGTATTGCCTATATATATATATATATATATATATATATATATATATATATATATATCATGGCTCAAATATATATAATATCATATCTTTCCATCCTAACTTTGTTCTGTCTGCTCTGATCCCCAGGCTGCAGATCCCAGGGATAGATCCCTTCTCCATTCCTGATCCCTGGACGGGTGCTGCTCTGCCTCAGCGTTCCTGGGTAGAGTCAGACACCCTGCAGCTGCCAGAGCTTTTCCCCTCTGGATCGTGCAATGTGTGCTGAGCACCCACTCTGAGTGTGACTTCCTCCTTCCCTATTCCTTAACCCTCTCACAGAAGGGAACAGCTACAGCTCAAACTCCCCATATTATACACTGTACCCCATTTGCTTGCTGACTATTATATGACCCAGTTCCCCTATTTCCCACTTTAGGTTTGTCACGTAACGTACACAGGCCATGTGTATAATTACCGTGACCATAGAATCGCCCATTATGACACCCACAGGGTGACGCTTATCTGAACACCTGGACATGAGTATTATGTAAATTGGTGTTATTCTGGAGCAAAAATTAGCAGCAGATGACTCAAGGAGATGTTTTTATTGCATTTATGGAATTTCCTTTTTTTTGTGCAAAAATTGCTGTCGTTTTGCACCGTGGCAAGATTAGGCGCATTTTGTTTTGCACCTGAGCTGTAACTGTTTTGCCTTAATACATAATCCTATTGAATTTATTTATCAAACTCTCCTGGTTTACTGCAAAAGTGAACAAAAGAACAGCACCAGATTGATATATAATGTGTTTAAAACAGCTAGCATTTGGCTTAAGGGTTCCATGTAATAATGGATTTGAGGCAAAAGGTGGCACTGTGAGCTCATTTGCATGTCATTTCCCAGAATCCCTTGCAGCAGTGGAAGCACTGTATGCTAGGTGATAATGGTGAAAAGCAGGGTTGCAGACCTGTCTAAGACATGTGAATGTGCTCACAAGTAATATTTTTTTTGCTCTATACACACACACACACACAACGGAAATAGCCGTGTTAGTCCGGTTGCGATAGTGCAGAATAAATGAGTTCTTCAGTATTAGGTGATACCTTTTTTATTTGGACTAACAATTTATGTCATAGGACAAGCTTTCCAGAGTTCTCCTCTCTTCCTCAGGTCAGCAATACTGGTTTACAAAGGAATCTATGGCTAAAACAGAGGTTTGGAAAGCAGAAAAAACAGAGATTTAGACAAGGTGGGGTGACAACGGGATGTTTAAAGAAATTGGAAGGGTAATAAAACGGTGACAAGTAACAGCATGGAGGGGGAAGGGGATGCTGTGGGGGAGGGGGGAGAAAGTTGTGGATAAGAACATTGGCAGAGAGGCAGGCAGGATAATAACAAACAATTTTGGTAGTGTTTGAGAAACCCCATATCCACATTAAATCCTCTTGTTTTGGTGTCAAAGAGTCTTATCATTCTGAGTTCAAATGTTTTCCGTTCTTGGGAGAGTTTAAACATTCCATTGAGGATTTTGATTTTTAAATCATTTATGGAATGATCTGGCTGTGAGCAGTGATGTCCCACAGGTGAGCAGTATCTTCCATCTTCGTGGTGTTGTATAGAGTGTCTGTGCACATTCATTCTGCCTTGAAGTTTTGGCTGGTTTCCCCAATGTAGCATCCTTGGTCACATTTGTTGCACTGAATCCTATATACCACATTCCTGGATGTGCAGCAGTATGATCCTTTAACATTGAGTGTTCCATTGTTGTATCTGGCTGTGGGATCTTGGCATATATGTTCGCAGAGTTTGCAACGTGTGTTGTCGCGCGGTTTTGTGCCATTATCAGTGTCTTTAAGTTTGTTATGAAGTTTTCAGTTGGCTAATTTTTGTTTGTGGTTTGGTGGCTGCTGCCAGTCACAACCATGCAACACTCAATGTTAAAGGATCATACTGCTGCACATCCAGGAATGTAGTTTATCTGTTTGACACCAAAACAAGAGGACTTAATGTGGATATGGGGTTTCTCACACACTATCACAATTGTTTGTAATTATCCTGCTTGCCTCTCTGCTAATGTTCTTATCCACAACTTTCTCTCCCCCCCTCCCCACAGCATCCCCTTCCCCCTCCATGCTGTTACTTGTCACCGTTTTATTACCCTTCCAATTTCTTTAAACATCCCTTTGTCACCCCACCTTGTCTAAATCTCTGTTTTTTCTGCTTTCCAAACCTGTTTTAGCCATAGATTTCTTTGTAAACCAGTATTGCTGACCTGAGGAAGAGAGGAGAACTCTGGAAAGCTTGTCCTATGACATAAATTGTTAGTCCAAATAAAAAAGGTATGTGTATGTGTGCTCGCGCGCGCGCACGCACACACACACACACATCGGTATATATATATTTATACAATAAATTACACTCTGGGGGCATCCACTATGTGAAATATTTCCAAAACACCAATGCAAAAGCAATCAGAGCCCCTGGCAGAAGCACAGCCCCCACCCCTGGCAGTGGGAAAGATTGTTTTGAACTTCTTGCTCCCACTCTGCATGATTCTGCTTTAGCAATCATCCATCCCACCCCCATCACATCACCCCCACATCCCCATCCCACCCTCATCCCATCCTCATCCCATCCCATCCCATCCCAGAGGTTCTCTCCCTGCAAGAACATTCTCTCCCTACATGGACTGAAACATGCAGGAGGGACGCAGGCCACGCCCCTCCCAGCCCAGGGAAACGCTCACTCTGAGGGGGGGTGGGATGAGGTCATAGCCACTTGCTGATTGGTTGCGGGGAAGGGGAATTGTCCAAAAATAAGGGAGGAGTCAAACCTGGAGCTGCTCCAAAAGCCACGCCCCCAACGTATAAATATTCATGAGCCCAGCTGGTGAGTCAGTGTTAGACTAGGTGAGCTTGGGAGCAGTATTAATAATAGTGGGGATAGTATTGGGAGCAGTATTAATAACAGTGGAGATAGTATTGAAAGCGGAATTAATAACAGTGGGTATAGTATTGGGAGCAGTATTAATAACAGGGGTATAGTATTGGGAGCAGTATTAATAACAGGGGGTATAGTATTGGGAGCAGTATTAATAACAGGGGGTATAGTATTGGGAGCAGTATTAATAACGGGGGTTTAGTAAGAAGTGCAGGAGGGAAACCCTGCAGCATCATGCCTCTGTTTGCCAGTCTCAGCCTCCTCAGCTTGCTTGTGCTGTGCAGCTGGGACCTCTCTCAGCTGGTGGAAGCCTGCACTTGTGCACCAAGTCACCCACAGGATGCTTTCTGCAACTCTGACATAGGTAGGTGCTCAGAACCCATCTGGTGGTATCAAGCAATGTGTGTATCCCTGCATGGGGAAGTTATATACTGCTAGTGAGGGGCTGGGGTGGGGGTGGCATGGCTAGTATGTCATGTCTATGTTTATTTATAAAGATATGGTGTGGGGGAGAGGGGGAATATCCCTGCAGTTATATATGGCAGTGTATACAGCCAGCATGCAGATGGGGAGGGAATGGTATGGAACATGCTGGGGTGATATTGCTTGGAGAGTGCATGCAGCAGGAAGGACACTGACAGCGCAGGGGTTCCTCACCTTACTTCCAGGGATGTGGAGTACGTCTCCTGCCCCAAACCTGACTTTTTGCATCAAAGTATCTTTACAGTGGGACTGGTAATGGTTGTGTGAGAAATAGGAGCGGGTAGGAGTTCTTTTAGCAAAATACAACAATGGGGGGTGTGCAGTGTCTCCCGTTTTTTTTTTTTGTACTTCTCCCCCATTTCTTAGCATCATTAAGGCAGCAGCTGTGAGCTCCAGTGTATCTGTCTCCTGCAGGTGGGGGGCACAGAGGGGTGTCCAGGTTACCCCCTCCCTGAGGTTACAATACATTGCAGGTGGGGGGGGGGGGGGTATTGGGGTGACCAGGTTACCCCCTCTCTGAGGTTACAATACACTGCAGAGCTTCACCTATATCATACAGCTGCTGGGGGGGTGGGGGGGGGGGGGGGGGGGGGGGGGGGGGGGGAGTTGGGGGCTTCGCACATCGTACTGTTTCATCATTTCATACTATACATGTACTGGCGCTGCTCTGCATGCAGTAGTAGATGGAGATAATTAGCCCTGTTCTCTGTTATGAGCATGTTTGTGCAGTGCCCTGTAACTCCCAGCAATAACCAGGAGAACCTTACACATAATAGGACTTTCTGGGGGGTGTTAGGGGCAGTTCTCATTTTTGGAGAATCCCAGTATGGTTTTGTGAGCCCCAGCTCTCCCACGCGTACAGTATGTGTGCAGGGATGCGCTGTGTGCTTTCTTCTTGCTCTGTTGTATTGTTTTTTTTTTGTTATTAGGCAGGAGGATAGTGGGGTGTGTTACAGTGGTAATGAATATCTTTAATAACAAACTATCATTTCTGCATAAAGTGCACAGTGCGTTTCTAACACTGATACAATACACAGGGTCAAAAGACGCATATATTTGTGTAGGGCCAGCCATGTAACGTAGCGCCTCACCGCAGGTAATAGACGCAACTAAATAATATGGGACATAATGAGAATAACCGCTTGCAATCCAAGTATAAGATGCAATGTGGAAAGGAAGATGTGCTGAAGAGCTTACACTCTTAAGACAGGGGTGGCCAACTCCAGTCCTCAAGGGCCATCAACTGGTCAGGCTTTCAGGATATCCCTGCTTCAGCACAGGTGGCTCAGTCTTCGACTCAGCCACCTGTGCTGAAGCAAGAATATCCTGAAGACCTGACCTGTTGGTGGCCCATGAGGACTGGAGTAGCGCACCCCTGCTCTGTGTTGGCAGCAGCCCGTGTCACATTGTGTCACGTCTCCCGCGGTTTTATCAAGTTGACCTGTGTAATTTGGCCGTGTGCTTCCCACGCTCTTTGCAGTGGCTCATTATGTTGGTGTCACAGGGCAGCGCTCTAATTGTCTCCCTCTAACCTTTGTGCTGGAGACCATCACCCGCCAGGAAACCGTAACCCCTACTCTGCCAGAGCCCTGCACAGCGACACACTCCTGGCCCATCTGGCACTGAAGGGGCTATTGTGGAGTCTCTACTTTCTCCTTTGCATCCTGATTACGTTTGTCCTCCTGTGTGGCCTCTCTGTGGTTTCCTAAACTGCGTATTGTCTGAATGCTCTTCAGGCTGCTCTGGCAGCAGAGAGGTTAAACGTTTTTTTTATTATATGAAGGCTTGCAGACCT
This sequence comes from Ascaphus truei, assembly GCA_036426205.1. NCBI lineage: Eukaryota > Metazoa > Chordata > Amphibia > Anura > Ascaphidae > Ascaphus > Ascaphus truei. The sequence continues at coordinate 15,167,774 of CM071571.1, forward strand.
GTGGTGAAACGTCTTTAACCCAGGCTGTGCTGAAACGCTGTGTAATGCGGCAGGCACAAGTTTATAGGGGTCCCTGTTAAAATGGAAATGAAGTCAAAGGTGGCACTGTGTGATCATATGCATGTCATTTCCCAGAATCCCTAGCTGCAGTGGAAGCACTGTTTGCTAAGCGATAATAGTGAAGAGCAGTGTTGCAGACCTGTCTGACACATGCAAATATACCCACAAGTGATATTTTTTTTACATGAAGGAATGACAACTTCCTTTAATTGCTTTAGGGCACTCAGAAGTTCCATGTCCCTTGTGCAGTGTGATGATGAGGTGTAATAAATGAAGCTACACGTACCACACTAGCACCTTATTCTTTGGGGGGAGGGAAGATAACCATGTCTCCCATGAAACCACAGGAGGAGGTGCTGATAGAGCAGCTCCTTGACTCCAGGAATGAGGGCTGGATCCTGTGTTCATTCTGCACGGAAATAGTGTAAATCCCTCGGGTCTGATTAAAGGGGTTTCCCTCTGTAGGAGCCTGAAGTGTTCTCCTTGGGAGAGGGAAGTATCCTGGAATATCGGGGAGGGGCGATGTCACAGTGGGGTTGGAGAGAGGATGTCGGGGTGGGTGTCCCCTTTTCATTTTCTCTATAGGTGATACCAGGTACTATTCCCACAAATGATATCGCTCATGGTCACTAAAGGCGTATAAGGATTCATAAACAGAAGAAAAGTCTTAAACCTGGCACAAATATCTCCAGGTGCCCCTGTTTTATTGAACGGAGACACGTGCCAAATTCTGTGATTTTTTTGCAAGGTTTTTGAGAAACTTTGCGTCTGGTTGATTTCAGTACTATTTAAAAGTCTAAAGTATTTTTCACGACTGTGAATTCCTCATTCATGTAAATGTTAACAGTCAACTGTGAAACCTTTGCACACCTCTGATGGACACATGCATTATATAGTGTTTGCCTGTCGCCTCAGGCCGCAAATACTTAAAAAAAAAAAAAAAAAACCCATAGTGATGAAAGAGTTAACTGCTCCTCTGGATGTTTAGAATCCCCTGTGGGCAGATCTTTTTTTTCACAGGCATGGGTAACAGGTGCGATTACATTGCGTCTGCTGGGACAATAGGCACCTAAATGTTGGGTTACCATCAGCTATTACCACACTGCCAGGGGACCATACGACATCCAAAATCCTGAGCATGTTAGAGTATATAAGGACCAATTTTTATCTGCATAAGTAAAAGTAGCACTAGGGTTTATCAAATTAATAGTCCAGTGCTTTGGAATCTAAATACTATATTTAGAGCTGCAGTTCAAGCAATATCCCACATGAGTAATACTTAAATACTATATTAAAAAAAAAAATCAAAACAAAACCAATTTAAAGACATTTTTAATGTATTCTAATGTAACAGGCATTTTTGTTCCTATAGCAACCATATACAAAGTCACATCCCCTTCCCCTTCTGAAACAGCATCACCTTTTTGATCCCTGCCCTCTATCTAGCAGTGAACCAATTGAATCTAGTGCCCGCCTGGTCACATGATGTTCCTCGCAGAACTTTGCCTGTCAGTGCAGCAAAAGATTACCCAAGATGCATTTAGTGAACCCCAAGCCGAATTTCAGCGTCGATTTACAGGCGAACGGATCGATCGGCAACTTAGCTAATTACTTGTCAGTGTGTAGATTGTATTTTATTTAAATTTATTTTTTTAAACGACCGTTTGAACTGCAGCTTTAAAAGGCGAAATTATTCCCAAAACATTTGTTTTTCAGAAAAGGACAATTGTGGGTTTGTACTTTTGGATCTCTGTTGTGCAGTATAGATCAGTACTGTCAGGTTTCAGACTTCTTCATTGTACACATATATTACATATACGTGCATATACTATATGTATGAGGATACTTGGTATTTGATATATGGGGATACACTGAATTATGTCACGTGAGCTGCTGCTTTAAGAAATGTGTGTGTGTGTGTGTGTGTGTGTGTGTCCCTGTCCCTTCTGTAGCCCTGACACCGGGAGGTGGGTGTGTAACTGCACTCTGTCCTCTGGAATGTTCAGGACAGAGTGTGAGGGACACTACTGGTATGCGCGGGGCACATGCACACGGCACATGCACAAGGCACATGCACACGGCACATGCACACGGCACATGCACAAGGCACATGCACGGGAGGTGTCACTTGCTAACATTGATTGGAATTGCAGTAAAATTAACCCCTTTGTAGCCGGAGGGGTCAGCATTGCACCCCCAGTCACGCACCACCTCCCTTTCAATGACATATTTTGCCAACCAGCAGCAACAAACTCCAGGCCAGTGCATATAAAATGACACAGTTAACGCTTTCACTGCCAGACCCAGGGCCGGCGCAAGGGTTTAATGCACCCTAGGCGACACTGAAAATGTGCACCCCCCCCAAAAAAAATAAACAGTGGCGTAGCTATCTGGGCTGCAAAGGGTGCGACCGCACCCCAGCGCGACGCAAAATAAATATAGTAGGGCGCCAAAATACCGAACAAAAAAAAGAAAAATAATTTAAAAAAAAATAGATTAAAAAAAGAGGAAAATTATTATTATTAATGTGCCCCTAGGACGTTTGTGCCCTAGGCGACCGCATAGGTTCGCCTAATGGACGGCTCTGCCCAGACCAGCAACCCATTTTTCCCCTTATTCATTACGACAGGGGTGTGCAAACCATTCCCCATGCACACCCCTGCCTGCACTCCTTGGCGCCTCGCCACCCCCTCCCCGCTCGCATTGCCATGGTGACATCACGTGACACCAGTTTACCAGGACGACGCGGGAAGGGAAGTGTGGTATAGAGGCCTTGCACGGTCCCCCGGCATTTAATTTAAATGCCTGGGGGAGAGCGCGGGACCAGTATAACTGCCGCCCCCCCCCCAGAAAATCTAGTGCCCCCCAGTTTGCGCACCGCTGCGTTACGGTGTGGAATATGTCCTTGTCCAAGAGATGGGGTATCGCTTTTAGGATATAGTGGCAGATCCCACATACTTTACAATATAGGCGTGGAGCGGTGAAACTCGGGCAACTGTGACATGGAAAGGACTCTGGCCATTCAGATGCCATAGCTCCGCACGCCCAGTGATGTCAGGGGAAGTTTGATGAGATCACGGGGTAGTCCTAGTGACATCATGTTTAAACAAGGTCAGCACCGCAGAACATTGCTCTTCAAAGATTAGCACTAGAAGGCTATCAGCGACTCAAACACGGCCTATATTTTTATATATAATGTAGCTAATAAAAGGTATGATTTGATTTGTACACTACATATGTAGTGGCGTTTTTACCCTGGATCCCCCATGTAACACGTCTCTCACTGTCTGCCTATGTAAGGTGTGACCGCGAGATGAAGCCTGTATAATTCACACCAATACAGATATCTGGGCTCAGGGGACCCTGCGCCCACACACAGCTCTCTGCAGCTAAGCATGGTCTTGCTAAAGGATTTTCACACTCGAAAATAAGTGCAATGGTTTCTATCCCAAGCAGAGCGATACATATTTTGATAGGGGGCAATGGGCCACATTACAAGTACATAATTAGTCTGGCAGCTGAGAATGAGCGGGATACAAACCATGCCACAGGTGAAATCAAATGTTTTCTTGCTGAGAAGAGACTGGGACTGTTTGCAACGTCGGTTGCATTGTAACTGTGGGAAGATGTGATGCAATACATCACCCTTACCCACCAGTGGTATAAATGCAGGCAATGTGTAACTGTGTAACTAGAACTGGAACTATAGTGCACCTGGCACTTCCAGGTCTCAAGTACTGTACAGTAATACTTAACTTGTGTTTCCAAAGAACCGAAGGACATGCAGGCCCATATCTGCCACGTGGTGCAATTCCATAGGACAACTATACAGCCCATTTAAGTGAATGGGTGTTAAAGTGTCTTCTGGTGCCGGGAAGGAGCTTTCTATAACAAATAGCATGGCTTAGCAGATATGGACCACAGCACCTTCTTCACTATGTATTACAGTTTGTTTGTAATGTAAGATGCTGTGCAAATATAGGCATGGAAATGTATATTCTTTACCTGAAGAGAAAGCTCCAAAAGTTATTTTAAAGTTTTAGTGATTGAGAATAAGGCTCAGAATCACGAAATTGTGCTAAGCTGAAGCATGCCTTAACTTTTAATCAGATTATTGGGCGTTAAGGTGGCTAAAGCTTAGGCTCCCTTAGCGGTGCGCAAACGGGGGGGGGGGCAAGACTGACTGCGGGGGTCGCAGGGTTTACAGAGGCCCCGTGTGCTTCCCGAAGGCACTTAAATGAAGTGGCGAAGGCCTCTGTAAACCTGATTTACCTTGGCTCGCCATGGCAACGCGGAGTCAAATGCCGCCTCGAGGTCATGTGACGTCACGTTGCTGTGGCAATGTGACGTCACGGAGCCGACGCCGGAGCCGAGGTATGTGGGGGTTGGGGGGCGCGGAGAGAGGGGAACCGCCGGCAGGGGGGCGCATGGAAAAAAGTTTGCGCCCCCTGCCTTAGTGAATCTAGGCCAAAGCTTTACAACGCAGCCGTTAAAAACATGACAAAATAAAATAACCTATTTAAAAAAAAAACCATAAACATGTAGATGATTTCACAATGGGGCCTTTGATCAGGTTAAAAAATGAAATTTAAAACAGATGTGTTAAGGGATTGGTTAAGTGGAAATGTAGGTTGTTAAGTAGCCCAAATCTGGAAGGCACCCCAATATTTTTGTTATACTCATGCCCATTACATTGTAAGCCTCAATAATAAACTAACAGAGGGGCACCCGCAGGGGAGCTAGAGCTCGAGACTGCGTGCGAGGGGGCGCGGGGTTTACAGAGGCCCCACACGCTTCCCGAAAGCACTTAAACTAAGTGCCGGGGGAGCTGCAGGGCCCCTGTAAACCTAACGTACCTTGGCTCCAGCGGCTTCTCACACGCGTCGCCATGGCATCATTTGACGCTGCAAGGTCATGTGACGTCACGTTGTCATAGCAACGTGACGTCATGACGCAGGGGTGAGGGGACCGCCGGCAGGATGGCGCATGGAAAAAAGTTTGCGCCCCCCTGGTTTAGACCAAGAGTGGCCAACTCCAGTCCTCAAGGGCCACCAACAGGTCAGGTTTTCAGGACATCTGTGCTTCAGCACAGATGGCACAATCAGAGGCTCGGTCGAAGACTGACCCACAGGTGCTGAAGCAGGGATATCCTGAAAACCTGACCTGTTGGTGGCCTTTGAGGACTGGAGTTGACCACTCCTAGATTAGAGGGCAGTGTTGGTAGGACTGCTGAAAGCATTATGCCAAGGATGTGTGTGTCTGTGTTTGGCACAATACTGTGTTTTGTTAATGGCACTGAAGGAGTTACGCTGCTAATGCTTATAGTCTGCTTTGCTTAGAAATGCAGCTTCTCCTTTTGTAAACATGCATTTCTGCTTTAATCAGTTGATTGCCTGGAGGGGGACTCAGAGGGTTGCAGGGCCCCACTGCCTGTCTAAGTCTTAAACTGCTTCTCCTCTCTTCAGAAGCCTTGAAAGTTCCAGTTTGCTCATGTGAGAATCAGGTTGTGCCGTGACGGCAAAACTGCCTGGCACAGACTTCCCCCCCCCCCCCCCCCCCCGACCCTCCTGGTTAAAACGGAGTTCCCGCAGGTTCTCAAACAAAACCCATTAACACACAAACAGTACAAAACCTCTATTTTGTTCCAGCTGTTGCCATCCCAACAAGCACCCATAAAAGAACTCCCAGAGAACCCCCACCCACTGAACAATGGGTCATGAAAATCCTTCCTCACTGAAAGTGGATGCATGCAACAGAGCCAAATACCGCCCTCTCACTACCAGGGGCCTATCTAGCAGACAAGGGGTTAATAAATGCATGGGGTGGGAACAAGAGGACCCTATAATATTTAAAAAAATAAAAAAAACATATGATGATGGTGTTTACAATTTCACAAATGGGTATGGAAAAGGTAGTTATCTAATGCGTTCTGACCCGTCTGCTTTTCTGCAGACCTGGACATTTGGTAGGAAAACCGCCCTGCACAAGTCTCCCTTCTACCACCTCCCCACCACGTCCCCCATATTTGTTACTGGTGGTGAAATGCCTTAAGCCCTTAGGACTCCGTCAGGACGTCACCAGAGCTCAGCACATTTCAGGGGCTACAGTGAGATTCTGCAGATCGTCCTGAATCTGTTTCCTTCCTAGGGGGATATTTCTCCAGGAGATGCATTCATAGGATGACTCCTACAGCAAAATTCTGTGGCTGTCAGCTGGTGCCCTATATATGGATCATATTGCCTCTGGTACATAGTAACAGAGAAATTCATCACCTAAGCGAAATGCTGCATGACCACTTTAAGGGGGTTATTCTTTAAACCATGGCCATGCCTAGAACTGGCTTCTATAAAGCATTGTTAGCACGGACATCTAGCTGTGCCCCCATTAACAAACCCACTGTATATACAGGAGGGCCCCACTAATACGGCGGGTTCCGTTCTGAGGACCCGCCGGAAAGTGCAACCGGCGATTTTCGTTAGGTGCGCATGCGCAGACCGGCAATGCGCCGTTCTGCGCATGCGTGACAGAAGGAAACTCCTCCATTCCGCGCATGCGCGACCCCGGGCCGTTCTGCGCATGCGTGAACATGGTGGCCCCCTTCTCGGCATCACCGTATCGGCGGATCGCTGAAAAGCGGAGCGCCGAGAAGCGGGGCCCTGCTGTACCAAGAGTTCTCTGATTGAGTCACCTGTGCTGAAGCTGGGATATCCTTAAAACCTGACCTGTTGGGGGTTCTTGAGGTCTGGAGTTGAGAACCCCTGGTATATCTTTAGAAGCTATGGAAATAAAGGGCCAGCCGCCTTCTGCACAAGTCAAATCACTAGAACAAAGAAAGAAACCAGTTGGCTGGAGATGAATCGTTTCCAATTACACATCTAAATATCTACAAATGTAACAAGTTTTATAATTCTATCATTCTATCATGGAGAGACTGTGTTCCAATCTACAGTATATGGCAAGTTCCCAGATACATCCGGTATTCTGATAAATACAGTACTATACCCACAATGAGCGACGGGTCTCTTATCACAAGAGAAATGTGTAAGTCAGTGAGTGTTTCATGGATATATATATATATATATCATTTTTTTTATTGTTAACATTAACCCATTCTCTGCCAAACAACCCATTGATCAGCCTCTTGGGGATGGGGGGGTGTAAATAAAAAAATTAAAAAAACAGGCAAACCAAATGGTACAATAAATGCATTTACTAGCTCAACATTTCGACTTGGAAACATTTTGAATTGAGCCTTTTTCAAGAGCTCTTCCATTGGGAAGTGAAAATGTTGAGCTAATAAAGACACATTTGGTGTGCCGGCTTTTTTGGCTTTTCTACAGGTACATAGTACAGTTTAGTACATTGGACGTAGCACCCGCTTTTATATACTGTTGTGGCGGAAATGTTAGCAGCAGACAACATCTTCTCAAATTAAAAATGATGGCGTCCTTATAATTAAATCAGGAAAAATGTCCGAATTCACAAATTTACCCTGGAAAAAAAAGGTTAGGGAAAGATTGGAAAAACTCTCTCTCTCTCTATCTCTCTCCATACATACATACATACATACATACATACACACACACATACATACACACACACATACATACACACACACAGACAGACATACAGACATACAGACATACAGACATACAGACATACAGACATACAGACACACATACAGACACACATACAGACACACATACAGACACACATACAGACACACATACAGACACACATACAGACACACATACAGACACACATACAGACACACAGACATACAGACACACAGACACACAGACATACAGACATACAGACACACAGACATACAGACACACAGACATACAGACACACAGACATACAGACATACAGACATACAGACACACAGACATAGACACACAGACATACACAGTATATAAAAAATCATAAACACACAAGGCCTATTCGCCAAACTACTTTTCTTTAACAATTTGCCTCCTTTACTATTCCTTTTTCAAGCCTAATCACATATGTGACTGCCAGATGAATATGTATAGAATAATTTTTGAAAGTGATTAAAATGTGTCCACCCTTGTGACATTTCTCGGACATCCCTGCCTCACTGCAACTTTGGAGTCACTGCAGAGATAACCCTAATAACTAAATGAGCATGCGTTATATATTCTGTACAACGTTTTTGTTTTTCAAACCTAAATCTAAACAGTAACTATTTGTTAAATCGGCATACAGCTGCTAAAGACAACTGAGAATGCTACATGGCTGAGTGCTTTCATTTTATTGCAAGTCCAATATGTCGCTAAATGAGTCTGTTCCTTTTAGCATCGGCTTCATAATACAAAATATGCTTCAAATGGTACGGAAGGTGTTACCCGGCTGAGTGCTTTCTGTGCTCTGCTTCTCCAGAATATGAATGCCTTGCTCCTGCGGCTCTGACAGAGCCAAAAATACTGTACAAAGGTAAAATGCCGGCAGCTAAGTGGCGGGTCAATGGGGCCAATAAAGATGCGTGTTTGGCTGGCACATTAAAGACACAAGGGGCTGTCAAGAAATGACACATCGCATAGTGTGTGTGACCTCCAGGAGCTGCTGGAAAGCAGGAGAGCCATTGTTCCCCATTCATCCTCGGTGCCAATTCATTTCCCTTTGTGTAACGTGAGGCGTGTGGCTTACGCCCTTTATTCATTCCAAAGTGCCGGGCCGGCTTCATCAATCACTATCGAGCTGTAAAAGATCACCCTCCACTGGCCTGATACAGAGAGAACGTGTGCCCGGCCACCAAGCGAGCCAGTCAGTCTGTACACGTGCTCATGCCACAGACCACGGCTCGGTGCCACATAAGCCCACTGATGGCAGTGATATTGTCGTGGCGGAAATGTTCGCAGCAGACGACATCTTCTCAGATTAAAAATGATGGAGTCCTTGTAATTAAATCAGGAAAAATGTCCGAATTCACAAATTTACCCTGAAAAAAAAGGGTAGGGAAAAATTGGAAAATCCCTCCAGAGAATCTCGCTCTCTCTATTCTCTCTCTCTCTCTATTCTCTCTCTATTCTCTCTATATATATTTATTCTCTCTCTATATATATTCTCTCTCTCTCTATATATATTATCTCTCTCTATATATATTCTCTCTCTCTATATATTCTCTCTCATATATATATATGATATGATATTTACCAGATGTTGGTCCGGGAAACAGAGACAGCACACAGCCAGGTAAGTACAAAAAAACTGTATTCATGTAAGAAGTACATGGCACTACATCCAACGTTTCGGTCAACAGAATGTGACCTTCCTCAGGGACGTGCAGTGAATGAGTGCCAGTGAAACACTATATATCTTATACTATATTAGTGAAAGCACTGTATGCCTGCCTGCCTGCGTGCCTGCCTGCCTGCCTGCCTGGATGTCCGGTGTCCCTAGGGGAAATCTGATTGGTCCCTTGGCCCGCCCCCGCACACCTCTCATTGGCCTGAGGTGGAGTGACGGGCCAAAGGACACACAGGGACACACACACACACAGGGACACACACACACACAGGGACACACACACACACACACAGGGACACACACACACACAGGGACACACACACACACACACACACACACACACACACACACATACAATGTATACACACAAACATGTATACACACACACTATCCCCAGCACCACCACATCAGCACACCGCTATCCCATGCCCCCCCCCCAGCACACTGGCATTCTCGGCTCCCCGCCATTCCCAGCCCCCATCAACACCATCAGCACCACACATCGCCACCTTTGCACCTCCCCCATCGGCACACCCACCTCCGCACCCCCACATCAGCACCAAACCCTCCCAAATCAGCACACCGATACAATCACCATCAGTACAGCCACAGCAGCACTACCACCGCACATGGGCCGCGTGGACCACTCCCCACCCAAATGCCATACCCACACCACAAACATCCCGGGCAACGCCGGGGCTCTCAGCTAGTGTCATATAAATAACAAATATAAATAACAGATCATGGGAATAAGTGCTTCAGACATACTGTAAAAGTAACATTAAGGAAGGAGTCCCTGCTCCGAGGAGCTTACAATCTAATTCAGCTAGTACATTATAAACAAGACATTGCATGCACAGTTAAAGATAATATATATTATAGGCGTATGTAGCAGTTACAGACCAGGTTAAAATGTGAGACAGCTTTAGTTTTGAAAGAGCCACTGGTGGTGGCTGAGAGGGTCTCCTTGGGACCATGAACAGTCTTTTGGAGTCAGATCTCAGATGATAAGTGCTGCGTGTGGTTGGGGTGAGGAGCTTGTTCAGATAGACGGGTAGTTTGCCCAGAAAGTATTTGAAGGCAATACAGGAAAGGTGAACTTTGCGCTTCGACAAGTGATGACCAATCTAGTTCTTTGAGCATTTCGTAGCGGTGTATGTTGTAGTTGCATTGGAGAACAAAACGGCAGAGGAATAGGAAGGGTTCGGTAACGGCAGAGAGAGGATGAGCCCCACGCTTCCACCCCTGCACCAGGGCACGGGACTTGGATAAAGATATCATAACATTTTAGGTTTGAAATATGTGAAAATCCTAAGGGTTTGACAAACTTTTTCTCGCCACAATATGTGACTGTTTCGTTCATATCCCCCCCTCTCTCCTCCAAGCTGCACATATTAACCCTTTATATATGTGACCGTTTCGTTCATATCCCCCTCTCTCCTCTAAGCTGCACATATTAACCCTTTATGTGACTGTTTCTATCATTTCCCCCTCTCTCCTCTAAGCTGCACATATTAACCCTTTATATATGTGCCGGTTTCCACCATATCTTCACATATACGTTTTCTTCACTGATCACCTGTAGTCACTTGAATAGTGTCTCAATATTTATTCACATATTGTTACTTACGCGCGCACTAAAATATTGTGAAATCGCCTTTCCAAATCACTTTTTGAATCCTTACAAATTTACCAAGTTTAAAAAAAAAAAAAAAAAAAAGAGGTTAGGTAAAGATTGGAAAAACCCCTCCAGAGAATTTGGCTGCAAGGGAGAAAAAAACAAAAACAACCAAATGACTAATACTTGTAATTTATTTTTGAATGTAACTAATCACCTACATTTGACCTGTACATGCCACTGATATCCGCTCCCTTTGGTCTCATTACAATAGCGCTGGAGGGCGTGCCCCTTTTTAAGAATGCCATGTTTATGTAGCTCACACCCTACTTTATGATTTTGAATGCTTTTAGGATTCTGGAGGGTTGAAGCCCTGTTACACATTAATCCCACTTCTTTTGCAACTGGAAAGTGCTTACATCATAGATTAACCCCTTGGGGTACAGAAGGACCCAGTTTCAGATGTAGGCCTAAATAGTTTTGAAAACCACAATGATAATTTTTTTTTTTTTTTTTAAGAGAATAGTCATTACAGATTGCTTTTTGTTGGGGGATAATTAACTAAAATTAAGGCCCCATATGCAATATGCTGTGAAACGAGTTTTAAGGCATGTGAATGTGGCCATATTTATTTATCCCAGTAGCTCTTTTATTTGCCCCCACATTCCCCCTCCTTCTTTTTTTTTATTATTATTTTTTTTTTTTTTGGGGTAGTTCTGGTACCTCCTGGTTTCCGAAATACTAACCGGTAAAAATACAAGCACTCTATCCCCTCCAGGGGAAACAAAATGGCGGATCAAATCTCATGTTGCTGCTGCATTAGAAATTCTGTTGGACAGAGGCATTAAATGGTCCTAGAATTGGTTTATATGGGCAATTTTTTTCAGAAAAATTAAAGTTGCAAGTGTGGAGAGCAGTTTTTTTTAATAACTTTTTTCAAATGTATTTTTTTGGTTAAGGAACCCTATTATTATATTGTGAAATTCTGCGGAACCCCAACCCTCTCTAATAGCGCATCTGAGATAAGATACATTGTAAGGAACCCCAACCCTCTCTAATAGCGCGTCTATCAGATGCATTGTAAGGAACCCCGACCTTCTCTAATAGCGTCTGAGACCAGATGCATTGTAAGGAACCCCAACCCTCTCTAATAGCGCGTCTATCAGATGCATTGTAAAGAACCCCAACCCTCTCTAATAGCGTGTTTGCACCCAGCTGATCTAGGGCATCGTAAACCAGGGCGGGTTCCAGGGAGAAAGATATGTTTCAGACAGTCCAGGGGGAGCACATATGGGAAACAAAAGACAAATAAAAAACAATTTAAGTGCAGACGTTTTGGATAAGGAGATCAATGATGTGTTGAAAATCTTGGCTCTAAAGGTGAATCTACTCACAAGATGATAGTGGTTATAAATCCCTATCTCTTCTAACTGCATTTTATAACACTATCATCTTGTAGTTAGATTCACCTTTAGAGCCAAGATTTTCAACACATCATTGATCTCCTTATCCAAAACGTCTGCACTTAAATTGTTTTTTATTTGTCTTTTGTTTCCCATATGTGCTCCCCCTGGACTGTCTGAAACATATTAGCAAGTTATTGCACTAACAATCTCATGGTACACTGTATGTCACCTGCTCAGACATAGCAATGGAGTGTCGACCTATGTTGCTACATAATAGCAGTGGCGCCCAAATATAGTGCTTTTCTGTGCACATTTCATGTCTTCCGAACGTCCCAATGAAGCTGGAGTTACTGTGCAGCGAAACGTTGCTACCTCTACACACTTGAAATTGACCGTATCTGCACGGAAAGTGCACCCAGCATTCCAGTTGATACAAGTGCATCCCAAACCTTTCCACGCTTGCAGAAAAATGAAAGCCACTAGCCATTTAACACCTCTTCTGGCCTAAAATCTGATCTCCAGAAAGCCTAGTGGTAAATGGAATGGAATGTTCCTAATTGTATCTGTTATGTGTTCCTACAGATGCAGCCTACGAGTATTCTAACACTGCTTTGAAAAATCTGGGGCTATCTCCCAGTAAGGCTTTGGTCCCGCTGCGTCCGGCGGAGCGCGCGGCCACGTGTGCGTTCCTCATTAGCAGGGGTATCCTTTCCTAGCCGGTCCCAGTCCCCCCTCGCTGCACGGCTCACTACGCGCTGTGACGCGTCAGCCGCCAGGGGATGCAAGAAAATTGTGATCCCGAGCGGTGACGCGTCACGTGGTGTGCTGATGAGCCTATCAGCGCAGGGGGCGGGAGCGAGAGCTGTCAGACAGCTTCCTCCACAAGGTAGGGGGTGGTGTGTGTGTGTGAAGGAGGGCATTGGTGGTTGGGAAGAGGGAGGGAGCAGGAGCGCTTGCCTTCCAGCAGCCCGCAGCAGCTCCCTCTGCAGCCCGGGATATCGAGCCCGTGAGGGAGGGGGGGGGGGTGGGGGGAGAGTAGCAGTGGTTCCTCCGCTCAAACAACGACCCCCCTCGCCGCTCCCGCTCCCTACAGCCGCCTATCGCGGTCTGTGCCTGTCAGCGCGCCGCCTGTCTGCAGTGCGGGCGCGCTGACTGAGGGAGCGGGGCCTTAGCCTAATGCTGCAACATTTCTGCGAAATTTCTGCAGAAAGACTAATGGCCCATCGGATTAACACAGCGGGGGTCCCTGGTCAGCTTGAATGGGACTGCCAGGGACCCCCGCTGTGTTAATCCGATGGCCCATTAGTCTGTCTGCAGAAATGTCACAGAAATGTTGCAGCATTAGTGGGAGATTGCCCCAGATTTTCCAAGGCGAGTGTTCGGATACTCGTGGCTGCACCTGTACCTACGTGAGCGAAGTTGCAATGTGTGATGCCCCAGGGCGGATGACGCTTCGTTGGAAGCAAATCTAAGCCGATTTCATTTGTTCTGCACCCTGTGGAAACCATTCGGCACTGGGGCAATGTGATGGGGTAGCATAGTGCCAGGTTCCTCGTGAACATGCTTAAGTCAAAACTTTACATGGCAAACCTGGTATTAGAATGGAATGGGACGATGAATCTTCGGCAGGAAGTTACACAGCTGGGGAATGAGATGGGGGACACCGAGCGGCGATAAGAAGACCGGATGCACAACATCCGGAAACACGGCTAAGCACACCATATAATCTCCAAGGAAACTTCTCAGTACATTCCTCGGTTTTTAGATTGCATGCTCTTGGGTGGAGATTCTTCTCTCGTGCATTGCATTATTTGTATGGGTGATCTGCCTCCACCCTTACGAGGCTTGAGCTGTGGAACACAGAGTAGGGGTGGAAACTGTATCTTCATCGTCCTTTTTGATCTTGTCATAGTGGATGTAGAGCGTTATCTCCAGGTCAGCAGCATCATTATCTTGCCCTGGTTTTCATCTGCTGGTCACTTGACAACTTTGCTTGGCAGGTGTGACTTGGAGAGTGTATTACAAGAGCTGTTCTGTTGCAGACATGGCCCCAGTTTAGAGGCTGTTCGCACCCATTTTGCTCCTGTCGCTGTGAAGGCGTGTTCATGAATAAGACGCTGGTTACAGTAACGGTGCAGAAATACACAGCCTGGACTGTAGCATTTTATGTAAGAATGCAAAATGCCAGCATGCGGAATGTACTTAGCCCAAGAATTCTGCCCCCAAGGGAGCCTTAAAGAGGCTTGTGCTGGAAGCTGTTGGTTTAACCTTGCTCTAGAGGGTCATTCCCAGACCTCCGGCCTCTTTAGCACCCGTTACTTCCTCTTGGTTCAAGTTCAAGTGTGTTTTCCTAATCCTTTTGCTGACAGAGGAGAGGGGGGTGAGGGGGCTGGTGTAATGCATTGCTGGCCGCGACAGGGTTAAAGGGCCTTTTCCTTAAACTGAAGTTTAGTCTAATTTATGCTTACAGAACTAGGCAAACAAATTCCTTCTGCATTCTTTTCACGGAATATTTTCTCTAAAGTGCGCAGTGTCAGTAGAATGTGCTTGGTGCATACTGTATGTTCCTTCGCCTTTTCAGACCCTTGCCCGACACTGAGAGATGTTTATATGCCCGTTGGCTTTTTACGTGTACTTAAAGGAGCAATTCTGCCGAGACCTTATTTAAAAATAAATCAATATTTTTTTCATGTATAGAAAGCAGGGGGTCTCCGGAGCTGAACCGCGTTAATTTCAGCTTCGGGGACCCCCCTACTTCCCGAGATACTTACCAGAAAATGTGGCGCTGGTGCAGTCTATTCCAAGATACAAAAAATGGTTATTTTTATTTTGTACATCCCCTGTGGATGAAACGTCATGTGGAGCACCCCGTGTATGGCGCGTTTTGTCATCAGGTATGAGAATATAAATGTGCTCACTTAATGCTGGTTTTGTACACCTTGATAAAGCGCTTGTTAGCTACGAAACGCGTAGGTAGTTCTATTTTTACCTTTTGTTTTTCTCATGGCATAATAAATGATGCTTTTATCATCCTTGGAGATCACCTCCCTATCCATTCTTTTTTGCTAGTAGTACACCTAGTTTTGCTACTCTTTACACAAAATGGAGGTTTAAACCTTCGACGTTACGTGGGCCAATAGGAAGCCGCGATGGATTCCCATTGACCCGGGGGTCACCTTCTCTGGTAAGTAACTCAGGAAGAACGGGATCCCTAAAGCTGAAATGAATTCGGGTGTCACGGGATACCATGACGTCACGTAGCGTCCCGTTGTCATGGCAACGCGGCACCATTTGCCGTCGCACAGCCATGTTGACGGAATTTGCAGGGGGAGATGATGCCGAAACCCGTAGTCTCCCAGGTCAAAACCGGAGTAGTGTCAACTCTGGTTGTGGGGGTTGTTGTGATGAGAACTGGAGTTGAACACCCTGGTATAGGGAATTATTTACATTATTGCAGGGGGATATTTCTTTTGTGCAGCTTTAAACTGTTACTGTTTTTATTGGCTATTTTTATACCGTTTGTAATTGGTATACCAGCTGTATGCTCCTTTTACTCTTCCTCTTCAGCTGCATAGGGTGTGATATGGATTTCGTCCAAAGGAAGGCATATGTCAACATTGGGAAATGACTGACCCCATAAAGGAAATGTGTACCTGTCATATTTTGCATGCTGGGAATATTCCCACGTTTAGAATGTCCAACGTTTAATGGCTCGTGCATCATACAATGATCCGGATCATCTTACACATAATTTACAGGGTGCTCTGCTTTTAATGCTGACATCAGATAGAACTGACTGCCGTTTTAAACCAGCATCCCACTCTCTATAGGTTTTTTATTTTTTAGGGATAGCAAAAAAAACCGGGAATGGTCCCGGCTAAACCGGGACGTCTGGTCTCCCTAACTGTAGAGCTTTAACAAGTTGTGAAAGGGAGAGAAGTGGGAAAGATGTTACTTTACTTATACATAGCTGTCGGGTTACACCCAGACCTTGCAAATGCCCCGTTTCAGAGCCTGGATATGAATAACGGCAAGTTAAGTGTGACGCAACGTCCCGCGTTACCGTAACGGACTTCAGTGGGCACGCAATATCATCGCAATGCCTCATTTGCATATTATTTGCATGTCATCACTACATTATAGTTAACACTATGCTCTTTACGGGAGAAAACCTGGCGCAACGTTGTGTTATTGTCCTTTGGAGATACACCGTTGAGTTCTGGGCCTGAATTGTGTGTTCGTGTACAAATTGTAGCAGTCGATTGGGGTTATAGATTATGGTGCCGATCGGTCACCAAAACCTCCCATGGGCTTGAAGGGGCATTTCCGTGCGGTAATGCCTGTCCAGCACTATCGCACTTTGAATATAAACTCCTGAGTATCATCACAAAGAAACATTTCACTGTTTGTGTCGTTTTTTTGTTGGCTCCCAGTCGTGCCAAAGAGACCTGCTCATTTATTTTGTCATGTCATCAGATTATAACGTGCCACGTGGCTCTTCCCTAACCCCTCCTTCTGACACAATCCCACCGTGACACGGAGTGTTGTCTACTTATCAAAGTCTCCCGGCTGCAAAACCGGGGCAAAAAAACCCTGCACTCTCTCTTTCAAAAATATTCCCACAGAAACCAGGAGGAATTTCTTCTTTCATCGGGTGCATCAGTTTTGCAGCCACAAAACTTTCATAAGTAACCCCCAGAGGCCCCCCATTCAATGTGCTGTGAAGCCGTTTTCCAGTAGGGATGACAGGTGGCTTCTTGAAAAATACTGGGCACAATGGTGAAGGGTGCGACACGCTTGAGACACACACCCCTTCTCACCTCTCTCCGCTCCATGCTGTTTCCTCCTCTCCTAACACATTCTGATTGGCTGCCTTTCCCAGCAGCAGCCAATCAGGATGGAGAAAACTGCCCAGCCCCCCAGCCACAGCCCTGCTCTCTCCCTGCTCAGGGAAATCCCACGTCCCCACCAAGCCAGACAGCTCACTATGTCCAGAGATGTAATACCGGCATACACATACATGTCCAGTATTATCTCATTTTTATTTTTTTGTTACTGGCGGTGTCCGGTTCAATACTGGACACCTGGCAATCCCTACGTTCCCAGCGCTGGAGAAGAGTTCAGCTTCCTTCCAACGAATGGGAGTAAAGTCTTCTCCAGAACAGGGAAGCGACAGCATATCACGTAAGGGCCCAAAAGGATGCAGTTTGAAAAATGCCTCTCTGCTTCAGTGTTGCTCCTCTCCGGCAGGAAAGGGGTTAATGCTTTGTAACCATCTGCCAGAGCAGGTGTCCCTAAAACAATGAGGAGAAGAGGGATGAATGGATCTGGTTTAATAAGTAAACACGTCTTCCTGGTGAGGCCTGGTCTCCCACACACACAGGTTGTGGTATTTAGGTGGGAGGGCAGGGTAAGTTTCCCTCCCGCTTCACTGCCCCCCAGAATACTTCCTGCGTGCCCCTGGTAAAGGGTAGGATTGTTTGTTCCCATTGTACACACGTTAGCAAACTCAAATGTTCCCAAACTGTTAATGAGGTCCTGACACACACTGACACACACTGATACACACTGACACACACTGACACACACTGATACACACTGATACACACAAACACATTTCTGTCTGAGCTTTATTATTTTATTTTTTTTACAGTACTTTTCTTAACGATCCTTTTTTATTTTTATGCTGCAGGGATATCTGACAGATATAGAGGGATATCACTTTGCTTCTTGGGAAGTGTTAATAAATAGAAAATAAATTGTCTTCGAAAAAAGGTGAAACAATTTTAAGGAGAATCTTAAAAACAAAATCCTCTATTTTTGATAGTTTGTGTTTTTTTTTTTTTTTTTTTTTTTATGTTTCCCCACCATCTGTTTAAAAAGATTTCACACTATTTATTTCCTAAAGCATGCAGACTGGAATCCCAGGAAGTGTTGCAGTGTTTAAGGGGATCTGTGGTATAGGCAGGAGGAGTGTTTGATTAACAAGACCTGTTGTATACACACGCCTTTCTCGTGGGATCCCGTCAGTCCTAATGTAATATTGCACGTGGTACACCTCATAACATTGCGCTGAGCTGCAGTCCATTGTCTATGCTGCCTCTTCCTTGGTAAAAAATAAACATACTGCAGTATAAATCGGTGCTGAGCATTATCACACATTCAGCTGTCTAAAAGTGCAAGTCAACCTAAGTCAATTAACCCCATCAATGCCACAGGAGCATGCATTACACAACAAAATAGGTGCAAAAATACATTAATAAAAACCCTGTTTCCATATATTTATCTCCAGCCTAACACAAGAACTGCCGTGATCCATCCAGACAGCAGAAGATACTGCATAGCTTTCTGTGCATTATCGTCCATCTCAGTATATTGATTAATTAGGGAAGGTAGTTGGCTGTAAGCGTGACACTCATTCACTGTATTGTCCTAATTTACTTCAATGCAAGTTACCCGTCAAATGAGTGAGAGCAGGAAGGCCTAGGATAGTGAAACAGAGTACACTAGCAGTAAAGGTGTCACTCAACACGCCTTACTTGGCTTCACCGATATGAGCCATTTCTTCTGTGTGTTTTCATTTGGGGACCATGTGCAGTAACTCTTGCGTCTGTGCTTCTGTGACCTCATCACTGTAATTACAGAACTAGCCAGATGTCCACGGTGCTGGGTGCTGGTGCTAAACTAGCACTCAACAGCTTTTGGTTTGATATGTTTCTTCCTTGTGGAATTGAAAATATGTCCAGGCCCATAATCTTCATATCTAAACTCTAACACTATAATTGAGAGACCGGTTTAGTTGCGCTATTAATCAGTATGATGTTTTTTCCCCCCACATTTGTAGTGTATAAAATGAGCTAAGTTCATACTGTATGAACATCCATGACTTTTTAAAAAATATATATACCCCTAGATATATTTCCTAGGGTTGCCAGTTGACTTCTCCAAAATTACTGGACACAATGGTGAAAGGTACGACTTACTCGAGACACACACACCCTTCCTTGGCACCACCCCCAGACTTCTTACACCTCCTACTGCTGGGTAATGCAGACAATCAGGATGGAGAAAGCTACGCCACCCTCTAGCAACAGCCCTGCTCTCTCCCTGCTCAGGGAAATCCCACGGCCCCCCGAAGCCAGTCAGGTCACTAAGTCCAGAGAGTTGTTACCGGACACATACATGTCCAGTATTAGCTAATTTTTTTTACTGGACAGTGTCCATATACAGGACAGTCCGGTTCATACCTGGCAACCCTACCTTGTACTGACTTATTTTATTTTTTTCTTGTATAGCGCTGCTAGTATTACGTAGTCAGGGTCTTTACTCACTGAGCCACTCCCTCAGTCCTTATTTTTGTTCTCCTTTAATAAATCTGGTGCTGTTTTGCAGCCTGGATACTTTGATAAATAACTCCTGATCTCATCTAGAATGGGGGAAAAAAAGAAGTGATGTCATTCACCACCGCACCCCATGTCACATCCACGCAATCATTCCCGGTGAGGGTTTTCATCAGATTTTGAATAGTGCTTTGGTTTCCTGCCCGGCTCTGAAAAGTCGTCCTGGGGGATGTTGCACTATTACCTGATTCGGTTTCTATCACCGAAATGACACAACACCATCAGAATATCATTTGTCCATAAAACTTTGCTGGTCTATTGTGGGAGCCTGCCACTTCCGGGAGCCTCCGTCTGAGAGCTTTGGAATATTTGACACCCATCTGATCATCCTGTTGGCTGAAATGCAGGAATGAGGTATGCTTTGAACTATAAGCCCCTGCGTCCCGGCTCGTGACTCTCGCCCCGGGATACATGCTTCCAGTGGCCTAGGAATAGCAAAGTTCTATTTCTGTTCATGTAGGACTTGTTTGTTTTGACTTGCCCCATGGCATCCTGGGAAATGTAGTCCCCTTTTGTGCATGACCAAGGATGCTGTTCCACACTGGCTTTTTCCAGTTTGGCGATCCTCAAGCTTGCCTACAAACACCCAGCAAAGTAATACTGGTGCGCACTCTAAGCTCGCACAGTGCAAATGGCACTATGATTAAAGTAAGATAATCAAGTCCAGATAGGGTTGCCAGGTGTCTAGTATTGAATCGGACTGTCCTGTATGTGGACACTCTGTCCAGTAAAAAAAATTATTGGTCATACTGGACTGTATTTGTCCGATATTGCCTCTCTGGACATAGTGACCTGATCGGCTGGGGGGCTGCAGGATTTCCCAGAGCCGTGAGAGCAGGGCTGCCGCTTGAGGGCTGGGCAGCTTCCTCCATCCTGACTGGCTGCTGCCGAGTAATGTAGCCAATTACGAGGAGGTGTCAGGGGCCTGCGGGTGGGACCAAGGAGAGGCGGAAACCACATGTAGTGGAGAGAGGTGTGTGTGTGTGTGTGTGTCTCGAGCACCTGTGAGTCTCAAGCACGTCACACCTTTCACCATTGTGTCCAGTATTTTTGGAGAGGCCACCTGGCAACCCTAAGTCCAGGGGTGGCCAACTCCAGTACTTGAGGGCCAACAACAGGTCAGGTTTTCAGGATATCCCTGCATCAGCACAGATGGTGCAGTCTTTGACTGAGCCACCTGTGCTGAAGCAGGGATATCCTGAAAACCTGACCTGTTGAGCGGGGTCTTGAGGACTGAAGTTGAGGTCCACTGACCTAGTTCCATTCCTAGCTCGTTGGCACCAGGGGTGGGGAATACTACCACTATTTAATGTACAAATTCTCAATTGCACTCTTTTTTCATGAAAAATGTATTAAACTTAAGAGAACCTTTTTCATTTACCGAGTATAGATATTGTGCAATCCTTTGCAAAATGACATCAAAAAGCCTTTGTCCCGTTACAGAATACATTTTGTAGTAATGTTCACCGTTCTTGAAATTACCCACAGATCCCCATACATTCTTAAAGCATTTCTGTGCCTACTACACTCCACTATTTAGCAGGGTGGGAGGGGGGGGGGAGAGGGGGGGGGGGGGGGGGGAACCAGGTGTCGACTTCTATTCCTGTGAATTCAAGTTGGTGCATTACTGGAAGTTCACCTGCTTATTACTGTATTGGCAAGGGACCAACTTAATTTCCACTGCTACACAAAGCTTGTATAGCAAAATATATATGTTATATTTATTCCCTGGATCAGTTCAGCATTACTCTTGACGCCTGAAAGTCCTCATGTTTCCGGGGCTCTGGAAAGCGGTTCTATAGATGCCAGTTCGCAACCTCCCTATAACCTCCGGAGGCTGGTAGCAACCCGGCAGCTCAGGTTTCTACGCCCTAGATGCCAGGGATACCAGATGGATCTGAATTTCCTGGTGCACACGTGTGAGGAGTTTATGGAAGGAGTGTGCTCATGGGGGAGGGGAAGGGGGGTTAGGAGAGCAACACAAGGGTCATCAAGGGACAATCCAAACCCGGCATAAAACCGAACTCACGCGCTGACATGTTTAATATAGGCCTCTAAAAAAAAAAGGGTTTCAAATAATCATACTTGTATGGGTTATTTTTTTTTACTTTGAATGTTTCCATGGTAACCAGATTATTTGGAGGGTTTTTGTTACCTTTACCAAGTTACATTTCTTTAAGGAAGAGAATGACCGTGTTAAATTGTTTTCAAAATGGTGTTTTTTCTTGCACTCACGGCGACTGCATCGTTATTTCCACAGCAAGTCCTAATTTTAACGGGGTCTGTGCTCTCAAAGGGCATTGAAGGGGTTAACAGGATTCCCAAAAATACTTTTGCCGTTTTTTTTGTTTTTTTGTTTGTTTATTTTGACAGAAAATGACGGGAAGATTTCAGAGGGAAACGTGTGTAGAGATAACACACAACATTAAATCCTGGGAGTGAGACTCATTCACTTTTTGGAGGGAGGGCGATGTTTTACCATTTAATAAGCTTTGTGCCTTTTTTAAAAGTTGCCGTCTAGGAAAAGGACCCGACATCATGCATTATTTTTGCTTGGGTCTACAGTATATCCGGTGTACAGAACCGGCCTTGCAATTGATTCAGATACTTGGTCAGAGGAGCTTACACTCGGTCTCACCTTTATCTACTATATATTTGTGAAATCACTGTATGTCTGCGTCCCAAGGGTCAATCGCATTGGACCTTGGGCCTGTCACTCCTGCTCAGGCCATGCCCGCCCCCGCACACCTCTCATTGGCCTACGTCCAACACCAATGCCACACTGTCCCACCCCTCACTGACTCTCATTGGCCTGCGTCCAATGCCCGCCCCCGCACACCTCTCATTGGCCTGCGTCCCACCCCTCACTGACTCTCATTGGCCTGTGTCCAATGCCCGCGACCGCGCGGTCTCCCTCTTCTATTGTACCTGGCGGTCGCACCGCCTCATGACGTCATTGGCCTGGCGTCATGCCCGCGGGAAACCCCACAGCACACGACCTGCGTCATTTTCCTGGCGATCCCACCCCTGCACTGGGACTCTCGATTGGCCTGCGTCCAGTGCGCGCACCAACCCCGCAGCCCCGGGGTCACACACTCATTGGCGCTGCTTCCCACCCATGACCGCTAGAGAAATAACATGGTCCAGCAACAACTGAGATCCGGGAGGGGGTGCCCTCACGGAGGCGTTGCTTTTGCAACACCTAATCCCTCTACTCCTCAACCCTGCTCTGGGCCGAGGGGGGAGGCGAAAAGAGACGCTTCACAGCTAGTCAGAACCTATTCGATGCGTCTTCTCACCAGACAGACTGGCACTACCATACATGTACAGAGAGCAAAGTGGTTTCCCGTACTGATGCGCCCGGGGCGTAGTCCTGGTGCGCCGTCGTACTTGGCTAAGGGGGCGCCGCGTCAGGGGACGGAGAACAGGCCTATGCGAACTGGCAGGGGAAAGCAGGAGGCTGACTCGCTCAATTTATGAACAAACCAAACAAAAAAAATAAGAAAAAAACAAAAACCTCTGAGGGAGCAGAGGATGACGGGATCACAGTATGACGCAAAAGGGGGAAAGGCGTCCATGAAGCGCAACTTGGAGGGCGGCAGACAGCCTTACCGACGGAGGGCTAACTTAGATGCAACTTGCAGAGTCCGGTGTGTGTGTGTGTGATGTGTGTGCATGTGTTGTGTTGTGTAATTGTTATGTCTGTGTGTGTATATAGGTGGGCTATAATGTGTAATGTGTGTGAGTACGAGCTATGTGTGTGTGGAAAAGGTAGTAGAAGTGGTGTTTGTGTGTAAGGTAGTAGTGGTGAGAAAATACGGGGGACTGTCAGGGGGTGGGTGTGTATAGGCGGTGTGGATGAGTGGTGGATGAGTGTGTTTGTGTAATTAGTGTGACTAGTTATGGTGTGTGACATAAAGCGCAGTGGTGGGGCATTAAACAGGTTGAGATTGTGTGCAACATGTGGCATCTACAGGGTGTGTGTAGTGTGTGTGTCAGTGTGTGATAGGTAAGTTGTGAAAAACGAGGGCTGGCGTCATCTTGTATTCTAGATATGTGGGTGAAATTGTTAGGTGTTGGGTGAGTAGGAAAGACGGTGTGGGAGGTGTGAAAAGAAGAGCCAGATGGCTGCAGAAAAGTGTGTGGGGAAAAGGGAGGAAAAGGCAGGAGAGAAAATAAGAGAAAAATGTAGATTAAAAAATGTTATAGTGTGATAGGTTCTGCATGAAGCGAACGGCATGCAGGGGTGTGTGAGTGGGTGGGTGCGTATAGGATGGGATCAGGGTGTGTGGTGTGGTGTGTCAGGTGGGGATCCGCTAAGGTCCTGAAACGGAGGCTTGAACAGTGTATGTATTTTGTCCTGAATGCTGTAGGTAAACAGATAGAGTGATGGTGTGGTGTTGTGTGTTGTTATGGTATAGGCCACGTATAATTGTGTGTGTGTATTCGGCGTGGTGTGTCATACTACTATAATATGATAGTCTGTCTAATCTGAGTAGTGTGCTAGTAATCGTATATATAAATAGAGGAAAAGAATTGGGTGATTGGTGGTTATAATAATGATATGGGTGGAGGGTGAAATGTGTATATCACCTCATATAGTTCTGAAGTGTACTTATGGATTGGGGTCTCATAGGCCCTTTGTCCCTCAGGGCCAATCGCACATTGCAACCTTTGGCCTGTCACTGCTCCAACCAAATCAACCAATATACCCAACCCCCCTTACACCCACAGAAAAGTGGAAAAGGAAAAACAATGGTCCCAACGGGGCGTCACATATAACTTCTCCTTGGGGCCGTTTGGGAGCCACACCGAGTCTGGTCCACCAAAAACGAATGGGTAAGAACACCCAAAGCCAAAACAATAAAAAGCCACCAGAAAAGGAAAAAATTCTCAGCGGTTGGAGTGTTTTTTCCTCGAACTACCCCGTCCCTCCTTCTCTCCCACAACAAGACTCACTGTGCAGCAAAGACTCAACCACATCGGCTAGGGCACGCAAAGCCGCAAAACCACCTCACTAGACTCTACCTAAATTTCCTTTTGGCCACAAACACCAATAAGCGACCACGTTGCCAAAACAAAACAGGATTGTCCAGGGGCCGCGCTACAAAGTGAACACTTTTGGTGAATTCTGTCTAATGGCGACCTTAGACACCTCAACCGCGGACTGCCCCGGGTCTTAGCAACAAAGGGAAAACAACAACCGACAAACACCAAAAAAGCCCCTCACACCACAAAAAACCAACGGCATAAAAAAGGGAGGAACCCGACCGACAGCAAGGGGGAGGGTCGGAGAGAGGGGGGAGAGGCACCCCCAACCTCCTGCCCCCCCCTCCGCCACCGGAACCAACCACAGCCCTCCAGGGGAAAGGACAAACCTCATTCACCCCCCTGCAGGCAGGGAAAAAGCCACCCTGAACAACCAACCAAGCCACAGAACCTGCACATGGAAGAGGGGATACCCCACGACGAAACCCACGCGCCCGCCTCGCAACCTCAGGCACGACTTACAACTGCACTCCACATCTCTCCCGCTACTGCAGCCCACTCGATCCACCCCCCGTCCCCAGTCCATACAAACCGCAACAACTATGACTCCATCACCAGGCACCGACAAAACCCGCCTCCCACCTCACACCAGACAGCACGCGACCTGTTGTACATAACATACGCACGATTCTCCAGCGAGTAGCCAGGATCCAAGTGGGAAAGGGGACCCCCCCGCCGCCTCAGCCGGAGCATAGTACATCCCGGAAAAGCACACGACAAAACATACGCACCGCCAACCCTCCACCCCCTCACCCTCATCCACGATCCACGCACATTCTCCTAAGCCGGACCCTCAACAAACCCGAATCCCGGCGCCCCCCACCATCCACCTAGCACAACTGCTGCATAATCCGTACCCCTCGAAACCGGTCGCCCCCCGGGAAAAAACCGCGCCCCCACGGCGACCCCGACTCAAGGAGCATACCCACGACTCACACCTAGAAACATATCCACCAGCGCACGATCTAAAAGGCTATGACCGGAGCCCCCTCAGAAGCCCCTCACCCCCCTGGGGGGGTCCTCACCCTCTTGAAGGTCCGCGGGCCCCCCGCGCGCTTTGCCTGCCCTGCGGCCCTCGGACACGGAAGCTACCGCCGCACTATCACCACAGCTGGACCTAGGGATCAACCAACTTAAGAGGGCTGCGCGCGGTCCCCGGTCACATCACCCTCGGTCGGGCAAGGCAACTGTCCTGGATGCAAACGGGCCTCTGCGGGCCCCTTTCCTTCCCCCCCTCCCCCCACCCCCCAGCACCCCTCTCTAAACCGTGCTCACAGAGAAAAAAAAACCGCTCCGCCGTGCCCACCGGTGCGTCCCAAGCCCCTCGGCCATAGCACCCAGAGCCCACTCCCTCCCCCCCCCGAGCACCCTTCAGCTCCACTTCCCCGCCGCCCGCGGTGCGCCTCCCCCGAACCCCCAAACGCCCAGAGCAACCCCCCTCAACGTCACCGTGCTCCCCCCCCCCCGAGCAAACGCTGTGAAAATCTTTCCTCCGCTCTCCGAAACCCGGTAAGAATCAAGGGGAAAACTCAAGAAGGAAGGGGAAGGGCCGCAGGGGGTCGACCTTACATTCCTAATGCCCGGTCTCGCCCCCGCTCCCTATCCCCGCTCTCGTCTGCTCCGGCTTCTCCGGCTATCTGTCTTTTCGGGCCTGTCAACGGGCCTCGGCCCCACACAAAAAAGGGGGACCGCCCGGGGGTGCGACCTAAGCTCTCAGCTCCCAGCAAGTCGCCGGGGGGGAAAAACCG
Source organism: Ascaphus truei (assembly GCA_036426205.1). Classification (NCBI taxonomy): domain Eukaryota; kingdom Metazoa; phylum Chordata; class Amphibia; order Anura; family Ascaphidae; genus Ascaphus; species Ascaphus truei. The sequence goes on from CM071571.1 coordinate 15,194,325, forward strand.
ATCGCGGGTGAGACCTCGATTATTAGCGGACTCTCCGGGGGCCGGGCTGTTCGGAGTAAAGTTGAGACCGCACGGAATAGAAGTTTTCAACCCCACCCCGGCCAAGCGTGGTCACGGGCACCCACCACTTCTCTGTCAGTTTCAGCGGCCCACCCGACGCCTGGGGGCTGGCTTCACCCGGCCCCGGCGCTTCAACACCCGAGCCCGGAGGCTGTCCCCCCCCAACCCCCGCCAAAGGTGAACCCTGGCCTGGCTTCACCCCCAGGGGCCCATTGCCCTAAAGTCAACACCAACCCCCGCCAACCGAAAGAAGGGGGAAAAAAGAGGGGGGTTTAGCCCTATCACCCCCCCATGGCCCTTGCTACGGAACAAACACCCAACCACCTGCCCTTCCCTTCGACCCCACGCCCTTGGCCCTCACCCCCCCCCCATGGCCTTCACCACGCCCCCTGGCCCTTCTGGATATCCACCCGCTCCGCTGCCCTGTCAGCAAACCGGACACTCCACCCCTCAGAAACAAAACCCCCCCCTTCTCCCGCCGAACCTCCCTTCCCTTGCAACAACCCCCCCCCCTCGCCATCCCCTGCCCTTCACCCCCTCCCCCCTGCCTTCACACGCCCCCCGGCCCCTTCAACACCCCCCCACCGGCCCTCGCCCCTTCCCCACCCCCCCCGCCCCGTCTTCCCTACCACACCCGGCCGGCCCGGGCACCCCCCCCTCATAAACACCGCCCCTCCAGGTCCCTGCCCTGTCACCCCCGTCCCAGGGAATTCACCGCAACCGGAAAATTCTACCCCGCGCCACCTGGCCCCGCCGCTTGCACGACCCCCGCCCCCCTTCCCTGCCCTTCACCCCCGCGCCTGGCCCTGCCTTCAATCACACAACGCCCCTCCCCCCCGCCCTTCACCCTCAATCACACCTTCGCTTCAACCCCCACCCCACACCCCCCCCCCCGGTCAATTCATTCAGTCAACCCCCCCCCCCCGGCCCGCCCTTCACCCCCACCCCCCCATCATGTTTTCACCCCGCAACCCCGGCCCTTCACCCACCCCCCCGCCCCGGCGTCACTGCCCTTCACCCTTGGATTGGTACACCACACGGCGCCCCCGGCCCCCCTACCGGGGCCGACTGCCTGGCACTTTACCCGCAGCCCCCCCCCCCGTCAACCCTCGATCACCCCCCCCGCCACCTAACTCACCCCCACCCCCCCCTGCCTTCACACCCACCCCCCCGGGGGCGTGCAGGACCCGCAACCGCGTGGCCCCTTCCCTGTCACCACCCCCCCCCTTCCCTGCCCTTCACCAATCCCCCAAAACGCCTTCCCCTAAGCCCTTTCAGATCACAACCCCGCACCAAACCCAACACGAACACACCGCCCCCCCCCCCGTCCTCTGCCCTTCACCCTCTGGCCCCGCCCCTCCCTGCCCGTTCAACCCCCTTCACCTCCCTCACCCCCCACCCCCCCGGCCCTGCCCCTTAGCGGTAAAGAGGGGAGCAAAGGGGGAGAGGCGGGAAAGGAATAAGGGGATATCGTACAATTCAAGTCGCCCCCCCCCGCAGGGCAAACAGGGGGGGAGCCAACTTCACGCGCCTATGACCCCCCAAAGTTTGGCTCAGCACAACCCCCCGCACTCCCTACCTCAACCCCCTCACACCCCCCGCCCAATTCAACCCACCTCGTATCCTCGACACTCCCGCGCCCCTAAAAAGACATTCAAGCTTCAACCGCCCCCACCGAAACTTCACACCCCCCCCCGCTCCCAGCTACCCTTCCTTTGAGACTTTCACCGCCCACCAAACACACCTCCCGGAACGCCCCCCTCGCCAATAAGAGCAGGGCGCCCTTCACTATAGTCAAAATTGTATCACTTGTCAGGCCACCCCCCGTAGACCGGGCCCGTGGGGGCGGACCCCCACGGGCCCTGCCCTTCACAACCCCCAGTAGCCACGGCACCGTGCCACTGCACCCTTCACGTCACCCCCGGCCACCCCACGCTCAAACGAGAAGCGGGTTCCTTCACGACCCCAGACGTCCCCCCACCCGGTTCACACACACCCCCCCACCCCATGTCCCCTGGCCCTTCGACGACCACACAAGCCAAGCCGGCCAGGCCCGGGGCCCTACCAAGGTCCCGTCCCATGTCCCTCTACACACCCCAGGGGCCAGACCTTCCACTAACCCCTTCCCCCCCACCGCAAGCGGCAACCCAGCGTGGGAGCGAGATAATGCAGGAAAACCGAATGGCTACCCGCTTAATCCCGACCTTCAATGCACAGTCAACCATCCCCCCAAACAACCCGTGGCCCCTTGCCCTCTCAATCCAAAATGTCCTCTTCAACCTCAAAAGCAACCAAACAAACATCAACCCCTGCCGCTTCAAACCCCCTTCAAACCAAAACAATATTCACCCCCCCCCCCCGGCCCTGCCCTTCAGCCCCCCCCACCCCCGGCCCTCGCCCCTATGCACAGAAGAATTTCCCCCCGCCCATAATTACACAACACGCCACCCCCGGGCCCCCCGACTCCCAGCACCCATCCCGTCCCCCACCCCCCTCTCCCCCGGACTACCCCATTTCCCTTATCGCTTCCTCCCTCACCCCCCTTCCCTCCCTTCACCCGCCCTTGTGCCTTCCATTCCACTGTCACCCGCCACCCCCCCCCGCCGCACCCCCCCCCCCTGCCCTGCCCTTCATCCCCTGCCCTTCACCCCCCCCCACTCACCCCCCCCCCCGCGGCCCTTGCCCTTACTCGACGCCCCGGCCCCTGCCCTTCGCCACCCCCCAACTGCCCACTCTCACACGCCCCCCAAATTCTTCTTAGCCCCGCCGGACCACCCCCCCCGCTGGCTCTGCCCTGCGCCTTTCGGGATCGGGCCCCCGCGACGCCGCAACTGCCCTTCGCCCCCCCTTCGGTCCCGCGCCCCTACCCCCCCCGTCCCTAGTCCCTGCCCCTTCAACCCCTCGCCCGTTCGGCTCCCCCGCGCCTACCTTACGCGCCCCGCGCCCCCACCCCAGAGTACACCGGTCCCTGTGCCTGGTGCGCGATATCGCCCGCCCTCCCTGCCCTTGCGCGTCCGCCAACCCTCAGGCCCCACCTCGCCCTTTTTTTTCGCGTCCCACCACTCCCTGCCCTATCGCTCCCTGCCCTTCGCCCCCACCCTCCCTGGCCCCTTCGATTCGCGCCCTGCCCTTCGCCCCACCCATCCTCGCCCTTCCCCCCACCCTCCCCTGCCCCTTCGCCCCCCCCCAACCCCCCCTGCCCTCGCCGCCCACCCTCCCTGCCCTTCGCCCCCCCGCAAGACCCTCCCTTCCCTACAACACGTCCAAGAAGCACACCTTATAACACATAGGATACACACACCACACACGTAAAAAAATACCAACAAAACAACCACGTAGGCACAATGTATACACAAACATGTATCGATCACACCCCGCGTAGAACCACCCACTACACGATACACACGCATGCACCGTATACACACATCCAGCACACGTATACACGTCGTCACCCGTAACACGCATGCACACTTTACAACCAACTCAGGCACACGTAGACACTCATGCAGCCACGTATACTTACCCGCCGCACTACTAACCCTCAGGCACAAACTTAGACCCGGCTGCCCACTTATCACAATCTTCCACAGCGCTAGGACACGCAGTCACACGTAACCGTTCGACATCTCACCACGTATTACTACGCATGGTACACATCGGTATACACTCACTGCACAACTTAGACACGCCTATCACACTAGACACCCGCATGCACACAAAAAGGAGCCACGTCAGAATGACCTCACTCATGCTACATTGGCACACCATACCCAGAGCTACTTACACACACTTATACGTGTCCACACAAGACCCCGTGCAAAGACCCACGCCGTGTATACACACACACCCGTCTTGTAACCCACACAACTCCACCAACACGTTACCACTTAACACACACAGTGTACACACACACACACACACAACGTGTACACACACACCCACACCGTGTACACACCACACACGTACACTACACACCACACACGTTACACACACACTGTACGAGTCCCACACACTGTTACAACACACACAACCACCACACTACCCACACACACTACACCCACGTGCTACATTACACACACACACACTTTTCCACCAACTGTAGCACACACCACTTTACCACAAACAACTGACACGCACCACTTTACACACCACACGTGATCACACCACCCACAACACTTTCACACAGACACATCCACACACTGGTACCACCACACACACCACCGTGTTTAGCACAACCACACACAGCCCTTTACACCACACCCACACAACACACGTGTACAACACACCCAGCGTGTACAACCACACGTGTACACACACCACACACACTGTGTACACAAACACACACATGGTAACACACACACACGTGTACATACACACCACACACAACGTGTACACACACCACACGACACACACCCTGTACACACACACACACACACACGTGTACACACACCACAGTGTACAACAACACGTGTTACACACACACCAATCCACACACACGTGTACACAACCCGTGTACACACCACACAACACACGTGTACACACCCAACACACACACACACACACGTGTACACACACCCCCCACAGCAGTTATCACACCCACCACATTCACACACGTTTACGAACACATTCAACCACACTTGTACACACACCGTTACCACACAACGTGTACACGACACAACAATGTGACCACATCACCACATCCGTGGTAACACACTACGACGTTTACACATCCACACACACTTTACACCACGTGACACACACACCCTGTACCACACCCACAACCACTTTTACCCACATCACACACACACGTTGTAACACCACACACCGACAACACCGTGTACACAAACACTTACAGCCACCACAACCACTACACATGACCACACGACCTCGTGTACACACACACACATAACTACTGTACACGCACCACGATACTCACACACACGTGTACAAGCCCACACTAACCACAACACTTACCAGTGTACACACACACACGTTACACACACCAACGTACCCAACAAACACTGTACCAGCACCGTGTACACACACAAATTGACCACTACACCGCCACTGGACAACACACTTACAGTCACACCCCAGCACACGTTACAAACACCCACGTACACACACGACGACGACACGACAACACGTGACATACCAACACTTTCCCCACCACACACACCACACACGTGTACCACACCACACCCGTTGTACATCCACACCAACACCACGTGTCACACACACACGGTTGTACACAACACCACACACGTGTACACACACACCAAAGAGCACTTGTACACACACTGACACTCACAACGTGATCACACATCACACGTTATTACCAACACACACTAACCCCACACACAACGTGTATACACGACACACACACTATCACACAACCCACACTGATAACACCACCACACCTTAACAAACACACACACACGTGTAGCACCACCCACCGACGTGTAATACAACACACACCACACACTTTATACACACACACAACGTGTATACACACACACAAATGTTATAACACAACACAACAACGTAACACTTGTATACACACACCCACACCGTGTATAGCCCACACACAACGTGTATACACACACACACATCACAAAACAACAGTATAATACCACACATGTATAACTACCACTGATGTATATATACCACACACACGTACAACACACCATACACCTATCCCCAGCATCCACCCTACACGTGCACGGATTCCCATGGCCCAATCCCCCTCAGCCAGCACCGCCGTATCCCATTCCCCCACCGCCCCCCCCGCGCCCCCCCCAGCACACCTGGCATTCGCGCTCCCCACCATTCCCACCTCAAACACCATCAGCAACGCCACATTGGAACCTTCGCAACCCTCCCATGCGCGGTACAAAGCACCACATCCTGCACCCCCACATCAGCACACACAAACCCTCAACCAAATCCGCAACCCTGATACATCACCATCAGTACACAGCCCATCAGCAGTAACACCCCCACCGCCACGCCATTTGCCGCGTGACCACTCCCCACCCAAATTCCACCCCCACAGCCACAAACATCCCCGGGCACGTCCGTGGCTCTCATCTTATTATTATATATATTATTTTTTTTAAGAGAAATTGTAAAAATACTCGGCTCTTAAATTTTTTTTATTATTTTTTTTTATTTATTTATACAATCCACCTTTGTTCATCAAGAGCCAGTTATAACATTTGTTGCCTGAGGGGGAACATGGCAGACATTTTGTTTCTCCCACTTTAGTAAACTGCAGTCAGGTATCTGAACATGAAAAGGCATACATCGACTAATTTTTTTTTTTTTTTTTATATATTTCTTGATCCTACTGTACAGTAAGATATCTGTTTTCACCTGTAGGTTTTTTATTTTTTTAAACTTTTTTTATTTTTTATTATTCCTACAAAATTAACCCCAAGCGTAAATTAATATGGCTTCTAAGCACCTCTTACTTGGTGACATTCGTAAACCTCAAATAACCTTATCTGAGAAGATTAAGATACACAACATTTTCTGATACGACCCTTTGATTTCTCCATAGAAAATAGTGTTGTGCTGCCTAGTGGAGAAAGTGTGAACCAACAGGAGTCTCCATGTGGACACTCTAATGCAGGCTTTTGGGCCTTATTAAATAGAAATTAAACTGAACTGCTAAAAAAAAAAAAAGTGGGTTGTCATAGTGCATCATATGGAGCTCACTTGAAAAATGTGATATTGGTGGAACTGCATTTTTAATGTGACTAAAATCTTTATTTCACAACTTTATTGGCAAATGGAACTGCGCCTTCAAAAGGCAGAGTTCTGTGAAGCCTCACCGCATCATTTAAATGCTTCAGGGCATTGCGCTACCAGCTTTTCCAGCACGATAAGAGTTAAACACCTGGAGGGGCCTGTGTGACACGGTCAGGTGTCAGCGCTGTGTAAGTGATCGCTGTACAAATAAATAGCCTATAATGTTTAGCGGAGTCCAAGAGATCTGAGATTCCATAACCATGAGGGAAATGAAGGGGAAGCTTTGTCCGGTCGGCAGCGGCACATTCCTCATCCCAACGCCTCTCGCAACATTTCCTCCTCAGCACATTTTTCATCTCTGACTCCCAGCTCGCTGACCTCCCCAGCTCCTGCTTCTCAACCGTCTCGCACGCCGCAGACGCAAACCGGCACTCTGCCCAAATCCCCCCTCGTCCCACTTCATTGAGAGGCCTGGTAAGCACCGCCCTGGCCCCTCCGGGTACTACAAGGATGAAGTCCTCATCCCCCTCCCTAATCGGACTACAGTACTTGTTACAAATTGACTTTCGTTTTCTCCTTTCATATCCCACTCGTATACTTCAAGTCCAATCTTCCATCTGTTTCCAATTTCAGAGAAATATTGGGGGCAAAAATGATGTTTGAGGGGTCTTAACCCTTAGGATGCCTTGTGGGCGCCGGCACCAGTGTGCTGCGACCCCTCCGGCCCTTGTGATCGCTCCGTCACTGATAACGGAAGAAGTTAAGTCCTCTTCCTGTGGAGCGCAGAACGCGATCTCCCCTTCAAAATGAGCAAGAAGATCATGATGTAGCTACTAGGACAGGGGTGGCCAACTCCAGTCCTCAAGGGCCACCGTCAGGTCGTCGTTAAGGATATCCCTGCTTTGGCACAGGTGGCTCAATCAGTCCCTGCAGCAGGGTTGCCAGGTGTCCAGCACAAATGAGAGGTAATACTGGACACGTATGTGTATACCGTATTGCCTCTCTGTGCCACGGCTATCTCCGGCTCTTACTCATCGTGATTGCCTACAAGAGAGCCCTTCCACACAGCAAGGATATGTCCACAGGGATGTGACCTCTGAAGATCTAAATTAGTGAGGTCGGGGGGGGGGGAGGGGAGTCTACACCCTCCCCCCCCTCCCCCCCCCCAAAAGGCATTTTAATGAAAAGGTGTTGACTTCTATCACAGACCTCCCAGCTGAAGCCAATGAGACGCTGATGCTGAAATTCAGTGAGACTGCATCCAAATCAGCGAGACTCACAGAAAATCACCCACAGTGGACATGTCGCGTTGTGTTTTTTTTTAAATAGAGTTTTGGTTTGTAGGAGCCTGAAGGGAATTAAGGCGTTTATATATCAGTCTACCGGCTGCAAAACTGGGACAAAACCAGTGCAGAAAAACGGCACCCAACATATCAAATAGACTTTTAAAATAAATCTGGTAAAAAAAAAAAAAAATTTGTTGCCAGGAGACTGATAATTAGACCCTGAGAGTAGGCAGTGGTGTCAGATGTTACAATTTGGGACTATTTAGTTTTCTTCTAGAAGGAACTTTATTACTATCATTATTGCATACATGCTCATTTCCCACGGGCAGGATATTTAAACCGATTTCCCCCCCCCCCCCCCCGCACCCCAAATTCAGTGCACAAAGCAACGAAATTTCCTCCATACCACAATTAGGGTCATATGTTCACCTCGTAGGATCACTTCCCCACTCTTCCGAGAGGCTGTGGTTAGTGGCGTAATCCTCTCTTGGGGAATACTTTTGTGGAACACTGTTTCTCAAGGGCTATGTTGCTACTGTAACCCCACTCTCTGCCTGTGGGGTCCGTGAGGATTCATTGCTTTAGGACAAAGAGGAACCTAGTATTTGTATAGTGGCTTTCCCTTCCAAACTGCTTTACAGTCATATTTCAAAGACTTCGACACAGCCACTTCTAGGGTGGAATTTAGGTAGAACATTTGTTTCCATTAAATGGAAGAAAAGATCAATCCTTTTTTACCCAGGTACAGATGGGTAACCTGGGACTCAGGGAGATAAAGCATTCACCCAACGACACAGGAAGAATAAGAAGCAAACATGGAAATTCTATTTGGACGATAGTGTGTGAAGTTGTTTTTCACAATCTACAGTAGTTGGAAGCCTTGCAACAGGGAGATTCTGAACATGCATATGCTTCACCGAATAATGATGCTGAATTTACACTCCCCACTCCCATCTCCTCTGGGTAATACCCAGCATGCATCTCTCCATACTTCTTGAAGTTGTTTGAAGCTTCTGAGTTATCTTTGCATTTAGGGTCCAGGTTTCACATACATACGCGAGCACGGGCAGAATACACGGCTCGAAAATATTTCTCTTCAGGCACAGTGAGAGGTTCCCTTGAAAGATTGTCGCGTTTGTGTGTTAGATATAGAGAACGTGTATATCATGGGTGGTTCTCCCAGTTTGGAAATATTCTGCATTTTTATCATTAAGTCACAGATCCTATTCCAGATCATCACATTCATATATGTTGATATGTGGAATTCATAAGCACAATACTAAAACAACACTTATCTCCATCAGAGGACAGGATTTAATGATTATGGTGTGTGTGTATGTATATGCAACAAGTGTATATATATAATATAGGATCTATTCACATAACTGTTATAGCCATTATTGATTGTTAACTCCCATTCAAGGTTTGGGCTGTGTGCCTTGACACCTCTTACACCCCGAATTTCTTCTCTTTCACAGTGATCCGAGCCAAGGTGGTGGGGAAGAAGCTGATGAAGGATGGGCCATTTGGAACTATGCGTTACACAGTCAAACAGATGAAGGTGAGAGGCCTGACCCCTATCTGTTTTATATGGTCATTGTACATTTATACATTACAAAAGACAAAATGTCCCAGTGCTACATCCAACTTGACAAATGATCATTTTATGTTCTCATAAGCAAGGGTCATTTAGTTAAATTCTTTGGCCTTAGTATTTTAAGCCTACAACCATGTCACGGTGTGGCCCCTCTATAGGTGTTAGAACCTAAAGATGGGCAATGCCGGGATGTGGTTGTAGGCTTAAAATACTTTGGTCGAGGAATTTAACTAAATGAACCTCGCTTATTACCTAGTTATACTCATCTGTTTATCTTCCCATACAGTAGAGGCAACTCTTATTCGAACAAAAACCAGTGGCAATTCCCCAAAAAACCCAGGAAACACCCAGGTACATTCTGAATACATGCCTTAAACTTTCCTTAAACTAGCCCCAGCATTTCTGCATTGATTAATGGCCTATCAGATTAACAGCGGGGGTCCCCGGCAGTCCCATTCAAACTGAATTGGAATGCCAGGGATCCCTGCTGTTTTAATCCTATGGGTCGTTAGTCAATGCAGAAATGCCTTAAACGTGCCTCAAACTAGCCCAGCACATACCCAGCACATACCCAGAATGTAACCCGGCTAGTTTACGGCAAATGTTCGAATAAACGTTGCCTCTACTGTATGTCCTGTTGGATGTAGCACTAGGTCTTTTTTGTATTTTGCTCTATACATGAGGTCACACTCCCTTTTGGCACAAATATATAGGATGTGGTGGATTTGGGTTCTGAGCTTAGTGGCTGTGTGCGCTCATCTATATATTATCTGGGTGCTGCACAAGATGCAGAGCTTCCAAACGGCTTCACATGGTGGATTTAACCGACGTGACCCAAGTATGGCCTTGTATTGTGAAAGTGGGCTGTGCTCTGTTTGCAGGTGATTTATAGCCGCTTCCTGTAGAATAAGCAGGTCACTGCGATTATGTTGGAACTTTGTCAGCTTGTGTCAGACAATAGCTCGTTTGTGATTTTAAAAGTCGCTCATTCTTTTTCTCTTTAATTGCCTTTACGATCCCCTTATCATCCTGATCACACGATCTAGTGGGAAAATTACCAATGGGTTTCAACCGGGTGGGATAAAACGTAAAGACTATTTGGAGAGGTGGAATTCTTGTGTGTTTATAGTGTTGTTATAAAAAGTGCTTTTTCCAAGCACGGGCCCGGGTGAATTTGGAAGTGCTGTAGCATTCTTTCTTCTATTAAGAAAAGGAACGCTGTCTGTGTTGTATATTCTGTGATATACAGCTCAACCCCCTTATAACGCTGTGCTTGGGGTTCAAAGAATCACATCGCGTTATAAGCGGATCGCGTTAGAAATGTACAATGGTCTGCATTGTACAATAAAAATCTACATTTGGGAAGCTATGAAACATATAAAATACATATTAAAACGGTTTAACTGCTTTCGCATCCACTTGCAAAGTTGGCTAGCACCTGAACACATAAGCTTGGGTTGGTGCGTTTGTAAACATGTGCGGGTAACCAGGCTCCCCCCCCCCTCGTTTTCCGCTCTCCTGCGGTATGGTGTAGTGGTTAAGGTGTCTTCATTTTCACGGCTCTTTTCCACCCCGTGACACACACTCTTTGCTCAACTGTGTGATCTTTGGGTAAAAAATGCACCTGGGCAGAGAACCTTATTTTCCAAGCTACATAATAATAACATTGTTCCTTTTCGCCCCTCTGGAGACTGCCATGCAGACAGGAGTGGCAATAATGTGCTGCCAACAACCCACCCCAGAGAGGGCTGCCTGCGCATTATAATTGCAAAAATTCCTTGGAATTGAAAAGTGAATAAAAATGTCATGTTGTTAAAGCGGCAGTGACGTGTCCATTTAACAAATAGCCTATATCTGTGGTGGCCAACTCCCACTCTTCAAGGGCCCAAAAGGTCAGGTTTTCAGGAATCCCTGCTTCAGCACAGTGGCTCAATTAGTCCCAGCTTCAGCACAGGTGACAATCAATCCCTGCTTCAGCACAGGTGCTCAATCCGAGGCTCCGTCAAAGACGGAGCCTTCTGATTGAGCCACCTGTGCTGAAGAGGGATATCCTGAAGACCTGTTGGTGGCCCTTGAGGACTTGAGTTAGACCCCATGCTGTTTATTAGTATAGCCCTTCCTCCGAATGGGATTCAGAGCTCTGCGGTCAGGAGCGGGTTAAAGCCTTGGCTGTGACCTCTTAATCACGAGGCTGGCTCATTGCCTCACCAAGAGAGGAAAGTAATACTTTGGCACCGAGTCTGAAAACCTGCAACTTATTAGGGGAAATAAAGCTATAGGGAGAAACAGCCAGGCCACATGCCGTCCGGAAAACAATGCTACTATTTAAATGGTGACCCGAGAGGAGCCGTGTGTGGGTTACTGGGGTGGGATTGATATACAGGGCCTTTTGAACCACAAAAGCCTATGGGATTAGTGGATTTGGGATAATAAAGGCTTTTACTTCCCTGCAGGTTGGGGTAAAGATGCAGGACCTGTGACCCCACAGATACAATGTATTATAGCCTCACTCGGCAATACAGCACCATCTCCACCTTGAGTGGTTGACGTGCCTTGAAAAAGTAGTGGTACTTTGCCAGGTTTAGATACAACATAACATTTTCGATTTTATTAAACTTTGGGGCACAACTTTCCTGCTTTAAAATCTCGAAGGGGAGAGGATTTTTAAAATAAATATATGTTTTCTTTGTAAAGAGAATGGTAAATAAGTGTTGAAGTGGGGGTGAAAATACCAATAGTGGTATTCTGTACCATCACTGGTATCTCCAGTATATAAGTGTATATATAGAAATAAGAGTGACCCAGTGTTAAGGTGACCATATTTTGAAAGTGACAAAACGGGTCAAAATGATTTATTAATCATAAATGAATGAATCATCACTCACTCCACTCTCTCTTCCCCCTCTCTATCACTCTCCCTCTCTCACATTCCCCCTTACTCCTCTATCCCTCTTACACCGTCTCTTTCACTCGCTCACTCCTCCTCTCACACCACCACCGCCCCCCTCACCAAGAAAACACACACCTGTCCCAACCAGAAAACACACATGCTCCCACCAAGAAAACACACACACACCTACTCCCACCAAGAAACACACACACACACACACACACACACACACACACACACACTCTTGCCCCCACCAAGAAAAACAAACACATGCACACACACATTTTACGTTGATGGGGAAGACCTCCAGTCCCGGACATCCGGCGGCAGAAGTGGTGGTAATGGAGTGGTGACGCCGCTCTGCGGACTAAAACGTTTCATATGTTCCGGTTTTGAAATTGCCGCTCCAAAAGTTTAGGAGTGGCAATTTCACCACCGGTCCAAATGAGGCGTCTCACTCAGCCTTTCAGGACACCCGGAAAAGTGCTTTAAACCCGGTATGAGCGGGCACCTTACACAGTCTGAATATAAAGTCCCTGGGCTGCTTATGGGATCGCACCTCACTGCAGGTATTTCCAGTCTGGTTCTTGTATAAAGACATTTTCAGAACATTACAAAAGGGAAATATCTCCAACAAATATAATATTTTTCCATCTGTATTTCCCCACATGTGCAAAATCCAACTGTAGTTTTCCTGTCAGTATGTGATTTAAGCCGGAAACGGGGAAATAAAGAGAATTTGTCCAATAAATAAGTCCAGAAAAGTGGGACCGCACCGTAAACGGATTAGATCAGAAAACAAAGTGCAGTTTGTAAAATGGATTAAGAAATAACACTCCCGAGCTCTGTTCCAGACGCACTTTAAAAAAAATCTATTTGTGTATAGACTGTGTGCCACTGCTCTATCTTTCTATATATCTATCTTTACTCTCTCTCTAAAATACAAGCTGAAAGGCATGCATCACTGCAGGAAGAATAAAAGGGTGGTTGAAAAAATGTAAAGGTATCTTAGGCACGGTACTGTTGTATCAGCATGATCTATTTTTCATAGTGGATTGTGTGTGTGTGTGTGTGTGTGTGTGTGTGTATGTGTATATATATATATAGATATAGATATATATATCTATATATATATATATAGATATATATATTAATAATTAGTCCTGTATAATTTTATTGGGTGTTTGACAGTTCTATAAGCCCCGGCATTGAGGGTGTGATTCATTTCCCTTATCAAGTCCAGATGGCACAGTGGGTGGACGTTTAGATATAAGAGTCTTTCATCGGTGGCCAACACTGACTTAAGTCTGAAACACTCCACGTGTGCCAACTTGCCTTTTAGGAGCCAACTTTAGTTGCCAAAGTTGCAGTACTTTCAGGCTCCCCATCCAATACTCCGGCAGTGCAGCTATTGTTTTCTTTTTACAACTTTGAAAAAGTTGTGTTTTGCTGCATGAGTTGATAAAAAAAAACCCATTTATATGATGATATCCACTCTCCTAATCCGCACGTGCTTGGCTTTGTAGGGAAATGTTTGTGTAAAAATTGTAGGGATATTGCAGGCTGTCCACGTGAAGAGGAGACCTGTGAGATTTCTAAAGCTCTCTACACCACGGGCCATATTTACTAAGCAGTGCTACTCCATAAGACTTCTTCTGGCACCGGAAGACTCATTGCTGCCCATTTGTTGCAAAGCTCTGCGTACTAAATATGGGTCTATATATCTTCTCTATAAAGAGATCTCTCGCTGACCCATTAAAGGGTATCACAAACCTATGAATATATTCTATATATATATATATATATATATCATAATATATATATCTATATTTTTAATATTTTCTTCTCTCTCCTCTCTCCTCTCATCCTCTTCTCTTCTCTCCCCTTCTCTTCGCCTCTCTCTCTCTCTCTCTCTACTCTTTCTCTCGCTCTCTCTCTCTCTCTCCTCCTTCTCTCTCTCTCTCTACTCTGTCTCTATCTCTCTCTCTCTCTCTATATCTATTTTAGTTTTTAATATCTCTCATGTCCTGGTAATTCTTTTCACAAAGCACTCCGTGTCCAAAAGCTTACAATCTAAGATTTGTGGGGTCCCTATTTGACATGCTGTGAAGCCATCTTCTACCTCCTACGGATATTTTGGGGATGCTCCCATTGGAATGGGACTTAAAGCTCCCCTGGGAAGGAGGGAACAGCTTCACAGAAATAGTGCAGTATTCAGGGGCAGTAGGAAGTCAACCTGTCCCCTCTCTCTCCTCTCTCCAGATGTACCGTGGCTTCAACAAGATGCCCCAGGTTCAGTTTATCTACACAGAGGCTTCCGAAAGTCTGTGCGGAGTCAAGCTGGAGGTCAACAAATACCAGTACCTGATCACAGGTGAGCTGCGGGACTGATAAAGGCTTCGCTTGACAAATGCATTGCAGGCCCCACTGAGAGGCAGGGGGCGCATACAATGTGTGGCCGGCTCCTTCAGACGGTGACTGGGTTCAACCATCCACTATTTCTTTACACTATGCAACCACAGAGACGATCTTCTTCTTTTTTGCTATAAAAATGTATTTGGAAACGGAGAATAAAACTGATTTGCGCTCTTTAATAAGGCCTGTACGAGTGCATCTGTTCAGCACCATTTAGTAAATCTCCATTGCTTGGAAGTGGGACAGCCCCTACTTAGATCAGGGCTGCTCAACTCCAGTCCTCAAGACAACCCCCAACAGGTCAGGTTTCAAGGATATTCCAGCTTCAGCACAGGTTGATTGAGCCACCTGTGCTGAAGCAGGGATATCCTTTAAAACCTGACCTGTTGGGGCGTTTCGAGGACTGGAGTTGAGCAGCCCTGAGTTAGATCATGCTATGCCATGCAGGTCCCTCGGTCAGTAACAGGGTTAGGGGTCACCTGCTAACTGATCTGCTCCTCCCCAGGGCGTGTGTACGAGGGGAAGGTGTATACCGGCCTGTGTAACTTCATTGAGAAGTGGGAGAAGCTAACACTCGCCCAACGCAAAGGGCTCAATCACCGTTACCATTTGGGGTGCAACTGCAAGGTGAGAAATCTGATACTGATTCATGCTCTCTGCCCGTGGAGCCCCAGATTACATTGTGCACACCCCATATATATTTACCCATAGAATCATGCCCACGCCTGTATTCACATACTGTTTTTCAGCACATAGGGCCATTTTTACTAAGCTGTGTTACTCCATAAGACACCTTCTGTGCGAGAAGATTCCATGAAACCTGTTCACTTCTATGTGCTGGAAGGTCTCTCATGCGTAGTAAATATGATCCGGAGTCTCTAACAAGACCTGTAAGTTATAACCAGCGAGGTCTCACTGCATCGCTCCCTCTTCTGTTGCAGATCAAACCTTGTTATTATCTCCCATGCTTCATCACTTCCAAGAACGAGTGTCTTTGGACCGACATGCTCTCCAACTTCGGCTACCCTGGCTACCAGTCCAAGAACTACGCCTGTATCAAGCAAAAGGAGGGTTACTGCAGCTGGTACAGAGGCTGGGCACCCCCAGACAAAACCATTATCAACACCACAGACCCCTGAGCCTGCTCTCTGCATGGCCCAGATACTGCAATGGACAGTAAAGTAACTCTGATCGGAAAATATAAGCGGCAATGAAATTAGTGCCTGGTTTCTTGCAAAATGTAGCACTTTGAACACTGTCTTTGCCATCATAATGAAAGTATATTTTTTAATCACTTTTTTTTTTTTTTTTTTTTGTAAATCACCCATTTAAGCTAGATATGTGCAGGCTTCTCTTGGAAGGTCTGGTTTTAATTATTCCATTTCTTTCTGTAAAATGGAAGAGCTCAATGCTGATATTGGCTATCTGTAACGTGAATTCGCCAACCTCTGAACGTCCGTTGGATAATGCAACGAGTTCCTCTTGTGTGCAAGACGTGCGGGTATTGTTGTAAAGAGAGATGGGAAACAGTGCAGTGTAAATACAGGGGAAAGACCTTATGCTACATAGTCATGAAATAGTGCTTTGCATGTCCTTGCAGTTCCAAACACCTGCCATAAGAGGCGCTGTTTAATAAATGGGCACTGACCTGGAGTTAAAGCTGAGAACAAAGCAGATAAACTCTTAGGTGGTGGTATCTCTTGTGGCCTGGAGTGGTAACTATTGCATGGAGCTCCCTCTTATATTATGGAGTCAACATTAAGATCTAGAAGTGTACCTAATGTGGGGGGTTAAATGCTACACTGTATCTCTCTCCATCAGAACGTTGACCCAGGCTCTTAAGTTTGAGAAAGAGATAAGAGACTGAGTGGGGATGTGAGGTCTTGGGATATGACCGTAATGGATTGTGAGCTAGAACATGCAGCGAGATCCCCATAGAAAGTACCCACAATGCATATTCTGTGTGGATGATAACAGCATCACTGACACGTTTTCCCTCAGCCAGAAACAAACTATGAAAAGGTCAGAATTGCGACTCCATGGAGAAATATTATTAGAGCTGGGACTCGCCAGCCTTTATTTACAGTGCAATAACACTGGCTTTTACTACAAAACTCCACCGGTCGGGTGGATTTTAAATTAAACATAGAAATTGGTTCCGGCAAATTTTCTGTGGGAAATTCCAACTCCATTCGGTGGTTTTATACTACAAACCAAATGTATTCAGAGGTCTGTCACAGGTGTGCGAGATGTGAATTCTGAGTAGTAATGATACTGTACAACCATGCATATGTTGTAGCAACTCCAGGCCACTCACGTTATTTAATGGCTGTCTCTTTTTAAGGCTTTTTGCCTGTCACGCTGTTTGCTTTGCTGGGCCCTCTAGCAGCAAAGGGGTTCTCAACTCCGGGCCCGCCAACAGGTCAGGATTTCAGGATATCCCAGCTTCAGCACAGGTGGCTCAATCAGTGACTCAGTCTTCGACTGAGCCACCTGTGCTGAAGCAGGGATATCCTTAAAACCTGTTCTGTTGGGGGTTCTTGGGGACTGGAGTTGAGACACCTGGGTTAAGTGAATATCTAAAATATATGTTGTTTTTTTCCCCCCCCCTTTTTGCTTTGCTGTTGACTGGATATTTTATAGATACATTTTATGTAGATCTCTAATATAAATTCTTCATTTTTATATTAAAATTTTTTTTTTTAACCTGGCGGGGAGTGTCAGTTCTGACGAAATGGGTGACAAAAGTATGCTATACTGATATTTTGTGACATAACATATGTTCTGTTTTATTTTTCTCTTATTTATCTGTCTAGAGGAGAAGGTTCTAATATATCTTCGCTCCATTCCATGTAGGGAGTAGCCGATTTTATAATAAACCCAGTCTGATGTTTAGAAATGTGTTATATTATATCACAGATACGAATATTTTTTTATATATAAATATATATACCATATATTTGCAAAGACTATTCTTGGTGCATAAGCAATGGAAATTCCTGCTTGTACATGCATTTACTAAGCAGCGATAATCCACAAGACCCCTTCTGGTGTGGGGAGGGCAGCTTACATCCTATTCACTTAAATGGGAAATAACTTGTCTCCCAGCACTGCAAGATGTCTTATGGCAAAGCACTGCTTGGTAAACATGGGCCTCAGTGTACATTAAGGCCCCTATTTAGTACAATATGAAGCTTTCTTCCCCTTCCTCAGGAAGATTCAAAGGCACGCTGCACCCTAAAGTATATAGAACACTTCTTGTGCTTTTGAAGAAAAACTATTGCTTCTGTTTTAATTGTGTTTTTTTTTTGGTGATGTCATTTATCTTGTTGGTGATGTCATTAATGGCACTGGAAGCTCCAGTTATTATAGACGTCAATGTCATTTCACTTAACTTTCAACTATTCATAAATGACAGGAAGATACAATGTAACTCGATGATCTATCAGCAGAGAAACGGCTCATTTTAATATGTAACGTTGTTATTTAAGACTGGGGCCCTTTCTGTAACTGTGCTAGTGCAGGACCGTGGCTATGGCAGCTTACAGAATAAGTGTCATAGTTTATCTAGCAGCCTCCTAAAAATGAGTGGAGTTTACTTATTCCCAAGCAATGGGAAGTCTACTTAATAAATATGGGTCTTAAAGTAACAAAACGTGAAATCTTATGTTTGTTTTTTGTTAAATCAGTTCTGTAGTATCGGATAATACTTTCTGCATTGTCGTTTGTTTTTATTTATTTCTTTCCCCTATTGAACTCTTAATGTCATTTTTGAATGAGTTTTAAATCCTCCTTTGTTTTCTATAGAAGGTTTTAGCCCACCTCCCCAGCAGTGTGACATATTTGCAACACTATCCTGTTTGTGATAATTTGTTGCCAAATTTCCCGGCAGTTTGTGCTACAAACTGTAACAATAGTAATGTTACCTTAGTAATATAAGGATACATTGTTACTGCTGAGTTACAATGAAGCAGCAATTATGTTAGGCGCACACAATCAGGATTTTTACACACTTAGGCTGAGTCCATGGTGACTCAGCCCGTGCGGAGGCGCGCTGAGGGAAAGGGGGTGCTTTCCCTGGCCTTGGTTAGCGTGTCGGGGGGGGACGGGCCAGTGACGTCACGGTTCGCCCTCACGTTGGCATTTGAACCTACCTACATCCCTTGTAAGTAGGAGGTAGTGATATATTTTCTGCTTCTTATTATTTATTATAAATATCTTTTATTAACCATGCTAAAGTTGCTTATTCTGCCTTAGTGCTCTGCTATTTACCACAAGGCTGAGGAGTGCAGCTCCCTAGGAAGGTCAAAGTGGGTCCTTGTTGGAAGTGTGGCAATATTTTTTGGGGGTACCTTTTAACCCACTTGTTGGTTCCCCCATTATTTCAACTAAATGTTTAAATAAAATGTCCTGGAAAGGGTTGTTACGTGATCCCCCCCACCCCCCCTTCTAATTCACTAGCAGCAACTCCCATTCCACTCTGAGGAATAACTTGGTGAGATTTGAGTGTACGGGGATAGACCCCCAAATGGCAGCAAAGGGGCTCAAATGAAACGGAAATCATTCCGACTCCAGAGTAAATGAAGCCCCTGGGTCTGTTGGTGATACACACGGGTCCAGTTCCCTGAAAGCTTTTGAGAGGCAGCTGTCTGTCTGTGACCAGGAGTCACAATGTCGTCGTGACACTAAGATTTATATGTGCTTGCAGAATAAACTGTCCGTTCTGCGTTCACACGATGCCCCCTCACACGGACCTTGTAGCAGGCTCTGGTTTGCTCCACAAAAATTGCAGTCTCATTTATCAATGTATAAGTTGCCATAAAGTGAAAGTACTCAGCCATGCAGCAGCTTGGGTTTAACATACTTATCTGAAATTTGAACCTACATTTTCTTTAAAAAAAAATAAAAAATTCTGGCCCTAAACTGCAAAAACAAATATTAATAATATTAACCCTTATACACCATTTTTCTTAGCAGATAATATTAAATATCCTAACTGTCCCATATGTAAATAAGGCATTACTACAAAGTTATTACGAAAGCATAACATAGATCTGATAAATTCTATATGTGTGTGTATATATATATGTATATATATATATACACACACACACCCTTAACGAGCAACAGTGCTTCATATCTCTAATTAAAAAAATTATTCTTTATAAAGTTACAGCCACACACACTGTTTAATATTATGTACCTTTTTAAAATGAAAATACTGCCTTAATTCCGGACACAAAGTTGTGCTTCTGTTGCTCATGAAGCGTGTGGACAAGAGTTGAGCTGAGGCCGTACACCCCGGCATCGTTGGGAGGGCAGGTAAAGTGGGTTTCGAGCAGTGATGAGAACAACAAATAAAACAAATTGCCCTCTTCATACGTCCCTTGGCATGAATTGGTGTCGCTCCTTAAGATTTCCCAATACACCCGAGTGTGTGAGACTTGGACATATTGTCTCGGCTCTCTGCAAAGTTGGAATAAGCAGTGCCTCTATTATTTGGACATTAACACTTGGGCCGCCAAATGATCTACACTGGCAGCCACAGAGAGTAGAAGGATGCATCTCACTTGACCCCCAGACCCTACGCGTTTCACCATAAACGGCTTCCTCAGGAGTCCATACTACCTGCCAGTCTACGCATATATACCCGCCATGGTTATGTTCAATCGATCAACAAACACATAGATTACTGGATTTATCCAGGGACTTGGAAAACCATTTTGCCCATGAGGAAACGCTACGTAAATCAGTTTGCAGATGGCTCACTTTGGTTTATCACAGTATAAAATGCGTACTCCTATATAGGGGGACCTCCTGGCTCCCAATCACCAGGAATTAACCATCCAATCTGGGTTTTGAAAGTAGAATGGTAGGTACAAAAATCCAGACCAGGTTTTGTATTCCCATCTCCTGGTCTCTGTAAGTAACATATAAAGACAGACCAGCCTGGGACTCTTATCACAGAGATGAACTGGAGTAACTGTTAGAGGATTAGGTAAAATACAGAAAAGACATCCACGCAATCCCAGTTTCCACCAGTCGATCCCTGGCCTGGATTAACATCCAAGGGTAACCAGGAGTCGATACTAACACTGCATGGTGGTTAGAGGTATATGTGTGTGCTTATTGTCTCCCTGTGAAAGTTTCAGTTTTCGATGCCACCTTATGTTGTACAGACTGGAGTAACACATACACCAGAAGCCTGATCACTGCCTATGCTTGGGAGAGTCAGAGAGATGACCTGCTGGAGCTAACCTATTGGAAGAGGCCACATCTCTCACCTGGCCTTGTGAAATTGTGGTTATGCCGACACAAATTGTAATTTTGTAGCCTAGAGGATTGTATGTTATGTAGACATTTCTAGCACAGTTTACAGGTTTCTCTAATGTAATTTATGAAATGTATATTATGTGATTGTATATTGGCTTTTGCTATCTGCTCTAAACCTTTTATGTTCACATTTTGCAGCATCTTTTATTCTAAACATTAAAAATGTGTTTATATTTCTATCACCCACACTGCTCTGTTTGTGTTATTTATTACCGCTCATCAAACTTGGACCAGCAATTTTATTTCTGAATTATCGTCTTTTTTCCCCCTCCATCTGCACCGTGTCCCCACATGTTTTACAGCAGCAAAATATGAAAAACCTCAGGGAGTTTTAATAAAAATTATACGTCAGTTCTCTAATATTAGATAATACTCTGTGCATTTTTTTTTAAAAACTCAATGCCATTTTCAATTTTTTTTTTTAATGTACTGATCATCCTTTGATACAGCAACCATTTAGAAAGTCATACCCACTTCCTCTTTTTAAACAGGGTCTGACAGGCACCTTTTTGAGCTCTGCCCTTTGGCAACAAAGTATCACAAACAGATCTGTTGCTATGTTCCAAACAGCAGACTGTATTACTCTGAAAGCTGTAACAATAATATGTAACATTTAGTAAAATACTGTTACATATCAGCTGCAGCGTGTCACTGACTGCAGCACAAAGTCAGAAGGCGGCCATTTACAGTAGTTAGTCACACAATCAGGCTTTTTACAGATTTATAATAGGAGCCCCAAACAATTGCCATCTTAGGTAAGAATGTAGAATTATACATTGTAACGTGGAATATATATATATATATATATATATATATATATATATATATACCCTAACCCTTAATCATACCCCTTACTCCAAGAAGCTTAACCTGGAGTCCTGGACACATTACCCGAACCACCTAACCATACCCTAAAAAGCTTAACCCCTTACCCTAACCCTTAATCATACCCCTTACTCCAAGAAGCTTAACCTGGAGTCCTGGACACATTACCCTAACCACCTAACCTTACCCTAAAAAGCTTAACCCCTTACCCTAAAACCACTGAAGTCAGCCCCTAATGTTAACACTAATCAATTACCTTAGGGGCAAAATGGCCGGCAACTGTGTCCTTGGCGGTTGAACGGCAGTGGCGGTGGCGAGTGGTCCCATTCTACTCCAGGGACCCTATGATGTAGTGCAGTGGTGAGTAACTCCAGTCTTTAAGGGCCACCAAAAGGTCAGGTTTTCAGGATATCCCTGCTTCTGCACAGGTGGCTCAATCAGTGGCTCAGTCATTATGACTGAAAACCTGACCTGTTGGTGGCCCATGAGGAATGGAGTTGGCCACCCCTGCTCTTAAGCGTCATAAAAAAGAGAGGATTGACTGAAAATATGAGACTATATAAGACTAAAGAGTATCAAAAATACAATAGAGTGGGGCTACGTTTCAAGCACCAAGGCCCTTCTTCAAGCCCCTTCTCACATCTTTGTGGTACTTCCCAGGTAAATAATCCTCTCACTCATATAAACAAAACTTCAATCAGATCTGCATCACTTCCCAATCACTTGCAGCATGTATAAATCAGCGTCTGTGGTCCACAGCTGCATAAGCCTCTGCGAGCGTGCGTACGTGATCCAGCGTTCCTGGCGAGTGACTGCGGGTGGTAACAGCCTGACTGTGTGGGAAGGTGAAGGTTGGCCCCACTGAGGCCCAGGTGAGCTAACCACACTGATACTGCAAACATGTCACAGTGATTCAATATGACAAAAATACACAGTACAATACCTATATATCTTGAAAAAAGGGTCATTTAGTTTAACCCTTTGGCCAAAGCATTATAAGCCTGCGAGCCACTTCAAGGCATGACCAGATATCGCAGGTCCTAACACTAACTGATTACAATTCTTATTTACCTGTATAATTAATTATTATAGTATACAGTGCCACGCCCAGTAGCACTCCTTTTGACACACATTATATATATATATATATATATATATATATATATATATTTTTGGGGGTAGTTTTTGGTGTTTATATGTGTTTACTGGATATTTGTGTGTTTATTAACTATGTTACCATGATTATGGGACAGCTCCTTTAATGAGTTACATGAGTACCTGTGTCTTCTGTCCAGTAGACCACGGCAGTCACCATATCAATATGTCATCCGAAAGTTACATGACGGTCACGCCACACATTGAACGTATACCCTTTGTATTGTCCTGACGCAGATACGAGTGGAAAAAGTGATTGTTCTTCTACACGCAAAACGTTCAGTATGCCATTATATGTTTCAGTCCCTCCTATTGTAAACCTAACCCAAATCAGAAACAGATGCGGAGAGGGTAAACTCTGAGCAAACTAGCCTGACGTTCAAAATGCAACTCTTTGTGTCAATTTCGGGATGAAATGGGCTTGATACACAGCCCTTGTGGCCTGAATGGCTGATGTATAATGCCTGATTATAAGGAATTTCCAGTGATGATACAGGACTGTTATCCTCTCAGGCTCAGCAGTGCATCTGTGTCCCTTCCAACCTTGAACATTTAGGGGTCATTGGGACTTTTATATAAAGTGTCTCTAAAAGCAATTTTGTTATAACAGTGACGCACAGAAGAGGAATTTTTCGTCTTTGTGCGGCAATGTATAAAACCAATTTTCATGCGTTGTGCTTTCTTTTTCCACTGGGAAAAAATGACGGTAGAGGGTGGAGTTAGAGGCAGAGTTTGGAGGCTGTGGGTGGCGCATGCACGCAAATGATACGTGAGAATAAATTACAACCATGCGCCATTTTTGGGCTCCAGAAATGCGTCAAATTTGGTCCGTCAACTTTTTCTTGGCGTCCAAGAGAAATGCAAGTAGACGCTAAAAATGTCCAGGTCCCACTCTCTTCCCCACTGATTGCCGGGGTCTCTTACCTTCTCCTTCACACCGTCCTCCTCCTTCTGCAGCATGGCGGCGTCACATGACACTGCGATGTGACATCATATGGCATCGCGTGGTCATGGAAACGCATCGTCATGTGACGTTGCGTTGTCATTTGCTGCTGTGATGCTGCAGAAGAAGGAGGGTGGCGCTGGAGGGGGGGGTAGCAACATTTGAAATCCACCACTGATTAGAGACATTAACAAAGTGAATTATTTTCACAGGGCAGCTACAATAAAACATGTTGAAGTAATATTTGATATTTACTAATACTGGTAAAAAACCAAAACAAAAACACATAATTCTGTTTTATTCTAAATTGTATGTATGTAACACAATGTGTCAAACATCGTTACAGACAAAAAACTGTGTGTCATGTGTAAGAACTACACGCATGCACACACGGATGCACACACATATGCATGCACACACGCATGCACACACGCATGCATCCACACTACATTAGTGCAGATTGTTTGCCACAGAAGTGCATCACTTTTGCATCTAAAACAGAACTACTGGAGACCTCAATAGTAAAATATATGATCAGGATAAATGAAAGAGGTTATAAAGCAGCACTGACTGCCTCAGGCTCCTTAATGAGGCCCCCGCAAACCCCAAGCAGCTGTGACCCGCACCTGTTTGTTATTTTAGACCAAGTGAAGATTTGCAGGAGATGTGTATTAGAAGCTGTGCCAGTTTGTGAGCGCTGGGGGTCAGGGCCGGTCTGGGAGGGTAACGCAGGCGATACAGCGAACGTTATTTAGGTATAACATGCTGGAACTGTTGCCTTATTAACCACCACACCTCACTAACACCTCACTAACACACCTCACTAACACACCTCCCTATCACCACACTAACACACCCCACTAACACCTCGCTAACACACCTCGCTAACACCACACTAACACACCACACACACACACACACACACACACACACACCAATACATATATATATATACACACACACACACCAATACATACACACACACATATATATACACCAAAGTAAAAGGAAATTAGTAGCGCCGCTGATAATTATAGTAGTGACTCAATTGAGTAGATATTACAAAGACTGATATATGTCAGTCAGCGGGACACCAGTGTCCCATAGTAACTTCAACACTGTTATAAGGCAGATAGGAGTAAAAAAACAGTCCCAATAAATGAATGGATCTCAAAGTACGGGCGTCGGCTGCTTTCAAAGGGGACAGACACCTCCCCCCGGAAAGAATGTAAAAGAAAGCGCACGCCCTGTAGTGTAACACTGTTACACATGTAATAACTACAATAAGGGGAGGGAGGGAACAAGGCTCGCTCACAAACGGGACATCAATAAAAGCATATCGTGACCGTAAGTCACCGCCAGCTGGAAGGGTCCTCCAAACGCGTATCCCCCAAGTGACGCACGCACGCGCACGCACGCACACGCACGCACAAAGCTAGTCTGTACAGAAGCAAAACTAAAGAACAGTAGTTTTCTTGTAAATAAAATGGATGTTTGCAGCAGCTCTCTGCTCTATCCGCAGTACATTGTGCCCCTCTTTACATACATATATACACACACACACACACACACACACACACCAGGGGGGGGTCTCCGCGGAGGTGTGGGGGTCTCCGGAGAGGTGTGGGGGTCGCTGCGGCGGTCTCTGCGGAGGTGTGGTGTGGGGGTCTCCACAGAGGTGTGGGGGTCTCCGCAGAGATGTTGGGGTCTCCGCAGAGGTGCGGGTGTCGCCGCGGAGGTGTGGGGGTCTCGCTTTGGATGAAGCTTTCACACTGGTGACAAAATAAGAGGATCCTCCCTATCACAGTGTCGCTTCTAACACCCCTTCTCCCCACATAACACTTTGTTTCTTTGTTCCGAATGTCTTCAGTTGCGGCCACATTAGGCTGTTTAGCCCCAGGGAATCCAAACTATGAAACTCGGGATGTTAGCCGCAGCAACACGGATTCCCCACGAAACACTTCAATTCCTCGCACCACATACCACTGAATTGTAAGCTCTTGGGGGCGGACTCTCCCTCTCTCTTATCCCCATTGATTGTACTTTGTTTTCCCAGTGATGTACTTTTGTAAAGAGCAAAGCGCTGCTTATACTGCTGGCGCTAATTAAATACAACTATACATACAGGACCCGCGGGCAGATTATCGTGACGCCAGGTTTCAGCCCGTGGCCGCGGCGGCGGCGGACTGCGCTCTGCAAAATGAAGGACCCACGGCGCAGTGAAGCTGGACTTTTGTTTGACATTTAACACGTGACAACGCTGCAGGAATAAGGACAGACGGCACCAGTACAAAGAGTCCGTTTATTGCAAGGGACAATGCGGCATTTAACCTCTTCATTACCAGAAGGACCAGCGATGCTCTGACAGGGGCGGCCAACTCATCCTCAAGGGCCACCGACAGGTCAGGTTTTCAGGCTCCCTCTGCTTCAGCACGTGGCTCAATCAGTTACTCAGTCTTCACCTGTGCTGAAGCAGGGATATCCTGAAAACCAGACCTGTTGGTGGCCCTTGGGGGCTGGAGCAGGCCCACCCTGCAGTGAGAACATGTTCTTGCTTTAATTAATCGTTCCCTGGATGATTCTGTAACCGTGTCAGCATGTGAAGGCTGCCCGTGGCTGCGCCGGTACGTGGCGTGGCAGCGCTGGAACGTGGCGTGGCTGCGCCGGTACGTGGCGTGGCTGCGCCGGTACGTGGCATGCCTGCCTTGAGTGAGCCCCCTGCGTTAATCATCACCGTGCAGGTGGGACAGTGTGGCAGTGAGCGGGGGGTTGGGGGGAGTGTTACATAACCGGAGAGGCGCGGGGAACATGGAGGCACAATACGCACAGGCCGCGTCAGCAGCAAAAGGGTTACAAACGTCAGTTTAACCTGTTAGCTGCCAGTGAGCGCTGGGTCCAACCTTTCTGATGGCAATAAAGGACAGCTCCTAATTAGCGTCCGTCTCTCGCACCTCCGTAACCGCCACACAAAGTCGCAGAGAAGAGCTCAGTTCAAAGACCCCAAGAAAGCGGAGCAGCGCAATCAGGGCCCCCCGCGCGTTTACCGAGTACGGAGGGAGCTTAACTCTTTCAGTGCCAGCCCCTGCAGCGGTGCGGCTGCCTCCAGTTTCTCCGGTGTACAGCACCGTATAAGCGGCCGCCATGTCTTTTTATTCCCCTTTAGATTTACAATTTATATTTAATCACAAAATACAGAAGATAAAAAAAAAGTCATCAAGGATTTGTAAAAGCCGCTTTAAAAGGCCCCCCCCCCCCCCCGGGGCCCGGGCCCCCCACAGGGAGAGAGAGAAAAGGGGGCCCCCCCCCCCCGGGGGGCCGCTCCCCCCGGGGCCGCCTGACCCGGCAGTGCTGGGTGGTGTAGGGCAGTGCTGGGTGGTGTAGGGCAGTGTGCTGTATGGCAGTGCTGGGTGGTGTAGGGCAGTGTGCTGTAGGGCAGTGCTGGGTGGTGTAGGGCAGTGCTGGGTGGTGGAGGGCAGTGCAGGGTGGTGTAGGGCACTGCAGGGTGGTGGAGGGTAGTGCAGGGTGGTGTAGGGCAGTGCTGGGTGGTGTAGGGCAGTGCTGGGTGGTGTAGGGCAGTGCTGGGTGGTGTAGGGCAGTGCAGGGTGGTGGAGGGCAGTGCTGGGTGGTGTAGGGCACTGCAGGGTGGTGGAGGGCAGTGCTGGGTGGTGTAGGGCACTGCAGGGTGGTGGAGGGCAGTGCAGGGTGGTGGAGGGCAGTGCAGGGTGGTGTAGGCCACTGCAGGGTGGTGTAGGGCAGTGCAGGGTGGTGTAGGGCAGTGCAGGGTGGTGGAGGGCACTGCAGGGTGGTGGAGGGCAGTGCTGGGTGGTGCAGCTGTGCTGGGATTCAGTTGACTCTTACCTGCTCCACCCGAATCTCGTACTCTTTGTTCACCTTCTTTCCTCTGAAATACTTGGCCCTGTTGTGGGAGGAAATGGGAGGACAGGTTAGAGTTGTAGTTTGGTCAAAGTCATGTTACCTGCCAATGTACTATATTGGAGGGGAGTCAGGCCGGGCTAACACTATGTACGTCCGCTGTTTTAACCCAGTTGCTGCTATCACCTCTGCCATTTATTGCTGCCAAACCCCCAATGTCAGAACCTGATGCTCTTTAACCACCATCACCCCCATCATTATCATCATCATCATCATCATCATCATCATCACCATAATCATCATCACTACCATCACACCATCATTATCATCATCACCAAAATCATCATCACTACCATCACCACCATCAACACGCACACACACACACACACGCACGCACGCACACACACACGCACGCACACACACACACATCATTAACACACATCATTAACACACATCATTAACCCACACACATCATTAACACACACACCATTAACACACACACATCATTAACACATATTAACACACACACACACAACACACACACACCATTAACACACACCATTAACACACACACCATTAACACACACACACACACACACCATTAACACATACACCATTAACACATACACCATTAACACACACACACACACACACACACAATGACAAAGGTGACCTGCAGTTAGTTGGCACATACAGGTATATAAAAGGGTGTGTGTGATGAGCACGCACGTTATAAGTTAAACTTCTTTGTGTTTTGTCTCTCTCAAAAGTGTTTCATTCCATCAAAATCTTAAAAATCAAAGTACAATTTCATTGATACAACGCAAGGAAGTTTGACTTTGAACGCGCGTTCTCGGCGCACACCCATTTTTTAAATAAAAATCATTGCAGTTACTATATTATATTAATCTATACATATGTCATATGCTATATGTTTGCACACCTTGCATGTTTTGCACTTCTGCCTTTTTTTATTATACATGGTAGATGTATTTTATTGCTATTTGCACTTCTATATTTACAGTGTGTGTGTGTGTGTATAGACCGTAGCATGTGGATATAGGCGTATACGCCGTAGCCTCTGCGCATGTGCAACCTACACTGAGCGCCTCTGCGCCCGTGCCGGCGGTGCTGGGTGGCTCTATGTATGTGCCGCCGCATTGTTCTGCGCATGCGCCGGGCGCAGCATAACTGATCAGGACTGTGCATGCGGTACTGGGCGCGTCGGGTGCAAGTATTTTGTCCCAGAATTGCTCCACTTCTGCTGTTATTACACACGCACACGTGTGCGTCTCCTGCATACATTTGGGGGACCTAAGCAGAGCCCTAGAAAACAGTTATGGAAAATCACACTTCACAGACCCATCTTCAGAGCTCCGACTATTAGCCGAAGGAGAAAAGTATCTCCCACTGTGAGAGTGCCTTGTATCGCAGGGTGGGGGATCTGGGAGCTGTACAAGGCATCTCTGTATGATTGTATTGTGTATACATAAAGGGCCTGAGACAGCAGTGAGGGACAGAGTGCCTGGGAGACACGGGCTAAGGCTGAGGAATGTCCCACAGCCACCTCCTCTGCTCCTACTCTGAACATCTCACACTCTGCACTCAGAGGCAGCACCGGCTCCCAGGCGGTGACACAGGAGACATCAAGGTGGGGAAAGAAATACATCGGGGAGTGTCAGTCGGCTCAGTGTCTTATTGACAGAAAAACTGAGTGGATAACAAACATCTGAGTTGGTGACTATCGGGTGGCAAACCGCACAAAGCAGTCTATAAACTAAAAATTCACAGAAACCGGTTACTAAGTGCACCTGTAAATAAAAACAAATGGAGTCAGTGGGAGGAGTTGGGGGGGGGGGGGGAGTTACATAATGCACAGATTATAATGAGATGTATCACATTCTGCGTCTCTGCCCCAGCTTGCACCTTGCACTGACACGTAGACCCCCACATATAATTGTGTTGATACATAGACCCCACGTGTTATTTCGTTGATACATAGATCCGCTTTTTTTATGAAGTAGTAAGCAATACTATATTATGTATGTCATATTATACTATATGTTAGAGGAGGGGTACGCAAACTTTTGAAGCTGCGCCCCCTGCCTGCTCCCTGCACTGCTCGGGCCCCCCTTACCTCTTTGGTCAGCGTCAAATGACGCCGCGGGGTCATGTGACATCACGTGACCCTGTGGCATCATTTCACGCCATGTTGCCATGGCGATGGCATGTGATGTCACGTCACGTGACCCCGCTTCGTCATTTGATGCATTGCCATAGCGACGCGTCACACCAGCCATCTCAATCCCGGTAAGTGAGTTGCAGAGCCCTCACGCGATCCCCCGGCATGTCATTTCAGTGCCGTGGGGATGAGTGCGGGGCCTCTGCAACCGCCACGCCCCCCCCAAAAAAAATCCCGCGCACCCCAGTTTGCACACCCGTGTTAGGCTGAGTCCCCTGTGCCGCTGACTGCGCTCGCCGCGCGGTGCTTGACGAGGTAAATGCTCAGTATTTAAATTTAGATGTCCCCGCTCACACGGAGCGCGCTCGTGCGCGGACCACGGACGCTCACCCACGTTTGGCGCTTGCATAAACAATAAAAAAACTGGTTTTGAAGCGTGCTCAGCTTGCCTGCAGCGCCCCCCGCACGCGCTTGCAAAATAGCACGGACACCCGTCGCTCATGCTTGGAGAGTTGGTGACATCACCGCTCTCCAAGCATGAGCACGGTCAGCGGCACAGGGGACCCAGAATCCCTGGCTGCAGAGGAAGCACCGCATGCTAAGGCTGTGGCCAGGGTGACACTGAGCGGGCGCTCACACTCACGCTGGCCGCGATGAAACACATTGCAGCAATGTGTGTGGCCAGCGTGAGCGAGCGCCTGCTCGGCGCTTAGCTGCTTGCCGAAGCAAGCAAAAGTGAATTTCCCTCTCGCTGACGCATCTCGTGAGCGGTTCCCCTGACGAGGGCGAACCAGCTCCGTGACGTCCTGGCTGCGCCCCCCCAGCCCCCCCCCCCCCCGCTCACCTAGCCGGCCACAAATCTCCCGGCCGGGCAGGGAGCGTGACGTCACCGCGCACGAACGCCTGCGTGCTCGCTCCTGCCTGGCCGCAGCCTAAGAGATAATGGGAAGGCAGGGTTGTGCACCTGTCTGAGACTTGTGGATGTGCTCACACGTGATGCTATTATTTGATGACAGAGATGTCAAAACATGAGAGAGCGATCAATATACACTCTGCATGTTCGGAAGAATTCTCAGACAGCACAACACTGCCATCTAGTGTGTAGGTACAGTACTGCAACACAAGATTTGGACCTGGAAATGTACAATGCTTTCTCCCCCACAGTGCGCGTATCAGGCGAAATTTGCCCTTTCAGCCGCAAAACATTTTGCAGCCGAAACTGCGAATTCTCAACAGAAATATTCCATTTTGCAAATTTTTTTTTTTTTAATGTTTTGAAGCAATGTGAAACTTTGCGACTTTGGAAAAATAAAATGTTCCCTTTTGCATATATTCTTACGTCTCGGGGCTGCACTGTGCGCACTAACCACAGTAAAGCCATAAGGTAACGTTTTGTGGGGTTTTATTTTTCTTACATTTAGAATCTTTTTGTGTAATTTCCCATCGTTCACAACTTTGTCACTTTTCGCAATAGTTTAGCAAAACGCCAGGAAATGGCAGTACAGTACATAACGGGCACATCACCTTGCACATTTTTACACAAATTTTAGCAGGATAAAAACCCAACACATTTTGCTTGGTTGGTGGTGAACTTCCGAAAACATTTCTCTGGTTGTTTAATAAATAAAAATATCACTTGTAAGTACATTCACGTCTCAGACAGGTCTGCTTTCCCCATTCTCTCTTAGCATACAGTGCTTCCTCTGCAGCTATGGATTCTGGGTAATGACATGCCAGTGAGAACTGAACAGTGTGTCACTTTTTTCTTCTTGTCTATTTCCTCATGAACCCCTATATGCTTATTCCTGTTCACCCTGATGAGACCCGAAAGGTCGAAACAGCTGTCTTTGAGTCGGTTTGCTGGCCATGCACTTCTTTAACCCAGGTGGGGTGATAAAGCTGTGTAATGCGGCAGGCATAAGCATATAGGGGTCCGTGTTGAAATGGGCAAGAAGCAAAAAGTGACACTGTGTGCTCATTTGCATGTCATTACCCAGAATTCCTGGCTGCAGTGGAAGCATTGCATGCTGGGAGATAATGGGGAGAGGCAGGGTTGCAGACCTGTCTGAGACATGTGAATGTGCTCACAAGTGGTATTTGCTGTATACTGTACGGAGGAGGGTTTTTGTCCCTTTTTGCTCGCCATAGCTTAATATGTCTAGTTGTTAAAAAAAAATTGATAATCAAACTATTTGCAAATGAATGCCCAAATCTGGAGAGGAAAACTTAGGCCGGGGCCATGGTACCGCAGACCGTGCAGAGGCGTCCGCACGCTGAGCGAACAGACTGCCTTAAAGCAGTGTTTGCGTCCATGCGGCGTGTGTGCGCGGAAGCGGGAGGAGACGCGCATTGCGCAAGAAATCAGTTCAAAACTGATTTCTTGGCGCGATAGGCCGGTCACGTGAGCGGTTCGCCCAATGAGGGCGAACCAAGTCCGGGACGCCCCTAAGCACGCCCCCCCCACGGCCTGTCCATGGCTAGGTAAGCGCCCGCTCGCTCACCAGCCTCCACACGGACGGAGGCACCATGGCCCCAGCCTTAGGTTGGTGAATATCACTGAAATATACAATACTAGCTTTTGTACCCGGCTTCGCCCGGGGAATGTAATATTGAATACATGTCTCCGCCGCCGCCCCCCCCCCCCCCCCCACCCCCCCCCCGGCAGCACATCTCCCCGCACCCCCCCACCCCTCGCTGCTGGATGTAGTGCGGGTGACATTTGTCTCTGTGTGTGTGTCTGTGTGTGCGTCTGTGTGTGTCTGTCTGTGTGCCCCACTCCCCCCGCTCCCCGCTCCCCCCGCTGGCGGAACATCTCCCTGCGCTGCTGTAGCATGTCCCCTCGCTGCCAAATATATATATATATATATATATATATATATATAAAAAGAAGAACAGAGAGCGCACCTCCCATAGTGTAAAACAGTTCATTTATTATAAAAAAGCACAAGGGGATTAAGGACACTCACAAGGATAAGAGATAAACAGGCAGTTTGTGATATATATAATCACCACCAGCAAGGCCACACCGTCCTGGAACACATCTAGTTGGTATAGGGTCCCTCCGGTGCATCTGCAGCAGACACACACGCACGCACGCACGCACACACACACACACACACACACACACACACACACACACACACACACACACACACACACACACAGTGTGACACACACACACAAACAGTGACACACACACACAAACAGTGACACACACACACACACACACACACACACACACACACAAACAGGAATAGATCACAAAATACTGTAGATGTGTAAAGCAGTAGGGGTAATAAATAATAATTAACTCATACTTTTGAATAAGCAATGTGTGTATATTTTGTAATGATTTTGGTTTAAACATCACCCACCCCCCTGCATCTCATATCACATCCCCCCCTGCATCTCACATCACCCCCCACGGATCGATCGATCTTTCTCCCCCTCTCCTCTCCCTCCTCTTTCCTCTCTCTCTCTCCTCTCCCTCCTTCTCTCTCCTCTCCCTCCTAATCTCCCTTCTCTCTTCCTCTCTCCCACACACACAGTGACACACTCACAGTCACAGACACACACA